>LR749594.1:1759305-1904227 GCA_902729485.2 Mus minutoides | reverse complement strand
GTCCTGGAACTCACTTTGTAGACCAGGCTGGCCTCGAACTCGGAAATCCACCTGCCTCTGCCTCCCGAGTGCTGGGATTAAAGGCGTGCGCCAACACACCTAGATTTTGTTTTTCTTTTTTAAAGTGAACATGGTGCTTTGTGTTTGAAATCCCAGCATGTGAGAGGGTAAGGGAGGAGGATCACCAAAAAGTAGAGACTATCTTGGGTACATAATTTCAAACCAGCCTGAACTACAGAATAAAACTATCTCAAAAACAAAAATGCTCCAAAGCCCAGGTACCATCGCAGATAGAAGACAGGTGGCGTGTGAGAACTGGAGGTTA
The DNA here is from genome assembly GCA_902729485.2 of Mus minutoides. NCBI lineage: Eukaryota > Metazoa > Chordata > Mammalia > Rodentia > Muridae > Mus > Mus minutoides. The sequence goes on along the minus strand of LR749594.1, from coordinate 1,903,902 downwards.
GATGGGACAGCTGTTGAGTGCTATCTTCTGAGCGTACTGTGGCTGTTGTAGCTGAAACTTAGCAGTGCCGCTTACCTGTGTAAGACTCAGGTGGGCCTGCCCCTCCTTGAAGAGAGGTAGGCAGTGCATGACCCAGGAGACTCCTCTTCTTGTGTGGCCACTGCTAACAGCTTTGCCCAAGAAGCAAACCCCCACTCAGACTCAAGCAAGTAGCTCCATTAAAGGCGATGCCTTTACTTAAAGGGGCACAAAAGAAAAAAGAAATTGCTTGCATTCGGGTGTGCAAAGGATTTAAGGTACATGCTAAGAACAGAACATGGTATGCCACTGATTGTGGTTAAGTGGATGCAGAGGGCATTGTGAAAGGCTGAACACTCTATTCAGACACCAGATATGGGAGTTTGCCACCTACACAGAGGCCTGGATAGGGTGTTTAATCTCCTGGAGCTGGAGTTAGAGATGGTTGTGAGCCACCTAGTATAGGTGCTGAGAAGCAAACTCCTCCAGTCCCTTCCAAGAGCGGTATGCACTTTTTTTTTTTATTATTTACTTATCTTGTTTATATGAGTACACTGTAACTCTCTTCAGACACACCAAAAGAGGAGCATAAGATCCCATTTACAGATGGTTATGAACCACTATGTGGCTTCTGGGAATTGAACTCAGGACCTCTGGAAGAGTAGTCAGTGCTCTTAAAGGCTGAGCCATCTCTCCAAGCCCAGTATGCATCTTAACCACCAAGCCACCTCTCCAGTCCAACTTAAGACTTCAAGGTTGCATTACACACGGATGGTGGATGAAAACATTGGCCATTTGATGATCAATTTCATCTCTAGACCCTCTGGGTGGAACTTAATTTTTAAACCTCTAATCACATACGGTTGTCTTCATGAGTCACCTTATTTGCCTGAAAGGAGTTTTCAGCTGTTAAGAGCACTGGCTGGGACCTGGTCACAAAGACCAAATACATGTTCTCAAAGCACAGGGTCCTATGTTAGCATTTGCTTTTTATATGTAAAGTGCTCGTGGGAGGAAGGATTGAAGTCAGTCCTTCCACAGTATAGTTAGTAGCTGTGGCAAGTGGCTCAAAGAGCCTAGTTAGGAGGTCAAAACTTTTAATGCGTTTTGATGTTTTTCTTTCTTCTTTCTTCCTTCCTTTCTTTCTTTCTTTCTTTCTTTCTTTCGCTAAATAAATGTTGTTGAGTAGTGATGATGGTTGTTGGGGGTTTTTTGTTTTTGTTTTTATCAAAAATACGTTGTGAAAGTCAAATGCAGAGTGTACAGAGATGGCTCAGTGGTTAAGAAAGAACACATAATGCTCTTATAGAAGACCTGAGTTTGGTTCCCTATAGAATGTAATTTTATCTTCAGGGGTTTCTATGCCACCTCTGGCCTCCATTGGCATTGCACCTGTGTGTACAAACCCACACATACACAAATAACTAAAATAAAAAAGGCAAGTTCATGCATTTTCTTCATGAACCTTTAAATACTTGGATGCTTAAAATTGGTATGTGTGTGTACTCACATGTACGTGTATTCTTCATGTATACATTACACATACATGTGCCTGTACGTGCAGAGGCTAGAACAGGAGGTTGAATGTCTTCCTCTATGACTTCCTACCCTATTGCCTTGAGGAAGGGTCTCCTCATTGAACCAGAAGCTTATCCTTCAGCTAGGCTGGCTAGTGAGCTCTTGGGATATGCCTGTTTCCATCTCTCAGTGTTGGAATTTCGGACACTTATAGCATGTCTGGATTTTTACATGGTTTTTGGAGAGTCAAACTCAGGTCTTCTGGCATAGCACTGAGCTGTTTCCTTAACCTCTAAGATTGTTTCCCTATATCAGTTTGGTAGTTTATTTAGGTCACTCACAGGGCCTATAATAATCATAAATTCATCATTATTATATTCACCCAGTTTCTGACACCAGGAGCATTAAGGAAAATAACCATTTCAAGAGACACCTAAGTTAGGTACAGTGGCATGCATCTGTAATTGCAGCTTCTCAGGAGGCTGAGGCAGGGTGAGTATACATTTGGGACTTGCTTCGGCAGCATAGTTAGACCCTGACTCAAAGTCTAGCTGTTCAGAGTCTCCTGCAGTGAGTATTGATTCCATACTGCTTTCTCATAATTCTGAAACACATGCTTTGTTTTCTTCTCAATAGTTCTGAAACACAGAAAACACTGGGGAGAAAAGAAAGTGAAGATTCACCTTATAGTCCAGTATTTTCAGCTCTTCCTGAAACCAACATTTTAAATGTGGTTAAGGTAGGAAAGACTTTGTATATACTTAGCGAAGAGCCAGAATCAGTTTTGTGGTTAATTGTTTAAAACGCCACTGATTTCTTACCAGGTGAAATGTCTTAGTAATTATCTTGCCATTATAAATACATTTTTCTGTCTTTTATTTTTGTTTTAATAAAACAAAAGGGACCTTCAAGTCAGAATTTTATGGTTAAAGTAATTTAATGACCAAGTAACTGCAGCCTGAAACATTTTAATTTCTGACTCAGGTTGATAATCCTGAGAATGAAGAAGAGAACACTTACCCTTTCATTCTCTTATTTGTGTTACATTCTTGCCTTTTGTACCCATCTGATACTTGTTATCTGTATCATCCTTTGTTTTTTTTTAATCTCTCGTCAAGAATATAATATAACTCTTTAGGTAATTTTTTTCTTTGTCCATTTCTGGCAGTTTCTAGGCCTATGTACATCTATACATCCAGAAGGTTACCAAGATGGAGAATTAATGTTGCTGATTTTAATGCTGTTTAAAATGAGTTTGGAAAAAGAGCTTAAACAGATTCCATTAGTAGACTTTCAGAGCCTCCTGATAAACCTCATGAAAAACATCAGAGATTGGAACACAAAGGTAATTTCTCTTAAAATTTAGGTGTTGCGGCCAAGGACAGGGGTGCATACCTTAGATTCTAGCATTTAGGAGTAAAAGCAGGAAGTTGAAGAGCTAATGGGGTCACCTTCAGCTACACGGTGGCTAAGCCCTGGGTGTTAGGGATGTGTACAGCATCACAGTGTTTCATATGCATTCAGAGTTCAGGGATTCTAAGCTCAGTTATGACTGATGGTGAGAAGAAGGCCCTGTTTGCTGGAACTGTTATTAAGTTAATAACTGATTTTTTTTTTTTTTCTAAAAGCAGCTGTTTTTGTTTTTCGAGACAAGGTTTCTCTGTGTAGCCCTGGCTGTCCTGGAACTCATTCTGTAGACAGGCTGGCCTTGAACTCACAGACACCCACCTGCCTCTGTCTCCTAAGTGCTGGGATTAAAAGTGTGAGTCACCACGTCTTATCAAGTAACTGTCATTGCAACGTTTTATTGGGGATTTACTGTGTCTCAGCATTTACAGATTCTAGCAACCCAGTCAGTACCTTTGCCCTTGCTGGGCTGCCTTCTCATTCATTGCAGATGCCTTAACACTTCAGGTTGTAATGAAGTGTTGCAGATTAAGACAGATAGTTTCCAGGGCTGCAGTGACATCCTCTGAGGCCTTGGAGGAAGGCCTTTCTTTTTTGTTGTTGTTTTTTGTTTTGTTTTGTTTTTTCAAGGGAAGGCCTTTCTGAAACAGCCTCTGAGCATAAACGACGTGATCATCATACCTGCAGCCAGGATTGAGGTGGACTGCAGTAGCTATCTGAGCTCAGGTTGCTCAGGGATAAATTTATTAAGCCTTTATTGTAGGTACATTGTTCAGACAAAACTTTTGGTTACACTGGAGCACAGAAAAAGTGTAAGTTCCATAATCCTCTTTGACTGATTATACCCAACACTTCCTTCCTGTACACATCAGCTCATTTTGAAACAGCAGGTTTGTGGTTAGTGTTTAACACTATTAAGATAGAGAGCTAGAGGCATAGTTCATGGTTGTACACTTGCCTGGCAAGTATAAGACTGGGCTTTGTAATCAGAAGAGAAGAAAAATGCTGTAACAGAATCTAAGAGTACAAGAATTTTCAAGCCATGAATATATGTGGTCTTGTGTATATGTTATTATATACACTTGGGGAAACTGGGATTAGAATACTGTATTCTGGGGCTGGTGAGATGGCTCAGCGGGTAAGAACACCCGACTGCTCTTCCGAAGGTGATAAGTTCAAATCCCAGCAACCACATGGTGGCTCACAACCATCCGTAACGAGATCTGGCTCCCTCTTCTGGAGTGTCTGAGGACAGCTACAGTGTACTTACATATACTAAAATAAAATAAATCTTTAAAAAAAAAATAATACTGTATTCTTCAAGACTCACCACGAAGTATAAATAAAGACAAGATGTAACAACACCGTGAGGGTGACGTGATGTGCTAGTAGAATGTATCACCATCCCATAGTACTTACACAAACCGGAATTTGTATTACCTTCACTGTAGTGGGTTCTAAATGACAAGTTTTGGGGGGTTTTTTTGGTTTTGGGTTTTTTTGTTTTTTTTTTTTTTGGTTTTTCGAGACAGGGTTTCTCTTTATAGCCCTGGCTGTCCTGGAACTCACTTTGTAGACCAGCCTCAAACTCAGAAATCCGCCTGCCTCTGCCTCCCGAGTGCTGGGATTAAAGGCGTGTGCCACCACGCCCGGCTGACAAGTGTTTTTTAAATTCAGAATTCTTTTTTAGTGATTTATATTAAGGCAAGAAGTTATGTAGATCTGATTCTGAGCTGGTTCTCTCTTTTTCAGGTTCATGAACTCTGTCTGGGCATAAATGAACTCTCCAGTCATCCTCATAACCTTCTTTGGTTGGTACAGCTAGTCCCTAACTGGACATCTCGTGGAAGGTATTGAAAAGTGAGATAAACATCAAGCTGTTTTATAATGCTGACACTAGTTAAATGTTTTAGAGTTCTTATTTTGAAACAAGGTCTTACTATGTAGCCTAAGCTGTCCTCAAACTCAACAGTCTTTCTGCCTCAGCCTCTCCTGAATGTTAAATTTACCAGCTTAAGCCACCATGCCCACCTTGGGACTTTTGTTTCTACTCATCATTTCTTTGAATGTTTTTTTATTGAGGAGAAAAATGTAGAAATACTGATTGTGATGGTTTGTATATGCTCAGCCCAGGGAATAGCACTATTAGGAGGTGTGGCCTTATTGGAGGTGTGACCTTGATGGAGTAGGTGTTTCATTGTGGGTGTGGGCTTAAAGACCCTCATCTACTAGCAGCCTTCAGATAAAGAACTCTCAGCTATGCCTACTCCATGCCTGCCTGATACTGCCTTGATAATGAACTAAACCTCTGAACCTATAAGCCAGCCCCAATTAAATGTTGTCTTTTATAAGACTTGACTTGGTCATGGTGTCTATTCACAACAGTAGAACCCTAATAAAACAAATATTGGTACCAGGGACTGGGGTATTGCTGTGATAGACCTGACCATGCTTTTGTTTGGAAGAATGTGGACTTTGGGACATTGGATTTGGAAAGCAGTGGAATGCTTTAAATGGGGTTTAGTGGGATATCCTAGTAGGAATAAGGAAGACTTTGTTTCTGAGGGTCGTTTGAACTGTGAAAGCCTGATTTAGAGGTTTCAGAGGAGAATTTTAGTATGTGGCTGAGAAACTTCTTGTGCCTGAAGAATTCTTTGGTGAAAAATATGGCTGCTTCTTGCCATTATCCAAAGAATCTGCCTGAGGCTAAAGTGAAGATTAATTGCATTGACAAAGGACGTCTCAGAAATTCCCCTCATAGACTTTGTTCTCTGGTTAAGTCTCATAAAGAGCATTTTAAACAAGCGTACATAGCAAGCTAAGAAAGGAAAGATATAAAATATATGGTTCAAGTATTAAAGGAGCACTAGGAAGTGAAATGGAGCTGAGCCTGTGTTCAAGGATATTAAGTTGAATTGAGGGAGTAGTGACCTTGGGGCAAGTTCCCACCCAGCTAAATTTAGAGCCATTCTTGCAAATTTGAGTTCAAGACCAGCCTAGAACTGAGCAAATTCTGGGTGAAGAAAAACTTAAATCTAGGCTTGGTGGACCACACCTTTAATCCCAGTGTTTAGAAGACAGTCCTGCAAATCTCTGAGTTCAAAGTCAGTCTACAAAGCAAGTTCCAGGACAGCCAAGTTTAGGCAGTGAAAGAATTGGAAAACAGGGATGAGGGTGACCTGGCTGCCACATCTGTCACCCATTGATCGCCAGGGTTGATTCTGCTGATCTGGCTGGTTAGGCGGGTGTCCCTCCCGAAGCTACGCGCTCGGTCGAAGAGGACAACCTTCCCCTTAATAGAGGAGGACCGGTCTTAGGTCAAGGGTATACGAGTAGCTGCTCTCCCCTGCTAGAACCCCCAAACAAGCTCTCAAGAATTGGAAAACAGGAAGTGATGATGTAATAGAACCAGGGGACCATGTTCTAGCCCCAGCAAGCAGCAAAACAGGACAGCTTTAGCCAGATGGCTCTGGCTTTAGAGTCCAAAATAGAAGGAACTACTGGGACAATGGATGCTGGTTAGCTAGAGCTAAGAAATTAGTGGTGATTAAGAAGAGACTAGCTCATGCCTTTAATCCCAGCACTCGGGAGGCAGAGGCAGGCAGATTTCTGAGTTCGAGGCCAGCCTGGTCTACAAAGTGAGTTCCAGGACAGCCAGGGCTATACAGAGAAACCCTGTCTCGAAAAACCAAAAAAAAAAAAGAAGAAACTAGCGGACTGGAGAGATGGCTCAGCAGTTAAGAGCACTGACTGCTTTTCCAGAGGTCCTCAGTTCAATTCCCAGCAACCACATGGTGGCTCACAACCATCTCTAATGGCATCCGTTGCCCTCTTCTGGTGTGTCTGAGGACAGTTGGCAGTGTGTTCATATACATAAAATAAATAAATCTTTTTTAAAAATAAAGAGACCGGGGGCTGGTGAGATGGCTCAGTGGGTAAGTGTAGGGAGCCTAGCGGCCGCGCCTTGAAGATGGCGCTGCCTGTCTCGGCCTTATCAGTTTTGCTGGCATAAATAACTCCTTATATGGCATTAGGCTGTGTTGGCAGTGACATGATTCTAAGCCCGAGAATGTGAAGTTGAAGTCCGAGAATTCCTGGCGTATGAGCAGGAGCTACGTGGCATTCTGTGTGTGGCCAGGATAGGGTTTAATTGGTTGCTCCCGGTGGGGATAAGTCCAGAGAAGAGAGGGAGAACTGAATTTACTTTTACGCTTAAGCTGTAACTGTATGCATAAGACTGAGTAAACAAACTTAAGTAGAGGAATCCGATTGGTCTGTGTCTTCTTCCTGTGGGACGGGACGGGCGCGGATCAGGTAAGAGCACCCGACTGCTCTTCCAAAGGTGATAAGTTCAAATCCCAGCAACCACATGGTGGCTCACAACCATCCGTAACGAGATCTGGCTCCCTCTTCTGGGGTGTCTGAGGACAGCTACAGTGTACTTACATATACTAAAATAAAATAAATCTTTAAAAAAAAATAATAAAATAAAAAAAATAAAGAGACCAACATCACTGAGGTAAACTCTGGGAAGTGTTTTCTGAGCCGTCATGCTCAGCCTTCTTTTCCACTTTTTTTTTTTTTTGAGACAAGTTCTTTGTAGCTCAAGCTAAGTCTGGACTCAGTATGTGGTAGTGGGGTGAATGGTCTTGAACTCCTGATGTTCCTGCTGAGCACTAAGATTACAGGTGTGCACTACCATATCACTTAGTGCATGTTAGGTAGGCACTCTACCAGCTGAACTCTATCCCAGCCATAGGCAGTTCTAGCTTTTTTTTTTTTTTTTAAGATTTATTTATTATATGTAAGTACACTGTAGCTGTCTTCAGACACTCCAGAAGAGGGCACCAGATCTCATTACAGATGGTTGAGAGCCACCATGTGGTTGCTGAGAATTGAACTCAGGACCTCTGGAAGAGCAATCAGTGCTCTTAACTGCTGAGCCATCTCTCTAGCCCTTGGCAGTTGTAACTTTATGTGTGTGTTTTACATGAATATATTGTGGCTCTGTAACAGTTGTCTCTTCTGTCTACAGCCCTGAGAGAGACTGAGACTTTCTGGGCACATTCTATCTACAGCCCTGAGAGAGACTGAGACTTTCTGGGCACATTCTATCTACAGCCCTGAGAGAGCCTGAGACTTGCTGGGCATTTGCTTGGTTGCCTGTGATAGCCTTGCCTTGGATTGTTTAAACCACATTATAAATGCTTTTTTTAATTCCAGGCAGCTGAGGCAGTGCCTCAGTCTGGTGATGATTTCAAAGCTTTTGGATGAAAAGCATGAAGATATTCCTAATGCCAATAACCTTCAGGTAAAAATAGTTTTTTGTTTCTAATTAGTGGGAGAGTTAGAAGATGTTAGGAAATATAAATTTATGAGTTCTAAGTCAGAATTTGGGAAATATATATTTATGAATTCTAAATCAGATGTCCTGATTAGCTGGGTATGGTAGCTCATGCCTTTAATCCTAGCACTCTGAAGGCAGAAGCAGCTGGACCTCCCAAGCTTGAGGGCAACCTGGTCTACATAATTCTAGTACTACACAGAGAAACTGACTCAAACAAAATAAAAAAGTCCTTATTAAATTCATCTTTCANTATAGATCATAGAACTTAATGTGGTTTGCCTCCAATTCTTGTCAGTAGAGATATATATGAATATGCATATACAGGAACACCACTCTGAGTTCTGGTGACTTTGTAAACATTGATAGCACTTATAGGGCTGCCTTTAGTTGGATCTGAAAAAACATAAAACTTCATCTGGTTGTGTCTGTATTGTTTGAATTGCAATTCACTATAAGGTAATAAGTTATGTCCTAGGAATAAATAAAAATGATACTCTACTCTGGGAGATGTAATTTAGTTGTATAAACCAACATGTAAGAATGTGCACAGGAGCCGGGCGTGGTGGCTCATGCCTTTGATCCCAGCACTCGGGAGGCAGAGGCAGGCGGATTTCTGAGTTCGAGGCCAGCCTGGTCTACAAAGTGAGTTCCAGGACAGCCAGGACTACACAGAGAAACCCTGTCTCGAAAAAACAACAAAAAAAAAGAATGCACAGGATACTACTGGACAGAACTGACTCCCGCTCTAGTCGGGTGGACATGGATTTGATTATAAATACGTCAGCTCCATTCCTGAGTCATTAGGATAATCAAAAGCCCTCAATGCATTTAGCTATATTTATAGCCATCAAAGGATTCAGGATAGATTTCTGTTGTTGGTCTTACTAATGTCTGTCTTGTCTAATACATTTTTCCTTTATATCTGTATAAAAGAGAACCGAATGAATAATTTCCCATCAGGCGTAGTGCTCAGTGTCAGTCGTACCTGCCACTCACTAATAGCCCAGCCCACCTTGAACTCTCAGTTATGCCTCCTACTTCAGCCGCAAGAGTTGGGATTGCAAGTATAAGCCACCACATTGGATGGTGCTTCTTTTTTAGAATTCAGTGACCTCGATTGTAATATCTTTTAATCTTGTCCTAAGCAGTTATCCTAGATTACCAAATGGTAACATAAAATACCTTAAGCATTTGAGGACTTTCGAGGAAACAGAAAAATGGGTAGCATAGAACTGTCGAGCCAGGAAAAGGACGGGAATGAGGATGGGCACACTGGAATTAGCTCAAGGAAGAGCACTGCACTGCTCAGAATTGACCAGTCTCTCTTCTCTTGATAGATCTCAGTCCTGCATCGATATCTTGTGCAGATGAAGCCTTCTGATTTGTTGAAGAAAATGGTCTTGAAGAAAAGGGCTGAACAGCCAAATGAAACTATTAATGACAGTCTTCATTTAGAACTTGAAAAGCAGGTATCCAGAGCTAGAGCTGAGAGAATAAACACACAGGGCATTCAGTAGATCAAGTTTTATAGTTCATTGCTTTCTGGAAGGTTTTCAGAACAGAGTTGAGAGTTGGGGTGGAGGGTCGTTGTTAGTGATATAATACACTTTCCTGCGGCCCAGCGCTAAGCAGTTGTAAGGGAGTAAAAAGAAGCACTTAGTTTAGAAATTAGAAAGTCAGGTTTAAGTACATGGCTTTCCTTCCTCACAGACTAGGTGAAGTCCTGTCTCTCCTAGACAGCTCTGTTAGTCTATAGACTGGAATGGTATTTATACTAGCTTTTTCATGGGTAGTAACTTTCTTCATCTCTCTAACAGGCATATTACCTGACCTACATTCTTCTTCATTTAGTTGGGGAAGTTAGTTGTTCTCATTCTTTTTCTTCTGGACAACGGGTAGGTAATATTTAGTGTTATTATAAATAGGTGTTTCCATTTGTGAAATGAATGAGCATATATGTGTAGAAAAAAAACTTAAAAGTTGCCTGGTTTTGCTCTAGAAATCAGAGTGTGCCCTGGAAGATGGGAAGTCATGGTGCCCTACAACTGTATCTTAGTGACAAGAATGACTTATCAACAGTTTTGTTGGAGTAGAGCTCCATGATCATAGCCTGGCAGTAGTGTAGTGATTGATAAGATACCAGGGGCACCTAGCGGATGGACTGCTCCCAGACAGTTTGTCCCCTTCCTTCCTTCCTCCTGGACGCTTTGTCCCCTTCCTTCCTTGGAACCTCCTCCGCTCACTTTTGTTTCTCTTTGATAAAATTAAAATGCCTTTAGAAATGCTTATTTAGAGGGACCAGGGAGATGCTTTGGTGGCGTGAGGTGCTTGCTGCCAGGATTGACAACCTGAGCTCAATCCCCAAGGCTGACGTGGTAGAAGGAGAAAGCCAACCTATGCATGTGTCTTGACTGCCACATGTATACCATGGTGCATGTACATACATACACAAAAAATTTTTTTTAAGATTTATAAGCCGGGCATGGTGCCGCACACCTTTAATCCCAGCACTCGGGAGGCAGAGGCAGGAGAATTTCTGAGTTCGAGGACAGCCAGGGCTACACAGAGAAACCCTATCTCAGAAAAAGAAAAAAGGTTTATGAATTTTATGTATATAAGTGCTCTATCTGCACATATACCTGCATATGAGTGCTGGGGTTAAAGGTATGCACCACCTTGCAGACATTTGATTCTCTATTAATAAAAACCTATGCTTGCTGGCCAAACTGGCTTATACCTATAATCTAGAATTTTGAGGCTGAGAAAGGAGTAATAGCATGAGTTTGTGCCAGGACTGTATAGTAAGTTCCAAGCTAGACTACAGAGCAGTGATTCTCAACCTTCCTAACACATGACACTTTAATACAGTTTCTCATGCTGTGGTGACCCCAACTATAAAATTATTTTGTTGCTACTGAATCATAACCATAACTTTGCTACCATTATTTGAATTGTCATGCAAATATCTGATATGCAGTGGCTGCTCTAGAGTCATATCCTGTCTTCAGAAATAGAAACAAAACAAAGCAAATTCCATAAAACCAGGTGTGGTTGGGTATGGTTTGCTTATCTTTAATCCCAGCAGATGCAGGCATATCTCATGAGTTTGAGCCCTGCCTGTTCTATTCCAAGCTAGCCAAGGCTATATAGTAAGAGTCTGTTTCTAAAATAATGTAGTTGTTTTTTGTTGTTGTTGTTGTTGTTTGTTTGTTTTTTGTTTTTTTGTGATTCCACGTGGAAGAGGTTTATTGAGCGGGTGGTGGGGCAGAGAAGAGGAAAAAGAAAGAGGGGGGCAGAGGAGAGAGAAGAAAAAGAGCTAAAATAATGCAGTTTAAAAGCATAAGAGAGCCAGGCGTGGTGGCGCACGCCTTCAATCCCAGCAGTCGGGAGGCAGAGGCAGGCGGATTTCTGAGTTCGAGGCCAGCCTGGTCTACAGAGTGAGTTCCAGGACAGCCAGGACTAGACAGAGAAACCCTGTCTCGAAAAACCAAAAAAAAAAAAAAAAAAAAAGCATCAGAGACTGGCCAGGTGTTTTAGCAGGTAAAAGGCTTGCTAGCTAAGCAAGTCTGGTAACCTGAGTTACTTCCCGGAACCCATGGAAAGGGAGGCGACAGGTGACTCTATAAACTTGTCTTCTGATCCCAACCCATGCACACACATATGTTCCTTCATGGAAGGGTGCACACTAGGGTGCAGGTGCCCTTGAAGGCCTAAGACCCCCAGATCTGTTGAAGTGATAGTTAACAGATTATAAGATGCCTAATATGGATTCAAGAGCTAAAATCTACTGAAACATCTCTCCAAACCCAATAAAGGCCAAGGATGCTGGTTTTCTTTTAAAGTAAGAGCAGAGAGTACTGGCACATGCCTGTGGATACACCATTCTCTGCAGTCTCGAGGGGGTGGAAATTACATTGTGTGTACACAAGTGCTAAATAAAGCCCAAGTGGCAGTCAGTGCTCATTCAACCTTATGGGGGCTCAGGGTTTACATTAATTAGCAACAAATTATAACTATTGTGTTCTTATGGAAGCCAGCACCTTTCATAGGTGGGACTCCATCAAGTAAATTTTAAACAATTTAGAGGTATTTTAAAACTGCATTGTCGGGCTGATGAGATGGCTCAGTGGGTAAGAGCACCCGACTGCTCTTCCGAAGGTGATAAGTTCAAATCCCAGCATCCACATGGTGGCTCACAACCATCCATAACGAGATTTGGCGCTCTCTTCTGGAGTGTCTGAAGACAGCTACAGTGTACTTACATATAATAAATAAAAATAAATCTTTAAAAAAAAAGCTGCATTGTCTGTTGTTTTGTAAGACTTGAGGATTGTTTTCATCTATTGTGTTTGTTTTATTTTGTATAGAAACACTTCGTGCTGCTTTGTGGGGCTTTGGAAAAGCATGTTAAGTGTGATATTAGGGAAGATGCAAGACTTTTCTACAGAACTAAAGTAAGTATATTATTTATGGTGGGTGTGTAGGCATATGTATAATTTTGTGTACATGGAGAAGTCTAGGGACAGTTGTGTCAATCCTTGTTTTCCTGTGTTTTAAAACACAGTCTAGTTGGCCTTAGAGCTTCCAGTTATTACAGATGTGTGCTGCTACAGCTGGCTTACACTGATTGTGGGGATTCGAGCTGCAGCCTCAGGCTTACATACACAGTAAGCACTTTACCCACTGAGTGCCCTGCCTCCTGTTTTTATGTATTGTTGGTAATGCCAACACTTGGGAGTCTAAAGCAGGAGAACCTGGGTCCTAGGCCTTCTTGTGCAACACAGTGAGGCCCTGTGGGAAGAAAAGGAAATATAAGCAAGAGAAATACACAGGCTGCTCTTGGGGTGAGATGAGATGGGGGGGAGGGGCTTGTGGGTACAGCTTAGTGGTGCTGTTCCTAAGGCTACTTAATTGGATACTCAGTTATATACTCATTTCAGAGGACATAAAAAGGACTTTTTAAAGGAAAGACAGTTTATAGGGTCTTACTTTGTAGCCCTGCTGGCCTAGAACTCTTTTAGAGCAGGCTATCTCTAACTCACAAATCCACCTACCTGCCTCTCCCTCCCGAGTGTTTATCAGGCATCCACCACTGTGCCTGGCTCTCCTCAAGCTTTTGGGGGTTAGTTTACATTTAGCTTACATTTATTTATTTATTTCTTGGCACAAATTCCAGTATATGTGTATTGATTGGGGTATAGAGGTCACATTTGGTCCTCTTGCCTCAGCCTCCAGTACCAGGAATGTTACTCACCTCACCACTCTGGGTTAAGACTTGGATAACAGCCGGGCGTGGTAGCGCACGCCTTTAATTCCAGCACTTGGGAGGCAGAGGCAGGCAGATTTCTGAGTTCGAGGCCAGCCTGGTCTACAGAGTGAGTTCCAGGACAGCTGTCTCGAAAAACCAAAAAACAAAAAAAGACTTGGATAACAAGTCAGCTTCTACTAAGTGCTTTGCTCGCTGTGTTGAAAGTGCAAGTGAAAAGTAATCTCAGAGCAAATGTATTTTTTCACTTTACTGTTTGTTCTGAAACTTCTGACACCCAAAGAGAAAATTTCTCTATCACTATTGGGATATTTTGTTCTTGTCATTATACAACGTAAAGCCATTACTATACACAGGGTATAGTTAAGTGCCTGTTGTACAAGCATGAGCACTGAGCCTGGATCCCAGCACATAAACGGGAGTGGTAGCACACAGCTGTAGCCCTGTGCTGGGGGAGAGGGGGGCAGAGACAAGTGGGGCCCCATGCTCACCAGTCAGCATCTAGCCAGTCTTCAAATAGTAAGTTCAATGAGTGATACTGTCTCACAACTGAGGTTAAGAAGAATGAAGACTCTCTGTCCTCCGTACACATTTAGTCTCAGACACAAAGCCTTAGCCTCAAAAGTATATTCTGGAGTGTGACTAGTTACTAACCTGTGCATGCACTGCTTTTGGCTGTTGCTGGCAGATATCCTAGAAGGGACCACTAAGGTTTAGATTTCGTTTTTTTTTTTTTTTTTTTTTTGAGACAGGGTTTCTCTGTGTAGCCCTGGCTGTCCTGGAACTCACTCTGTAGACCAGGCTTGGGGAACTTAGAAATTCGCCTCCCTCTGCCTCCCAAGTGTGCTGGGATTAAAGGCGTGCGCCACCACACCCAGCTCTTTTTTTTAAGCCACATTGCTCATGTGGGGGTCATAGGACAACTCACAAGAATGGATTCACTGTTTCCATGATGTGGGATCCAGAAGTGAACTCAGACTACCATACTTACACAGCAAGTGCTTTTAGCCACTGAGCCATTTCACTGACCTGGGCTTTGTTTGTTAAAGCTGGGCCCCCAAGGCTGTCACCAGAGTCTCCTTACAGAGGCCCTATAAACTGTACAGGGCATGATCTTCTTGAAATAGGTTAGTAGCTTTCTGCTTCCCCAGAACTTCTGTAGACAAGTGGTAGTTGTCATTGAGACAGTTTTCTAAACCTTACAGAGTGGGAAAAAATGGAAATTTTAACTATTTGTTTGTTTTTGACAGAGTTTCTCTGTGTAGCCCTGGCTATCTCAAGCACTCCTGTGTAGCCCTGGCTGGCCTCAAATTCAGAGATCCACTTGATTCTGCCTCCTGTGACTTCCTGACTTAGAGCCAGGAATGGTGGATCGCTTCTTTAATATCACTTGGGATATTAAATACTTGGGAGACAGGTAAACAGATCTCAGTGAGTTCAAGGCCAGTCTGGTCTACATTAACCAGTTTTAGGCCACAGAGCTACATGGTGAAAATATGTCTCTAAAATTTTTTCTGGCTTCTTTAAATATCTTATTCTATGTGTGGTAGGACAGCCTGTAATCCCAGCACTTGACAAGTGGAAGTAATGGGGGAAAAGTCAGTCAACCACAGCTGCACAGCTTGGTGAAAGCAGAAATTTCTTTGAAGGCAGAGTTGTGGTTCTCTGGACCATATTTAGTAACAGGAAATCAGGCATGGTGGTGCATTGCTGTAACCCCTGTACTCAGGAGGCAGGGGCAAAAAAAATGCTTTAAATTTAATGTTAATTGGTCTGGCGAGATGGCTCAGCAGTTAAGAGCACTGACTGTTCTTCCAGAGGTTCTTAGTCCCATTCCCAGCAAACACATGGTGGCTCACAGCCATCTCTAATGGGATCCGATGCCCGCTTCTGGTGCATGTACAGTGTACTCGTATACATTAAATAAATAATATTTTTAAATGTAATGTTAACCAAGGCTACATAGAGCAACCCACCTCATACAATAGTTTTTAAAAAGGAAATTAAGGACTGGAGAGGTGGCTTACTATTGAAGAGAAGTGACTAACCTTCTAGAGGACCTGGATTAGATTTCTAGTTCCAAATCCAGGGCATCTGAAGCTCTCTTCTGGCTCTAAGTCAGGTGAGCAATGAACAGATGTAAATGGGGGTAAAACACCCATACACATAAAATAAAAGAAAATTAAGGGTGGGTGTGATAGCTCAAATCTTTGATCCTAACACTCAGGAGGCAGGGGCAGGTGGATCTCGTGAGTTTGAGGCCAGCCTGGTCTACATAGGGAGTTCAAGAATAGCCACGATTATATTGAAAGACCCTGTCTCTAAAAGCAAATAAATTTAAGTCATAATCATTGCACACTTTAGATTATAAAAAAATTAATTATGGTAATAAAAGAAACTATGTTATAATTTGAAAGCATCCCCAAAAGATGAGAAGATGAATAGCCACTTTGTTGTTATTGTTGTTCTTGTTAGGTACAGGCCTGTGATAGCTATGAGATTGGGGGGGGTTGGGGGGTGTATTTCATTCTGTTTATTGTGACTGTTTATTTTTGTTGAAGCAGGATCTCCCAACATCTCAGACTGCCCTTGGACTTTGAGCAGTTTTCCTGAGTGCTAGGTGCACAGCTTGCACCTCCAAAGTAGTAGCTGTGAATGCTTTCTATCATGCTAAATTGATTTAACTGAGGATTCTTTGATCTGATATCTTTCTCTTTTTGTTATTTTTAAGGTGAAAGACTTGGTTGCCAGGATACATGGAAAATGGCAGGAAATAATCCAGAACTGTCAGCCTACTCAGGTGTCATTTTATTTAAGTTTTATTTATGAAAACTCCTGCATGATGTATTATTTGTGTCTGAATTTTAGAGTTTGTTTCCTCTCTGTCCATTATTTTTAGAAATGGCTTGTCTCCATTTAAAGTGTCATGGTGAATCAGGAGCTTACAAGTACTTCTAACAGTTGTTCAGATAAAATGCACACAGTGCATTCACTGCAGGTCCCCCCACCCCATTCCTCCACCATGTTCAGGCCTCTTTGCTCCCCTTAAGATGCCCATCTGTTTTCTGTGGAAATTTTCCTCTTGTAGATATTTCCTACACATGAATAAAGTATGTGGTCTTTTTATGATCAGCTTCTTATACCTGACAGTGATAAATCCATGTTGTAATATATATATCCTTTCTATTGCTAAATGACATATGTATAACATTTAATTTATCCACTTACAAAGTGAGCATGAGTTGTTTCTGCTTTTTTTTTTTTTTTTTTTTTTTTTTTTTTTTTTTTTTTTTTTTTTTTTTTTTTTTTTTTTTTTTCTTTTTTCCCCCTCGTTCCAGTCAACCTTGCTCATTCTGGTCTGCCCCGCTCGCTCTGGCCACTCGGTCCCACTTGCTCTCTCCGGTCCAAGGAATATTATTATTATTCATAAGTACGCTGTAGCTGATTTCAGACGCACCAGAGGAGGGCGTCAGATCTCATTACGGGTGGTTGTAAGCCACCATGTGGTTGCTGGAATTTGAACTCATCACCTTCGGAAGAGCAGTCGGGTGCTCTTACCTGCTGAGCCATCTCACCAGCCCTGTTTCTGCTCTCTAACCATTAAGAATAACATCTCCTGGCTCAGTGGTTAAGAGCGCCAGACTGCTCTTCCGAAGGTCCGGAGTTCAAATCCCAGCAACCACATGGTGGCTCACAACTATCTGTAACGAGATCTGGTACCCTCTTCTGGAGTGTCTGAAGACAGCTAAAGTGTACTTACATATAATAAATAAATAAATCTTAAAAAAAAAAAAAAAAGTGCCTCCATTTAAAAAAAAAAAAAAAAAAGAATAACATCTCCACCAGTCGGTGGTGGCACACGCCTTTAATCCCAGCACTCAAGAGGCAAAGGCAGGCGGATTTCTGAGTTCCAGGACAGCCAGGGCTATACAGAGAAACCCTGTCTCAAAAAAAAAAAACCAACAAAAAAAAACATCTTGAGCATATTATTTGATAGAATCCTGTGTTTTACCAATTTTCAGTGGTCAGTGCTTGTTTGTGTACTTAGAGTGTGGTCTCTAGCCAGGTGTAATGGCCCACAGTGTTACCTCTTCCTCCACTGCACTGCCACCCCTGTTCATTCTGAACCAAGGATCAAACCCTGTGCATGCTAGGAAGATGATCAGCTGAGCTTGACGATCTCCTCAGGCTCCCTTTGTGCAGTGTGGAGCCTTTGGTTGTAGTTTTTTAAATATTTTAGCTTGTATGTATGGGTGTTTTATGTTCATGCTTGTCTATGTACCACTTCTATGCCCAGTAAGTAACCTTGCTGACCAGAATAGTTCATCAGATCTAGGATTGGAGTTATTGGAGTTACATTTGTTGGCCATAATTCGGACCTGGGAATTAAATTCAGGTCCTCTGGAAGACTAGTCAGTGCTCTTAATTACTGAGTCATCTGTCCAGTTCCCTCAAAAATTTTAAGGCTACTTTGCTGTGCCAATGTGGCATTAATAGCAAAACTTAATATTAATCAGTTTTGGGGTTTTGGTTTGGTTTGGTTTGGTTTGGTTTGGTTTTTCGAGACAGGGTTTCTCTGTGTAGCCTTGGCTGTCCTGGAACTCACTCTGTAGACCAGGCTGGCCTCGAACTCAGAAATCTGCCTGCCTGCCTCTGCCTCCCGAGTGCTGGGATTAAAGGCATGAGCCACCACGCCCGGCTATTAATCAGTTTAGCACATTAATTTCCTTAAATATATCCCTTTGTGGGTATGCCCATGAGAATACCCTGCATTTGTATTATGCATTTTTACTGCTAGATCATAAAATGTAAAGGTTATAAAATCAGAAGAAATTTTCAGCTGCACATGGTTGCTTTGTGCTTTTAGTCCTAGCACTTGAAAGGCAGGTGCAGGCAGGTGTCTATAAGTTCAAGGTTAGCTAGAGCTACATAGTAAGTCCCTGTCCCCCAAAAAGAAAGATTTGTTTTCAGAGATGTTTATTAACTTTCATTATCAAAGCCTGCTGTCCAGTGATTAGTTTTAGAAGAATTAATTTATAATTTGATTAAATTTTTCCTTTTTTCTTTTCTTTCCCTTCTCTAAGGGGCAGCTTCATGACTTCTGGGTGCCAGATTCTTAACAGAAGTTACAGCAGCAGAAATAAAAACAAGAAGGGCCTTTCCAAGAGGATTACTGTGGCATGCAGAGATGCTGAGGAGCACGGGTGCGTGCTACTTGCATGTGTAGTGTGAGGCTGCTGAAGACTTTCCCAATTCTGAAGCAGAGATGAAGATAGGCCATCTGTAGCTGATGGTAGAAGAAAGACCAGGGGCCGAGGAAAGGAGGCAAGGGAGGCTGTGGTAGCACACAGCCAGCCTGCCCCTCCTTGCTAGGTTTTCAGCAGTTATCTTGTCAGGCGGCTTCATAACACTTGGATCATCACAGAAAAGAAGAAAAGTGTGGACCAGCTTGCGTTGGACATTGAAATGAAGGCCTAAGTCCAGCTGATTTTCATTTCCCTTCTGGTTATTTTAGGGTACAAAGGGAAGGCTTAGAATAGAGCCCTGTAATTAGAAGTGTTGGTCTCTTCTATAACCCATAAACCACAGGCAGTTTTAGCCCATATATATCCTTTAGTATTCAAAATTATAAATCTGAGATTTTCAAATATATTTAAAAATCAAGGAATAAACATCTGGTATGTTGTCAGACTGCCCTTAGAGGAAGAGATTAAGCTACAAAATAGTGACTGTTTTTAAAATGCCAGAACATTCATAGGCAGTTTGTTTAGGGTTTCTTGTGATGCATATATTTTTTAAAAACTGGTTTAATCATAAAATCTCAGCTAAGCTAGAATTCTGGCCATTGGTAACTATATTACAGAAGTCTGTGTAAAGAGGCTTAAAAATCTGTAAGTTTCCAAAATCCTTGTTTCCACAAGTATATAATTTAGCAGAGGCCTTGAAGGTGTTTATTTTGGGGGCATGCATATGAGTGAGTGTGTGTGTGTGTGTGTGTGTGTGTGTGTATGCACACTCAAGTTTGTATCTTAAAGTTGTTGCACTTGAAAACCACAGCTGCTCTAAATTCTTTTAAACACTGGAAAGCCATCCTTTGGTTTAGATGGTCGAGGGTTAGCAGAGGTGCACATGCTAGATTGAGCCTTAGGCCCTTTGAACACTTTGGTAGTGACGCTCCTGCTGACGGGTGTCAGTTTGCGTAGGTTTGCTTCCTAAAAAGGATGCCAACTGCTTATTCTTTGACTATTGGCTGGAGCAGCTTGCTCCCTCTTGAGCTTGCTAATGTCTGTGTGGGTCCAGGGCGGTTGGTGGAAAAGGGAACTGGGCTCAGTGTTATGGTTTGAGAGGAGAAAATAATTTCTGAGAGCTAACTTTCTACCTCTAAACTGAGGCTTAGGAATAAAAACCATTGTATCTTAAATTCATCATTTAAATTAGCATTAGTGACTTTAGAGCTCATATCAAATATTGGGCAGTTAGAGATTTTATAGGGAAGACTACACAAATCACATTTTCAAGAATTAAGGCTGATGGAGGCTCCAAGAGTCAGACCAACAAAGGTTTTACTGTGTCGAGTTTACTGGTGAGAATGTTGTCCTGATGCTACCTCTCAAGGGTATTGTACAAATGCCACTATGGTTAGAGAGATAGATACCAAGAGTGATATTTGACTGAAGCTTGAAACTCTGGCATCTATCTGCCCAACGGTGGGGCTCTCACTCTGTAATTTAATCCTGTAGATACATTGTTTGTGTGTAATTTTATAAGTGTTCATATTTTTCTCATTTTGCATTGTGTAAAGTGTACAAAATCTCAAAGTATAAAAATCTGCTTATATTGCTTGTAATTACAGTGTGTAAATATTTTCTATTGTGTACATTGATGGGGACAAGTGGGTTATTCAGGTTTTTAAGTGATCCTTTTATATTGCAGTTTCAACCAATAACCACCCATCAAATTTAAAACCACTTTGATACATTCTTATTTAGCAGGTCCTATAAGAATAAAATCTCTATTTTCAATTGTCTTTCTCCATTAGAGAAAAATACTTTATCAGTCCCTTTAAAATAAATGGCCAGACATCAGTTTCAGCCTCTGTATTTATGACTCTGGTAGCAGCCTTCAGTCTCCGGGTCAGAGTCCAGTCAGTATTTACATTTGGGTTCTCGTGGAAATGTTGTGGTTCTATTTTAGCACAAGTAGCTCATGGTTTTTCTCCCAAATCAAGTATTTTCCATCTTCTGAGTCCCTGTGCGTTGTCTCCCTCTGTCTGTTGTTACCCAGAAAATGGGATGGTAGCGAGGGAGGAAGTGCTCACTGCACAGAGTGTCAGGCCATACTTGGGACTTGGCAAACAAAGCTTGCACTGAGCGGTGGTGTGTTTGGCAATATTACTGTGCCAAAAATAATCCTTGTCTCATTTTCTGGATATGTGATGTCAAACTTTTTACCCTTACTGCAAGCTGAACATTAAAGTACTTGTGTTTATGCTTTTGTGTGAAACTGTTTGCCTTTCCTGACCTGCTTTTCTTGTTACGTGAAAATACAGTTCTGTAACACATGTCAAGTGAAGAGGCTTTCTGTGCACAAGATCACCTGTGTAGCACTGGAGTCAGTGTTGTGCGTTGTTGTGTCTATGTCCTGATGGCAACGGTGCCTTGATCACCTCTCAGAAGGTTGGCTTTTTTTTTTTTTTTTTAATGCAAGTAGTAGCTTGCTTCGATTACACAAAAAAAGGGAAAAAAAAAAGAAAAGTGATATATATATACCCCAGTAATGATAGATAAGATAGTTAACCACCCAGGCTCTTTTGTTTGTTTGTTTGCTTTTTTGTTTTGTTTTGTTTTCTTCCCCTTTCCCCCCAATCAGAATCAGTTGGTGGGGACAGTAATAATGTGTGGAGTCTTGAAACCAGGAGTATTTTTACATTTAAAAACTGACTCATTGGCAAGCGGCTGAGTTGGAGAACTTACTTGGCTTGTCTCTTAGGAGGCAAGGGTCGGGTACAGGTGGTGGAGGCGTGAGTCAGTCAGCACAATTCCATCTCCTGGCTATGCCTACTCTGGTGCAAGCGCACCTCATCTGTGCCTCAGTTTCCCCGGGGCATTCTTGTCAGCCAGTTAATCTACTAGCTCTTAGGCAGTAAATGCAATGTGTTGTATTTTTTTTCCTTTAAAACTTTATACTGTCTTGTTTAAAGTCTTCTGAATGTATGTGTATGTGTTATTAAAACTTTTTTCTCAGCTTAACCGTGTCTGGCAACATTTGATTAAGTAGAAGAGGTGGTTGAGTATCTAAAATACCCTGTTTTAAACTTTTTAGCTTGATGCCTTCTCTGTGGGAAACAAAGTCACAGCTCTCCACAGTTCATGTTTACATAGCCCAATTAATAATTTGCTGTGTACTTTACAGCCAGGAATTTAATCATCTCATTATTAGCTCATTCTACACATCGATTTGGCTGTTCTTGCCTACCTACGTGTTAGGGTTTGGTGGTGAACAACACAAAATCATGGCTCTTACCTGAGGATATCCGGGGGAAGCAGAGGAGAAGAAGAATACCCTTCATCTGGGTGTCTCTAAAATTCTAAAACCCAGAATCAAGAAAGGTGATGCCATATAGTGCAGAGCCACCTGTGACCTGGCGGGTGGGTTTATGACATGCCAGCTGTGGAAAGGCTGACCCTCATAACAAACCTAGTACCTCATAGTAGGCTTAGGCATAGTTGCCATACCCACAATGCTACAGCTGTTTTCTCCTTTAGGGCAGACTAGGTTGGAAAGATGGATGCTGACAGCCCAGGTAGAAGAAGACAAGGGTGCAAATACTAGGGATAGTCACTGTGTTTGAGGAAAGGACCTAGGCTTGGCCTCAGGTCTCAAGGTTCACCATACTGGCCATTTGACCTTTGTTGGCATCTGAGTTTCTTCTATCTGTTGAAAGGAGTAACTATTTCATGTTTTGTGAGGATTTACATACATGGCAGTCACTCAGCACAATGCTACATGAACAGAACAAAGGGAAACAAGGTTGAGGCTAAGCATTGTGATCACCTTTATCCCAGCACTGGGGGGATGCAGAGGCAGGAGGAGCTCTGAGTTCAAGGACAGCCAGGGCTACATGGAGAAACCCTGTCTCAAAGACAATTTTTTTTGGTTTTTCGAGACAGGGTTTCTCTGTGTATCCCTGGCTGTCCTAGAACTCACTTTGTAGACCAGGCTGGCCTTGAACTCAGAAATCTGCCTGCCTCTGCCTCCCGAGTGCTGGGATTAAAGGCGTGCGCCACCACACCCGGCGTAGTAAGTTAATTTTTAAAAGAAAATTGACCAGAAGCAGGCATCTGTGGGTGTGCTTATTTGTAAATCAGGTCTTCCAATAGCGATAGCTGGAGAGTACTGTTCCTTCAGACTCTGGGAACTCTGGATGCTTCCCTGTTCCTGCTGCCAAAATATGTTAAATAAATAAACCAAGCATTTTGGCCTAGTGTAATAACTCATACCTATGATCCCAGCACATGGGAGGCAGAGGCAGAAGGATCACAAATTTGAGGCTATCCTGAGCTCCAGTATGAGACATAGTTTTAATCACCCAGCATGCTTGATGGTGGTGGATGGTTTCCCAGCATCTGCAGACATGTCCTGACACTTCCTTCTAGCTAACCAGGGCTGGAATCAGGAGAAGACAAACCAGAAGGTCCAGCTTTGGATCTAACTCCAAGACAAGTGGCTAGGATTCTGGAAAACTTAACAGGCAAAACAGGCTTCTGGGGCACAGTAAGATTACAGCATTGTTGGGTGGGTGTCAGTCGCTACCAAAAGATCACACTCTTCATAAGGATAGTGCTGAACAACCAGGATGGCAAAGCAGGTGCAAAGGCCACCACAGTGAACAGGAAGACGGGGCATCTTGACAAGGGAAGGTTTCTCATGCTTCAGGGACCTCTATCTGAGGTCCTTCCTCTTCCTGTGTCACCAACACAATGTAACTTTTGTGTGCCAACCCTAGAACCAAGCCAGTCCTGAGGTATGTGTCTGGACACCAGTGTCAGACACACTCAAATGCTTTATCTTACAGCAGAACTGGGAAAAATAGGTTAGCAAGAGTGAAGTTCATTTGTGTTCTCCAAAGAATTTTGAATGGCATCCTCACACAGCTCCCCTGTGAAGCAGCTGGCAGTGACTTGGAGGATAGTAACACCCCACTTAACAAATGATCTGCCTTGTGTCCCAGGGAAGAAAGGTACTACTGTATTAGAACAATTTTTTTTTGTTTTGTTTTACTTTTTAGATAAGATCTTAAAGCCCAGGCTGGTCATGAAATTGTAATAGCTAAGGATAACCTTGAACTGATCTTCCTGCCTCCACAGCTGAGATCAGGTGTGTCCCACCAAACTTGTTTAAATTAGTGCTAGCTTATTAGTTTTGTCTTCAAGTCTTATCTCTTTCACAGTAAGGAATTTTCCCTTTATCAGCTTCTTGCAATGAGGGAGAGTTGTCTGTTAAGGGAGTTTCCTATAGAAAGGCGGGATGCTGAGATCACGTGGGAAGAGAACAGAAAGGAATGGATTGTGTACTGAGTCTCTTACCAGCAGTACTGATGTAAATGCCCATGGCAGTTTCACAAGTGCCATCCTAGAACTTGGCTTCCAAATCACACATTTGACTTCTTTTAAAGGAACCCTAGTGCTGTGTTTAGCATGCCTTGGTAGAGAAAGAATGAAGAAAGGATATGCACACTCAGAGGGGAGAGCTGAGACTGGGTGGGTTGTGTTCACTCAAGCACCAGCAACTGGATCCTCGGTGGGGTGTATCATGTACAGCATAGAGGAGAGTAAGCTCATCTCTGTAGGCTGTCTCTACTGGGGAGCAAACTCCGATCAGTCACGCAGGAAGAGGGAGCTGCAGTTGCTAGATTTTTGCACACACTGGTCAATTATTCTTTGTGGCACACACTATTGTACTTGCACAAGCTCTCAACATCTGCACGGTACCAACTGAAGGCTCAAGCCACCCAGAGACATCTGAGGTATTGGGGTCCTTGACATGCCATGCCTGTGTGAAACACATCCACTCAGGACTTGGTCTGTACTTTACACATTCACTGAAGGCTTCCTTAGCTCCCTCTAGCTCTGAGCTGCAGAACCTGCCACACTGGCCTACTTGCTTCCTCCTGAGGGAAGTACAGTCAGCATAGCTGACTTGGCAAGACCACCCAGCTTCATAGCCTAGTGGTCCCTGCAGTTTCTCCACAATGCCAGGTACCAAGACTGGCTGTCTTCTGCCCTCGTCCTTCAAATCCACTTTCTCATAAAGCCTACAGGTGTCCTTCAGCAATGATTCAAGCTGTACTGAAGCTCTCAGCTTTTCTGATGTTTTTCCAAGCCATTAGCTAACTTCTCTGTCTTCCACTAAAAACTCCCCTGTCTCACCAGATCAAACCCACCAACCTTTTGTATGCCCCTTCTCCTTCCATCAAACAAGCCTGTCTATTCTAGTCCTCTTCCCCAGGCTTGCTGGCCCACCCTTCTTAGACTTCCTCCATAAACTCAACAGAGTTCAAGGCAAGTTACAATCTGCTTAGAACCTGTTTCCCCAGCTATAAAATGAAACTACTACTTCCTCAGCATGGGATGGGGGCACAGAAAAAGAAATGGACCAGAGTATAAAGTGTGTGGTTGGCTTGGGCAAGTGAGATGGTCTGGCAGACAAGGTGTCTGTCACCAACCCTGACAACCTCTGAGTTTGAAACCTAGGCCCTACATGGTGGAAAGAGAGCAGACTCCTTGCAATTTATCCTCCAGAATATCACACACATGGGGGGTGTCCCACATGCATGCATGTGCTTTCATACAAAATGAATATAATAAACATTTAGCCAGGCGTGGTGTGGTGGCGCACACCTTTAATCCTAGCACTTGGGAGGCGGAGGCAGGTGGATTTTTTAGTTCGAGGCCAGACTGGTCTACAGAGTGAGTTCCAGGACAGCCAGGGCTATACAGAAAAACTCTGTCTCGAAAAACAAACAAACAAAAACCCAAAACAAAACAAAACAAAAAAAACATTTAAATTGTGCATGCACTTTTTAATGTAAACATTTCTCCCAGTCTCCCCCGCTGCACCACACACTATCCTGTTTGCAGAGTGCCAGGAGACATTCTAACAGGGGGGTGGAAGTGCGATCTGGGCCCTTCTGTCTAGCAGTCTGCAGCCACACACACAGTCCAAATTCTGAGATTGTATGAGATTGAGTGCCAAACTGTATGAGCTCTGGGGAATCCTGAAAGAGGAATGAAGTTTCTTCCCAGGCTCTCATCAGTTTCATACGCCACTAGAAGCCAACTTAAATTCCTAGGCACATGCAAGAGTCTGCTTTTTAGACTCGTATTTTGGTCCTCTTTGCCCATCGTTCTAGTCATGTTTTTTGTTTTGTTCTTTTTTTTTTTCTTTTTGAAAGGTGGGGAGGTCAAGGCCAGAGGTCGGGTTTCACTAGGATTTAAAGCTGAACTCACTGTTGCTTTTGTTTTTGCTTTTTTGTGGTGCTGGGGATGAAACCAGAGTGTCCCACGTGCTAGGCAAACACTGTGCCCTTGAGCCCCAACCCCAGCCCTAGATTCGCTCTAACAGCGCTTGGAAAGGGGAGAGAGCCCGAGTTTTCAGGGAAGATCATCCTAAAGGAGTTAGGGAAGGAGGCTGAACCTGGCAGGCACAGACTATTTGGATGCCTGGGAACACTGAAAGATTGGAGGTAAAATGACGATGGAAACTGATAAACGCAATCCCTGAGGTGAGCCCAGGTTTGGACTAAGATTTGTTGAGTGATCCATGCGTACTGGCATGGCTTACTTGAGCATAAAGAGCATTCTCTGTGAGCTGTCTTTTCATCCTTCCAGACCCCCATCTCACCCACTCCGACCTCAAACTGAATTGCCTGGAGGGAGCAGGGAGCGAGGAATCACACCTTGAACTGGGAACCAAGAGCTACGCAGAAATCTGATACTGTCGTCCCCATCAGCACACCCGCTCCATAGACCAAAGGCAGGAGGGCATGGCAAACATGTTGTGCAAGAAGTGAGGTGCAGGTTAGAGAGCAGAGTACAAGACTCCGGGACCCGAGGGTTACGCGTCCCTGCAGTAGGTAAATGGGAGGGGTCTTAGGTCCAAAGCAGACCCGCAGGACCAGTCTGTTTTAGGGCGCACGCGGTGGTAGCCCCCCCCCCCCACCAGGGGGCGGGCGTTACTCAGACTGACTGAGCCTGGAAGAAAGGGGACGCCAGGAGCCGTGGGCCTCGAGCATCTCCCACAAATCGGGTCTATTGTGCGTGGTGGGGGTCGCAAAGGAGGACGGGCACCCTTCCCCGCCCCCGCCTCTGGCCCGCCTCCGGCCCCCGCCCCACCCCCGGCTCCGCCTCCACCCCGCCTCGCTCCGGCCGCGGCCCCTTCCTCCTGCAGCTGGTGCTGTGGGGCCGCGGAGCCGCACGTCGCTGTCTCTATGGACCCGGATCCCAGCGTAAAGGTGAGGGAGGCGGGGAGTGCGGGCGGTGGCGGGGCCGGGGGCTGCGGCTGGGCAAAGCCTTGTCCACGTCCATTCCACCCTCCAAGCTAAGCCAGGCCTTTTTCACCGCCGAGACCCCCAATCCCGCATAAAAGGTTCTAGAGGGGCGCGGGCCAGGCCTCGGGTCGCGCAGGGCGCAGACCGGCCTTCTCGGAGTCCGGGTGGGGAGGGGCCCCAGCGTGGCCGGGACCCGCGTGGAGAACGGTGTTCCCCTGGATCTGGGTCATGTCTCCTGGCGTCCGGCGGGATCGAAGGAGAGCTTGTCCTCGAGCCGCAGCAGTAGATACTGAGGTTAGATCTGTTCAAAGGAGAGAACCGCGAACTGTCCAGGATGGTGGAGGGTGGGGAAGAGGAGGGAGAGGCGCCCTCAAATCTGAAGAGACCTCCTACCTAGTGGACAGAGGCAAATACCGCTAACCCCAGGCAGACGGACATCAGGGATGAAGGTTGAAAGCCTATTGATCCTGTGGGAGGGATCCTCCCCTCCCCAGTTTTCTCCACCTTAGGATCTAACAGAAGATGATCAGAGTTCAGCGGGCAAGCCCTGGGAAGGAACCCAAACTTGGAGTGAAGTCTGGGGTGTGAACTGGAGACCTTGAACCCGCTTAGTACTGGGGGGAAGGGTGGCATGCTCCACCCCCTGGCCATTAACTCGGCCCTCCCAACAGGTTAACTGGGGCTGGACGCTTTAGCCCAGTTCTCCAGATCTAGAAATGCAATGGGGGGGGGGGGTGGAGGAGGGGGAGCAGGGGCAGGAAGAGGGCTGCTAGGGCTGCTAAGGTAGCATTTCACCTTCCATTTGCCATTTGCTAAACTCGAGGATCTTCTGTCCTCCTTCCTGGGTTAGCCATTCTCCATTACAGGCTTTCACCCCAGGTCAGAAGACACACACACACACAAACACACACACACACACTCCTTGGAGTGCCAGAGATGGGGAGAGAGAGAGAGAGAGAGAGAGAGAGAGAGAGAGAGAGAGAGAGAGAGCTGGCTTTATGACCAGGACTTTCAGGAAAGGAGACAGGATTCTGCTGTGCATCTCACCCCAGCAGACACTGTCAGCCACCAAGCCTGCAGCCAAAGTCAGACCCCTTTATGCATGTCATGAGTACTTGTCTCTGCCCGGATGTAACTGTGTTTGAGGACTCAGAATACATGTGTGCACTATGCCTGGCCCAGTATCAACAATTCTGTGTGAATGCCCCTCTACAAATGTGTGTGAACAAGACTGTCCTGTTGAATATCTAGCCCTGCTTGTTCACCTCTGAGGATATATGATTCACTGGATGGATGACAAGTGAATACAACCTTATGTAGCCTTGGCCCTTTGTGCTCACTCTCTCTCTCTCTCTCTCTCTCTCTCTGTGTGTGTGTGTGTGCGTGAGTGCGTGCGTGTACATGACTCCTATAAATGCATGTGTTCTTGGCCCTACACTGTGTACAAGTATGTCACTGTCTTTGAGACCCACGCATGCCCCTTACTCTGCATGAGCGGTTCCTCTGACCTAGGATGTATTTCTCCCGTCTCCTCCTGGACACACTTCCCTAGCCAGAGGACTCACGCTTCAGTGCTGAGGAAACAGGAGGCCCCGAGTGTAAACAGGTGTGCTTTCACAGTGAGGGTGCAGCTTGGGCAGCCTGAAACCTCCGGCTGCCCTAGCCCTCAAAACAAGAACTTGATGCCCTGTCTGTGGCTCAGAGACCCTCTCCCTCTCCCTCTTGTGACAGTACTAACCTCTACCTCTTGAACAAACCCTCCAAATTCTTGCTATTTCTCTGACTAGCTCCAGGTCCTTCCCCTCTCTTTACAGCCAGATGGTTAATATTTGACCGAGAAGGAAAAGGAGAGGCCAGCAACACCCTCTGACCCTGCCTATGGCTGTCTGATGACACTGGGTTGATCAGGCAGCCTCCACATCTCGCCCAGCCAAGGAAATCTCCCGAAGTTCCCTGGCCTATCAATGGCCTCCACCTCAGGCGCGGTTCTAGTCTTTAAGGTGTGTCACGAAAGGTGGCCGCAAGTGTCAGGATCCTGTAGTTCACTGTCTCCATATTGCCTAAGCCTTAACTGGTCTTTCACACCGCAGTCTCCTGCACAGAAATTATACCTGCACAGCTCAGGGACCCAAACCCCTACACCTCACCCCCAGCCCCTCATGCCCGTGCTTCCTGCCAGCAGGTAGGGACTCGCGTAGATACCCAGCCAGAAGGTGCAGTATGGACTCGCACGGGCAAGGCAGAGATGTGTACCCCTTAGAGAAAAATGCCAGAGAGAAGTGTCTAATTAAAGAGAAATTCCAGAGGGAGCTCTTAGGCCGAGGGAAAGAAAAAACAAAGGGAAAACAGAACAAAATCAACAAAGGCCCATTAACTGACTGCCCAGGCCTTCCTGCAGAAGGCACCCCCGCAGCAGGCAGCATTGTTGGAGGATCAGGCCTCTCCAGCAACATGGACCCAAGCAGTCTCCTGACTGGAAGAGAGCTGCTACCATGGTATAGGTTAACGCTAGTCTAGGGTCTTATGAAGACAGTGAGTTTTCCACAGCCTTCTGCCCCAGAGCAGAGCTGGGCTGGGCAGAATGCCATGAGTCTTTCCTGGTGTAGGAGTTCTATGGATGTCCGGCCTCTGGCTTTCAGGGCCTCCTGAAGTGTGGGTGGTGCCTTCCCTCTTATGCCCACACACAAATCAAAGGCTTTCCATTTTGGAGGGATTATATATTTATTTATTGTTTTGGTGTTTGTTTGTTTGTTTGTTTGTTTCCTCCTTCAGAGAACAGACAGAGAACTGGAACTTGCCCTGAGGTTGGGGGGAAGGTGACCCCTTCAGTACCCTACAGCCCTCCTGGGACCCTACACTGCCCACTCTCCATGGAATTTGCATTTGATACAGAAAGGCACATGGTGACCTGCCCTTCCCTCTGACTTCTTACCTGTGATTCCATGGCCACACAACCCTGTGGCTCCATGTCCCCCCCATTCCAGGATCCTCCATGGCCCCATGACTACTCGACCCCCATGACCTCATGACCCCTGACCTCCATGTGATCAGACCCTGGACTTTGAACCCAGTGACTGCTCTTCCCCTCCCCTCCTGTGACTCTCCTGGGCTGCCCTTGGGGTCTTGTTGGTCTGAGCTTCCCCAGGAAGATGTGGGGGAGGCTCTGGCCCCTCCTTTTCAGCTTCCTCACAGTAACAGCAGTGCCTGGACCCTCACTGCGGAGACCATCCCGAGAGCTAGATGCCACCCCACGGCTGACCATCTCCTATGAAGGTTAGACCCCTCAACCTTGAAACACTATGGCTGCCAGAGCTGGGGACAGGAAGTAGCCCCAGGTGGCTCACTGCCCCTCTTGTTCCTAGAGCTCTCCCAGATTCGGCACTTCAAGGGCCAAGCCCAGAACTATTCAACACTGCTGCTGGAGGAGGCTTCTGAGAGGCTGCTGGTGGGGGCTCGAGGCGCCCTGTTCTCTCTCAGTGCCCGTGACATAAGAGATAGGACTCACAAAGAGGTCAGCCCCTGGCATCTGGACTGACCACAGGGTCTCCAGCTTCCTGGGACCTCAATTATCTGGTGACCTGCCCCCAGCCTTCCCGACCTCTGGACAGCACTGTCCTTTCCAGGCCAGGGCTCCTTCTGAAATCCACCTCACTTCCGTTTCCCCTGTACTCTGGAGCAGCACTGTTTGATTCTCTGGGTAGTGGATATTGAGGTCAACATAGCAGTCTGTCCCTTTCCTCTCACTAGATCCACTGGGAGGCCTCCCCAGAGATGCAAAGCAAATGCCATCAGAAAGGGAAAAACAACCAGGTATGTGATCTCCCTGTCCCCAGTTCTCCTTTCTTCCTCCTCAACCAGGGATGCCAGAGTTGGAGGGACACAGATGGAGTGGGACAGATGTGCATCCAAGTGCACAACTGCAATGAGTAGTGTGAGTGGCTGGCCTTAGGGTAACCCTTGAACTCCAACTATCCATGGTCGATAGCTTGGCCTGTCACAGTAACTTAATCCCTTTCCCGGGGATCTCAAAGTATAATCATATTAGTAAGTAACTGCTAATAAGTGACAACTAGACCTAGTTCTAAATTAATCTGATGAAGCATTGTTATATCCATTTTACAGTTTGGAAAAATGAGACTTTTCTAGACCAGTAGTCTACCTGGTGTTCATGGAAAGACATTAGTCAAATATTAGTCCTTTCTAACTAAAAGGCAGAGTGTCTGGGTTTGGGGCGGGGGGGGGGGGAATCATGTCTGGTTAAGTAACAACCATTTAGAGAGCTTTTTAGGTTTTTTGTACCTACTTATTTATTTTGGAGTTTTTGAGACAGAGTTTTACTGTATATCCTTGGCTGGCTGCAGCTCACTCTGTAGACCAGGCTGGTCTCCAACTCACAAGAGATTTGCCTGCCTGTGCCTTCTGAGTGCTGGGATTAAAGGTGTGTAACACCGCTCCTGGCTTGGAGAGATTTTAAAGACTACACATAGGAAAGAATGGCATGGCTCAGCATAGGCACACACATAGACACACAAAATAAATGGATATAAAACAAAAAAATACATATTCTAAGCTAGTAATAGTAGCATATGTCTGTAATTCCAGCCCTTGAAGATAAATATATGTATATGTATAAGTATATATATATATGCATATATATGTGTGTGTGTGTGTATATATATATACATATATATATATATACACACACACACACATATATATGGTGTGTGTGTGTGTGTAACAAAAAGTACACATTCACACTGGACATGATGGTAGCATGTACCTATGATCCCAGCAGTTGGGAGTTAGAGGCAAGAGGATTAGAAGTTCAAAGAAAGCCTTGTCCTCAAACAAGTTTGAGGCTAGCCTGGGCTATATCGGATTTTTATCTCAAACTAAAAGCAGTATACATCCCAAGGTCCACCAATGTAGAAATTCTGACTCAACAAGTCTGTGGTGTGTCCCTTTAAAATTTTCTATGAGAGACGCCCTCAGTGCATTGTGGGTAAAAAACAGAGCTAGTGGGCCAGGTGAACCCAGGTCACAAAGTCTCATAAATGCCCAGTGGAAGGTTGGACTTTATTGTGACAATGATATTCATACAGTTTGATGCCTTAGAGGCCCTCAGGTGAATCACAGGTTCTGCGTCAGTTGGTCTGAAAGGCCCTAAGATGCTTGCAGCCCTTGAAAGCCAACTAAAGCTGCTATCTCTGGTTCCCAGACCTCTTTGAGCAGCAAGGAATCAGAGAACATTTCCCAAAGCATTGTCCTGAAGGATACTCGTTTTCAAAAGAGGGACTGGAGTGCTCTAGTGTGTTTGGAAAGGGTGACATTCCCATCCCACTGTGCACAGTGACATCCTTAAGGCTCTGAGAAGTCACCCAGTAGAGATAGATGTGACTGCTTCCTAGGCTCTTTGACTACAAAATTCTTCCCAAACTGCCTTTTTTTCTGTCTTAGGGAGCTACTCTAGGAATGTCTGTCTCGCCCCGCATGCCAGATGAATTAAAATAGACTGAGTCTAGAGACAGAAAGAATGGTGGAATGGGGGCATCCTAGGGGTGAGGAAAAGGCCTGAGCAGGCTGATACAAGGAACAGAGACATAGGTGACAGCAGGTGATGGTATATAAGTGGAGAGAAGTCTTCCACGGACTCCAACTCTGGGTAACAGATAGGAGGATGATCAGAGAGCTGGACAGCAGCCTAGGGCACCTGAGGGACAGAGGACGCTAGTGTGACTGGAGTAGATGGAGTGAGCAGACAGGGAAGACCGGGGGACACGTGGGCCTGTGTGGGCCCGTGTGGGCCTGTGTGGGCCCCTGTGTTCAGAGCATTGGTGAGCAGCAGCTATGCCATGGTCTGTTTTACATCTGTGCTGCTGGGGCTGGAGAGATGGCTCAGCTGTTCAGAGCACTGACTGCTCTTCCAGAGGTCCTGAATTCAAATCCCAGAAAACACATAGTGGCTTGCAACCATCCATAATGAGATCTGGTGCCCTCTTCTGGAGTGTCTGAAGACAGCTAAAGTGTACTTACATATAATAAATAAATAAATCTAAAAAAAAATTAAAAATTACATCTGTGCTGCTTTGGAGAGTGGCTTGGACGGGTGCAAGAGGGCACTGACAGATGGACCATCTCTGGAGGGAAACTTTGGACATGGTATCCACGGTCCTCTTCTCAGGCCACCTAGGAAGCAGGAACACCTGACAGGCTGTTGACAACAGATCTCCTTGTCTGTTTGAATTTTACACTGTGAATATCTTTCACTCATGGAGTAAATGGTTATCATGAAGAGTAGCATAGGTTAGGAGCAGGTCAGGTGGCTGCTGGGCCAGAGGAAGAGGTAATGGTTGTCTGGACCGGATGAGAATAGTGAAATGGTCAAGTTCAAGCACCACTTGGCACAGTGACTCGTGGAGCGGGACTGAATGTGGGGGTGAGAGAGTGGGCTGCAGCAAAGATGCTCCTGGACCAGAGCACGGTGGGTGGAGTTGGAGGAGGGAAAGACTGGATATACAGGTTTAAGAGGGATGGTGTGGGCCAGGGGAAATGGGAGCTTCCTTTAGGATAACGTGAAGTTGATGTTGCTTGTGAGATAACAGAGAGAGGATTTATGAGAGCTCCAGGGTTAGGGGGAACATTGCTCAGACATTTTTCTCGACGTGCATTCGTGTTTTGCCCTACGTGTGTCTGTGTGAGGATGTCATATCTTGGAGTTACAGACAGTTGTAAGCTGCCATGTGGGTGCTGGGAATTGAGCCTGGGTCCTCTGGAAGAACTGTTAATGTTCTAAACTGCTGAGCCATCTCTCTAGCCCCTCAGAAGTAACTTTTGAGCTCGTGTCAAACCCCCATTCTCCTGAAATGCTCCTCTGTCTNGTTTTTCGAGACAGGGTTTCTCTGTATAGCCCTGGCTGTCCTGGAACTCACTCTGTAGACCAGGCTGGCCTCAAACTCAGAAATCTGCCTGCCTCTGCCTCCCGAGTGCTGGGATTAAAGGCATGCGCCACCACGCCCGGCTGAGGAGTCCATTTCTTACTGTTCGTTTGGACAGCCAACTATCCCATTTCCAAGTCTGTCCATTCCACACCTGTGTATTATGGAAGAAGGCTGTGTATGTGTGTGTGGGTGGCTATGAGGGGGCATGGCTTGAAGTCGACAGTGTGGGAGAGAGCTTGACCTGTTTCATAAGCCACCCAAATAAATACTCAACCCACAGATGCTGAGTTTGTGTTCTCTGTGCTGGTGCGGGAGAGCAAGACCAGCGCAGTGGGTGACGATGACAAGATTTACTACTTCTTCATGGAGCGTGAGGAAGGCTCCAGCAGCTTCACTCAAAGTCGCAGCAGCCACCGTGTGGCTAGAGTAGCCCGTGTGTGCAAGGTGCATATGATGCAGTCAGGGTATGGGGAGAGGCTAGACTTCTGATCCTGATCCTGTGTCCCTACCTCCCCAGGGAGATCTGGGAGGGAAGAAGATCCTACAGAAGAAGTGGACATCCTTCCTGAAGGCTCGTCTCATCTGCCACATCCCACAGTATGAGACACTACGTGGGGTCTGCAGCCTGGATGCTGATACATCATCCCACACACATTTCTATGCAGTCTTCACACTGACAACACAGTGGTAAGCACAGAGGTGGTGGGAAAGGGAAGGAACTGACGTCACTGATGAGCTAAGGAGAGAGAGGGCAGGCAGGCTGCAAAATGAGGTCAGGCATGCCAAGCTATCCTAGGGCCTGAGGGCATTGTAGTCCACTGATGCACAAGACAGGTCCACAAGCCTACAGTGGAGCTGGACCATGGTAAAGTGGTTCCAGACAGAGCACAGGGCTGGGGCAGGCTCCACTTAATCCTCCACTATGTCTCATTCCTAGGAAGACGCTGGAGGCTTCAGCCATCTGCCGCTATGACCTGGCTGAGATTCAGGCAGTCTTCACAGGCCCTTTTATGGAGTACCAGGATGGTGCCCGGCGCTGGGGCCGCTATGAGGGTGGGGTGCCTGAACCCCGGCCTGGCTCGGTGAGTACTCAGGCCTGGACCCTACGTTGAGTGGACAAAGCTCAGGGGCAGGGCGGGGAGGCAGGTGGTGGAGTCCTGGGGCTCACCACCCATCCCCCACCCCAGTGCATCACAGACTCGTTGCGCAGCCGAGGCTACAACTCATCTCAAGACTTGCCATCCCTGGTCCTGGACTTTGTGAAGTTGCACCCCCTGATGGCTCGGCCTGTGGTGCCCACACGTGGGCGTCCCGTGCTGCTGAAGCGCAATGTACGCTACACACATCTCACAGGAACACACGTCAGCACACCTGCTGGACCCACCTATGACCTGCTCTTTCTGGGCACAGGTGCTTCTGACCCAAATCCCTGATCCCTAAACGGCCTTGGTTACTGATATTCCTGCCACATTGGCTTGGAGTAGCCCGTGTCCCGAGGGACCACTGCTGGTGGCTGACTCCTTGACTCTGACCTTATGATTCCTGAGCTGTCCCCATTAGGCCTCCTGTTGGGGACTGAGAGCATATCACACTGTTGGGTTCTGACTTCTGCCCTTTCCACATCAGCTGATGGCTGGATCCACAAGGCCGTAGTCCTGGGCTCTGGGATGCACATTATTGAAGAGATACAAGTGTTCGGGGAGCCCCAGTCTGTGGACAATCTAGTTATCTCACCGATGCAGGTAGCCTGGCCTCACTATGCCAACAGGCAAAGGGACTGGGAACGCTGGGCAGAGACTGCAGACACGGGGGTTGCTGACTGACTGTCCTCTCTGGTTCCAGCACAGCCTCTACGTGGGGGCTGCAAGTGGAGTCCTCCAGTTTCCTCTGTCCAGCTGCTCACGCTACCGGTCCTGCTATGACTGCATCCTGGCACGGGACCCCTACTGTGGCTGGGACTCCAGCACCCATGCCTGCATGGTGGCCACCGCCGTAGCCAACAGGTCCCAGGGTAGAGGTTGGGGGTAGAGATGGGGTAGATATGCCTTAAGTGGAGGAAGAAAGCCCACCAGCCTGTGAGGAATTTTTGGTGAGCCTGATGCGCATTTCCCGGTGTTTATTACTCTTGATTTTCTTTCTGCAGGACAGCTTTGATACAGGATATAGAGAGAGGAAATCGAGGCTGTGAGGGCAGCAGGGATGCAGGTAAGTGGAGCTCATGGACTTGGATGGATGTTTCTGACTTGCTCTGCTTGAGTGGCTCTGCTGAGTGAGTGAGTGAGTGAGTGAGTGAGTGAGTGAGTGAGTGAGTGAGTGAATGAGTGAGTGCTGGACAGATATTTCCCAAGTATAAACAAGGAAATAGGCTGAAGACTTGGAGACAGGTAGGGGTGCAGCTCATTGGTAGAGAACTCTCCTCGTCTTACTGTGTAAAGGCCCTGGTTTTGCTCTCTAGTGCCATAACACACACACACACACACACACACACACACACACACACACACAGAGGAGGGGGAGGGAGGAAGGGAGCTAATGAGTTACTTATGTTTATATGATCACATCTAAAGAATATGCCTACGGGGGGTATAAGCACAAATAACTGATTATTAATAATTGCAAGATGCAGAAGGAGGCCGGGCATGGTGGCACACGCCTTTAATCCCAGCACTCGGGAGGCAGAGGCAGGCAGATTTCTGAGTTTGAGGCCAGCCTGGTCTACAGTGAGTTCCAGGACAGCCAGGGCTATACAGAGAAACCCTGTCTCAAAAAAACAAAACAAAACAAAAAAAAAAACCAAGGTGCAGGAAGGTTAATGTTTCTCTCTCAAACGAAGTCATGTAGGAGAGCTGATATCTGTCAGCAGTCAGAGCTGACATGGACTGAGTACTCGGGGGCTAGCACCAGTCTAAACCCTGCCATGTGCGTTTATTTTCACAACACTCTGTGAGCGGCACCATTAGCATCCCCAGGAGGGACAGCCCCTCTGAGGCATGGGCGATGTGAGGAAGCTGTTCATGGTTACTCGGCTACTAAGTGGCAGGTGCAGAAGCAGCCTGGCCTCAAGCAGTCAGTCAGATGCAAGTTTGTGCTTTTGATCACTAAGGAGTGCTATGTCCGAGCTCATCAGGCAGGTAGAGAGCATGAGGAAGGCACTGGCACCAAGCCGGGGGTCAGCGAGCACAGGAGGAAGAGGCTGGCGAGGTGAGCAGGGACCATGTTCACAGTGTTGGTCCTCATAGGAAACTCTCCAGAGTTTTACACCAACAAGTAGTATGATCAGATATTTTTAGGGTTTTTTTTGTGTAGCCCTGGTTATCCCCTAACTAGTTTGTAGACCAGGCTGGCCTTGAACCCAGAAGGTCTGCGTGCCTCTGCCTCTCAAGTGCTGAGATTAAAGGCCTCCCCACCATATATATATATATATTTGAGACAGGGTTTCTCTGTGTAGCCCTGGCTGTCCTGGAACTCACTTTGTAGACCAGGCTGGCCTCAAACTCTGAAATCCTCCTGCCTCTGCCTCCCAAGTGCTGGGATTAAAGGCGTGCACCACCATGCCCGGCTACTTTTTTTTCCCCCCCGCCCTATATTTTTAAAAAATATTTTATGAGTGCATTTTGCCTACATGTGCACCACGTGCATGCCTTGTGTCCATAGAAATAAGGAGAGTGTATTCCCTAGAACTGGAGTCATGGATGCTTGTGAACCACCCCATGAATGCTGGAGCCAAACTCAGGTTCTCTGCCAGGGCAACAACTGCTCTTAACCACTGAGCCATCTCTCTAGCTCCTGTGCTCAAAATTTTAAAACTATATTTATTTTTCTCACAAGCATGTATGATGTGGATGCGCATGTATAAGACAGCTTACGGGAGTCGGTTTTCTCCTTCCTAGGGTCTGAAATCAGTGGTCAAGCCTATTAGCAGCTAGCCCCTATACTCACTGACCTCTCTGCTTAGTCTAGATTTGTGTTTTCAAGGGATCACCTTTAGTTGCAAGAAGAGATTAAACAAGGGCCCTAGAGGGCATGCCACCATGGAGGGAGAGAAAGGAATAGGTCTGAGAGTCTCATGAGGGAAGACATAAAGATGAGGGAGAGAGGTGAGGGAGCCTCTTAGGTTCCTGATGCAAACGGCAGAGCAGCTGGTGGTATCGATGCAAAGAAAGGACCTGGTAGCGGGGCGTGGTGGCGCACACCTTTAATTCCAGCACTCGGGAGGCAGAGGCAGGGGGATTTCTGAGTTGGAGGCCAGCCTGGTCTACAAAGTGAGTTCCAGGACAGCCAGGGCTACACAGAGAAACCCTATCTCGAAAAAAAAAAAAAAAAAAAAAAGACCTGGTGTGGGTGACGAATAAGATGTTGGCCTTATCAAGATGCCCAGCACATGGTAAACAGTCAAGTCTCATGTTCAGGAAAGGAAGCTGTGCTAAAGGTAAGATCTGGATTCCTTCGGTAAATGGTAGGAACTGAAAGCACAGGGCAGAGATGCTGCTAGAGAAGGAAAAAAGGGCCCAAGACACTGCTTACTTCCTATGAAGGACGGGCCAATGGGCATCCCGGGAAGCATGCATGTACAGGCTTGCTTAGGTGTCACCCATTCTAGATGTTGTGCCTCTAGACAGCTGTCTTCCAGTGCTGTCTGGGATAGGCAGGTACTGATCCTTCCTCCCCTATCTTCCCCAGGACCACCACCGCCACTCAAGATCCGATCTGTGCTCCGGGGTGATGATGTCCTCTTGCCCTGTGACCAGCCGTCTAACCTGGCCCGGGCTCTGTGGCTACTCAATGGGAGCAAGAGCCTGAGTGACGGGCAGGATGGCTACCGCGTGGGAGTGGATGGGCTGCTGGTAACAGACACACAACTGGAGCACAGTGGCAACTATGGCTGCTATGCAGAGGAGAACGGCCTCCGGATGCTGCTGGCTTCCTACAGCCTCACAGTCCGGCCAGCCACCCCTGCCCCAGCTCCACAAGCCCCCGCCACACCTGAGGCACAGCTGGCACATGACATGAGGTTGTTCTATGTGGTAGCCATTGCGATACTTGGTGGCCTCTGCCTCATCTTGGCATCTTCCCTCCTCTATGTGGCTTGTCTGAGGGGAGGCAGAAGAGGTCGAAGACGAAAATACTCATTGGGTCGGGCTGGCCGGGCAGGGGGCTCAGCCGTGCAGCTGCAGACTGTCTCGGGCCAGTGTCCTGGAGAGGAAGATGAAGGTGATGATGGAGAAGGAACTGGGGGTCTGGAGAGTGGCTGCCTCCAGATCATCCCCGGGGAAGGAGCCCCAGCCCCACCACCCCCACCACCCCCACCCCCACCCGCTGAGCTGACCAATGGGCTGGTGGCACTGCCCAGCCGCCTGCGAAGGATGAACGGCAACAGTTATGTGCTCCTGAGGCAGAGCAACAATGGAGTGCCAGCAGGACCCTGCTCCTTTGCAGAGGAGCTCAGCCGCATCCTGGAGAAGAGGAAGCACACACAGCTTGTAGAGCAGCTAGATGAGAGCTCTGTCTGAGCCGAGCCTTCCAAACAAATGCTCTTCTAAGCCAGCCTGGCTGCCCTAGGCCGGGCCACTGCCTCCCCAGCACCTCCACCCTCCTCCATCCTCCCAACTCCATTTCCTTCCAATTTTTTGATGTCTCTGTAGGGCTAGCCAAAGTCATGGTTAGCCAAAGTCCCCTCTTCAGTCTCCAAGACACATGTGAGCAGCCCAGACCCACCGGTGCTCCTCAAAGGTAGGTGCTCCCCCAGAACCAAGTACTCTGCAAACCCAGACCCAGTTTCTATCCCCTGACCTAAAGACTTGGGAGGAGAGAATTGAATTGTCTTCTTATCCCGTTATCTGCCCAACCTTCCTCTTCTTCTCAGGTAGGGCTCTGCAGGTCCAGATGGCCTCAATGTCACCACCCTCTGCACAGCTGTGTGCTGGGTAGTCCTGAATTCAGACAAGACCTCTCTCTACCAGCCACCTGAGTCCTGCTTCCATTCACATGTGCACATGGAAGAATGTTTATCAGCTGGGCTGCAGTGTCCCACTCCTCCTCCTGGGGCATCCTTGTCTCACTTATCCTAGATTCAGGGCACCCTCCCAATTGTCACCTTGCTATCTCTCTCTCCAGCCCCAGCCCCATGTGGTAACCCTTTGGCAGAAGACTGGACCAGGCCGGTTTGGGAGGAGAGAAGCATCACTGCTCTCCTTTCCTCCGTAGCCCTTGTGAGTCAGCTTCTCCCACCTCTCATTCACATGCAAGGGTGTCAGAGCTCCAGGCATGGCCTTTCCCCATGCATATGTGGCAACACACCCAGATCATGTGCTTACATTTCCACCCACATGTACATTCTGAATCCCCCACCCCCAGCCCCCTTGCTGCCTCCGTCAGACCTGTGTCTATAAGGTTTGGTCCATGGATATTTCAAAGGAAGATTTCCCTTCCTATTTATCGGTCCTCACTGAACTAGGACAAGTGGCCAACACTGCACTCAATGAGCCAGCTTCCCTCTTAGGGACCAAGCAATTACTTCTAGACCAGAGCAGGAGGAAGTGATCTGCTATCTCACCTGGCACATGAAGCCCACTCCTGGAACTATGCAAAGGGCAGAGGCTGGGCGTGTGGATGCTTGGCTCCCATCCCTGTCCTACCTCACCAGGGCACTTTCAAGGTCCAAGGGCCTCAGATGTCTCCAGGCCTACATGGGACAATCAACCCTGACTGAGCTCTCCCGTCCCCCTTGGGTGAGGATGACTGTTATTTTTGTAGCTGAGAACGTGGAACCCCCACGAGTTTTTACTGCCCTTCACCCATACCTCTCCCACCTCCACCCCACAATGAATGTATTTATTGTGAGAATGGCTGTACTTCTTCAGGAATGCCCCCCACACGTCACCCAGGTGGGTGGAACGGCATGTGATGGAATGGGGAGCCTGGGCTCTGCTCCTCCTGACGTTGGCTAATAAATGCCCTCTTTCCCCACAGCTTTGAGTGTTTGTTTGGTCTAGACTGGCTTTACTAGAAACAGATTTCTGGCTTATGGAGAAGGTGGTCCAGAGATTTCTTCATCTAGGGTTGGCCTTGGGAATGAGATCGTCTGCTTCTGCCTTTGCTGAGCTGGGCAGGCACAGGGGCCATGAGTTAGGGGCTCATTTTACTCCCTGATGACGATGTTGGGTTTTTTTTTTTTCCCCCAGATTTATTATTACACATAGGTACATTGTAGCTCACTTTAGATGTACCAGAAGAGGGCATCAGATCTCATTACAGGTGGTTGTGAGCCATCATGTGGTTGCTGGGATTTGAACTCAGGACCTTTGGAAGAGCAGTCAGCTCTTATCCTCTAAGCCATCTTGCCAGCCCCCTGATGACGATGTTAAGTGGGACAAAATCAGAACAGCTCAAGAAGTCACAGGACTCCCAGCATTTGCTCCTGGCCCCCTTCCTTTGGCTTTATCTTTGCAGACAGGGAATCTCACTGTTGCTCAAGCTGGTCACCAACTCTTAGATCTGTGCAAATACTGATACACACTAACAGCTCCTTGTTGTATGTGTGCACATATGCTTGACCATGCCAGGGTGCACTCGTGCAGGTCAGAGAACCTGTTTGCTGCTTCTCCCACTATGTGAGTTCTGGGGACCAAACTCAAGTTGCCAGGGATTGCCTTTATATCCTGAGCCATCTACCCAGCTCTGCCTTTATATCCTGAGCCATCTACCCAGCTCTGCCTTTATATCCTGAGCCATCTACCCAGCTCTGCCTTTATATCCTGAGCCATCTACCCAGCTCTGCCTTTATATCCTGAGCCATCTACCCGACATGGTCTTACTGTGTAGCCCTCACTGGCTTAGAACCCTTTATGTAGACTAGGCTGGCCTTGAACTCATCTAGCTGACTGACTCTGCCTTTCAAGTGTTGGTGATTAAAAGCTGCACCACCACATCAAGACCTTTGTGATGACTCCCCACTGACTGATACCCTTAGAGACCAGGAACCCTGGAACCATCCAGATCCCCAGAACCATAACAGATGGTCACTGGTTGCTGTGTGGTTGCTGAGAATTGAACCCGAGGCCTCCAGAAGAACAGCAAGTGGTTTTAACCCGAGCCACCTTGCAGCCCCTGCCTTGATTAAAGTAAGCTTGGAAGATACTTCCTGCTGGCCCCTGTGCTTTTCAGCACGTCCCACTCCTCCATCCAGGGAGAGACATGCCTCTGTTCTGTGAGGGGACCTGCTCTGAGACTCTGAGTCACATTGCCTTTGACACTAGTCATTGAAAGGTTTTATGTTCTGCTTCCAGTTTTAAAGTTAAAAGTCTGGCTTATGCTGAAACTACGCATACATCGTGAGCCAAGCACAGTGGCATACGTTAGTCCCAGCACTTGGGAAGCAGAGGCAGACAGGTAGGTCTCTGTGAGTTTGAAGCCAACCTGGTCTACATAGCGATCCTGGACAGCCAGAGCTACATAGTGAGATCTTTGAACTGTGACTTTGAGAGGCTAGAGAGATGGCTCAGGTGGATAAAAAGCACTGACTATTCTTTCAAAAGACACAAGTTCAATTCCCAGCACCAACATGGTGGCTTGCAACTGCCTGTAACTCCAGTTCCAAGGGACCCTACACTGTCGTCTGGTCTCCATGGGCACTGCATGCGCATGGTGCACAAAAATACATGCAAGCAAAACACTTATACACATGATAAATAATCTTCAAATATGGTCTTGGGTGAGTTTAATGACTTCAGTTTTCTTTCTTTTTCCTTTTTATTTCATTTTTAGTTTTTGAGACTGGATTGTCCTGGAACTCACTCTATAGACCAAGCTGGCCTTAAACGCAGAGATTCACCTGCCTCGGCCAACCAAATGCTAGGATTAAAGGTTATACACTACCAACGCCAGGCTCATCTTCAACTTCCTAAACTGCACACAAACACGGATATAAGATGTCTTGCCCAATGCCATACCCAACAAGAGCAACAGGGCATCCCGTGCCCTTCAGAAGACAGCCTTCAGACCCTTTCATGTGTTTTGAAATCATTATTTGTATTTCAGAAAACAAGGTCCTCGGTACAAGTGTTGTACACTTCTCACATCTCACCTTGCAAGGTCAACTGAATCAGAATTAGGGTATTCACAAGG
Source organism: Mus minutoides (assembly GCA_902729485.2). Classification (NCBI taxonomy): domain Eukaryota; kingdom Metazoa; phylum Chordata; class Mammalia; order Rodentia; family Muridae; genus Mus; species Mus minutoides. Next base: position 1,860,736 of record LR749594.1, on the reverse strand, counting down.
TCACTGCACCTAGCTACAAGTGGGCAAAGGAAAAAGTTCTTTATCCCTGGCCACGCCCCGGCTGGTAGGCTCCACCCACCTACTTGGCCTAGGCTTGAAATCTGAAAAAGGAACCAATCCTATCCCTTTCACGGTCCAGAGCGCCAGGTTCTTTACTGTGCTTGTATTGAAGCTGAAGCTGGAGCAGAATCCCGGAGTTCTCTGGGCCGCAGCCCGTGGAGGGCAGTCCGTTTGTTGGTGAAGGGGTGCCACTGACCCTGGATGCTCGGATTGTCCGTGTGGAAGGGCTTGCGGATGCGGATCACATCCAAGCCGGACTGGTTTGCCAGCTTCTGCACCAACGACCTGATCTCCTCCACCGACTTGTTGTTGACGTTTTCCTCGCGCACAGCCCCATTAACTGGCAGAGGGACGTTGTGGGGAATGAGTGGAAGGCTCCAGGTCGGAAATCAGACAAGCAGAACGCAGAGGGCAAGCCGGGATCCCGCGCCGCCCACCCCCGCCCCACTCACGGTATTCCGCCACTATTCGTGGCATGGCACACGGGCGCGGGTTCACGTATACTACGACTCCTGGGTTCCGTCGGGCGAAGTCGGTCACCTCGCGTTCCACGAACTCCCTGCGGGACCCGGCGAAGGTGAGGACGGTGGCCCGATCCCAGAACCAGCGCTCGCCTCCCCCCTTTCCGGCCCTCCCGCTTCCGCGTGCCTCACCTGGCGCCGCGGGACGAGGGCGCATCCCGGCTGAGGCTGAGGCTGAGGCGCTGCAGCTGCTGCACGTAGCGACCTAGCCCATTATGGAGGACGCTGGTCAGAAAGCGGCTGGCAGTCCCGCGCCCGGTCATGGCTACTGCTAGAAAGCCAGGACGCGGAGCCGGAGGGCGGGACTGACCGGCGACTTCTGGTTCCGGGGGCGGGGCATGGGCGCCCTGGAGAGTTTTGCTTCCGGAGTCACCGCGAGTGGCGCGGGCGGGCGACCCACGTTGTGGACCGAACCCTCTAAAGGAGAGTGGTGACACGAAGCTGGGGGCGGGAGCGTGGAGCTTCTGAAGTGGAGGGCAGAGCCCGGGGGCCAGTGAGGAAGCCGGGCCGGAGCGCGTGACCTCCAGCAGTGTGGAGGGTACCTGTGAGCGCTGGGGGCTCGGAGCGCCTGGAGTTGGGGTTCAGACAGGATGCAGAGAGCGGTAGAGATGAGGTTGGCGAGGAGAGTCCATCAAGGGGTAGTAGACGCGAAGAGATGATACAGAGAAGCCGTTTAGATCGAGGGGCTGTAGAAGGATCTAGAAGTGAGCCGGTGGAGAGAAATCAAAAAGGTCCTAGAGAATCCTCATAGAGGGGCGTAGACGCGAAAGGGCAGCGTGGTTGTGTAGGGACGAAGTAGCAATACACAGGCAACCGAGGGGAGTAAGAACTGTGTTCGTAAAGAAGTTTGAGGAGGGATAAAGAGAAAAGCCGGCAATAGTGACTTCTGCGAGTGCCCTGTAGGTATCCTAGGGTCCGGTCTAGTGAAGGCACTGAACCAGACACCAAAACTTTTTGCAGTAGTGGCATCCCACTCCATTAGGAATGTGGCTTCTTCTCCGACGTGCATATTCCCTCCGGATCTTGCTGCCACTGCGTGGTGAGTGGGTGGGTAGGAGGGGCCTGCCCCGAAACTTGGCTCCAGGCCCTCCCCGCAGAAGGTACAGAAAAGAAGTGCTCTCAGCCTTAGAGATACCAGTGTCGCCGGTGACTACGACTGAAATCCGCCAGTATTTACGTGCACATGGGATCCCCTTCCAGGATGGCCACAGCTGCCTTCGAGCACCGAGTCCCTTTGTGGTGTCCTCAGACATCAAAAATCAGAAAAAGGATGATCCCACTTCCTTCTGCCTCTTCATTGACAAGACCACCGGACACTTTCTTTGCATGACCAGCCTAGCAGAAGGGAGCTGGGAAGACTTGCAGGCCAGTGTGGAGGGACGAGGGGATGGGGCCAAAGAGGGTGTATTACTTAGGGAGGGCCCAGAAGCTGAGGACAGGGAGGAGGTTTTGAGAATCTGGAACCGAGCCATACCTCTCTGGGAGCTTCCGGACCCTGAGGAAGCCCAGCTAGCTCGTGTGATGTTTGGTCTTACCAAGGTGACAGATGACACACTCAGGAGATTCAGTGTCCGATATCTTCGATCTGCTCGAAGTCTGGTCTTCCCTTGGTTCACCCCTGGGAGCTCAGGATTACGTGGCCTGAAGCTACTAGGGGCTGAGGCTCAGGAAAATGGAGTACAGTACGTAGAGACCACCATCCCCCGGCCTGGTGTCTATCACAACCTATTTGGATTACCACTGATCAGCCGTAGAGATACTGAGGTGGTTGTGACAAGTCGTGAGCTGGACAGCCTGGCCTTGAGCCAGTCGACGGGGCTGCCGACCCTTTCCCTACCCCGAGGGACAGTCTGCTTACCCCCAGCCTTACTGCCTTACCTCGAGCAGTTCCGTCGCATTGTGTTCTGGCTGGGCGATGACCTTCGATCCTGGGAAGCTGCCAAGCTGTTTGCCCGAAAACTCAACCCCAAGCGATGCTCTCTGGTGAGGCCTGGGAACCAACAGCCTCGTCCCCTGGAGGCCTTAAACCAAGGCTTAAGTCTTCCCCGCATTCTTCGTACTGCCCTCCCTGCCTGGCACAAGTCTATTGTGTCTTTTCGGCAGCTCCGAGAGGAGGTTTTAGGAGAACTGTCGAATGTAGAGCAAGCAGCTGGTGTCCGTTGGAGCCGCTTCCCAGACCTGAATCGTCTGCTGAAGGGGCATCGAAAGGGCGAGTTGACGGTCTTTACAGGTGATTCTATAAAATCACTGCTTCGGGGCTGGAGAGACGGCTCAGTGGTTAAGAGTACTGGCTGCTTTTGCAGAGGACTTGGAGTTAAATTTCCATCACCCATATAGTGGCTCACAACTGTCTATAGCTCCAGTTCCGGGGGGATCTGATGCCTTCTAAGGATACCTAGTATGCATATGATCCATAGACATACATGCAGATAAAAATATCAGTGACGTAGGTAAAGGATTAGACAAGATGGTGACAAAGTATGTGGGGTTTGGCCATTGGCAGTGTCTATCTGAATGAATGCTTTGCCTATGTGTGTATGTGCACAGCCTGCAGAGGCTAAAACTCATTATATCACTTGGATCTGGACTTGCAGATGGTTGTGAGCCACCATGTGGGTGCTGGGAATCAAATCCAGGTCTTCTGCAAGAGCAACAAGTGCTCTTAATTACCACAGCTTCATCTCTCCAGCACCTGCTGGCAGTGTCAAAAGGAGGCTTCCCCTCTCAACTTTGACTGGAATCTTGGTTCAAAGACAGACTTTCATCTCCTTTTTTGTTCGTTTCTTGTTCTTAAGATATATTTATTTGGGCTGGTGAGATGGCTCAGTGGGTAAGAGCACCCGACTGCTCTTCTGAAGCTGATGAGTTCAAATCCCAGCAACCACATGGTGGCTTACAACCACCCGTAATGAGATCTGACGCTCTCCTTTGGTGCGTCTGAAGTCAGCTACAGCGTACTTATGAATAATAATAATAAAAAAAAACAAATCCTTGGGCTGGAGAGACCAACCGGAGCGAGTGGAACGAACGGCCCCGGCTGGAGTGAGAGGGTTGACCGGAACAAGGGAAAAAAAAAAAAGATGTATTTATTTTATGTATATGATTACACTGTAGCTGTCTTCAGAGAGCATCAGATCTCATTACAGACGGTTATGAGTCACTGCATGGAAGCTGGGAATTGAACTCAGGACCTCTGGAAGAGCAATCAGCGTGCTTAACTGCCAAGCCATCTCTCCAGCCCCTCTTTTGTTTTTGGCTGTTTGAGATAGGTCTCTCTATGTAGCCCTGGCTGTTCTGGAACTCACGCTATAGACGAGGCTGGTCTCGAACTAAGAGACGCCCCTGCTTCTGCCTCTCATGTGCTGCCAGATTCTCCTCTTTTTTTTTTTTTTTTTTTTTTCCTTTTTTCGAGACAGGGTTTCTCTGTGTAGCCCTGGCTGTCCTGGAACTCACTTTGTAGACCAGGCTGGCCTCGAACTCAGAAATCCGCCAGCCTCTGTCTCCCAAGTGCTGGGATTAAAGGCGTGCGCCACCAGATTCTCCTCTTAACTCAGAGCTTTTTCTGTCCCCCTATAGGGCCAACAGGCAGTGGCAAGACAACATTCATCAGTGAGTACGCCCTGGACCTGTGTACCCAGGGAGTGAACACACTGTGGGGTAGCTTTGAGATCAGCAACGTGAGACTAGCCCGGGTCATGCTGACCCAGTTTGTTGTGACACGGCTGGAAGAGCAACTGGACAAGTATGAAGAGTGGGCAGACCGTTTTGAGGACCTGCCTCTCTACTTCATGACTTTCCACGGACAACAGAGCATCAGGTGAGACCTTCAGAGCCCAGTTACTTTTTAAGGAGATAATTAATTGAAGGCAGGTCTCTCTTGATAGGTCTGGCTGTCCTGGATTTCATGATGTAGACCAGGCTGCCCTTGAATTCACAGAGATCCACCTGCCTCTGTCTTCAGAGTGCTGGGATTAAATGGTGTGTGTCACCATTCCTAGCCTTTCCTTTCATTTTTGAGAGATCACGTTATACCTTTGATTCCTTTTCCAGCTTCAGTGAGACTCCAAGCCAGTCTCTTTAGACAGGCTTGGGATTTTCAGAGAACAGGAAGTCAGAAGAGCGGGGCTTCGTATTTTCAGGGTGCAAGCTCTTCCCCCTGGAGTGTCCTGAGACTACTTGTTGACTATTTAAATGGCTGCTTCTCTTTCCCAGGTCTGTCATAGACACAATGCAGCATGCTGTCTACGTCTATGACGTCTGTCATGTAGTCATAGACAACTTGCAGTTCATGATGGGTCACGAGCAGCTCTCCACTGACAGGTGAGTTCTTGTCTAACTGAAACACACTTGTCTTCTCTTGAAGCTGTGAAGACTTGAGTGTGAGTCCTTAGGTAGAGAGTGTAAAGGCTGGGACAGTTTGTGTGGAGTGACTTGCTCAAGAGTCTGTATGCTCCACCCCATAACCTCTTTTATGGCTGAACTTGGTTGCTGCAGGATTGCAGCTCAAGACTACATTGTTGGAGCCTTTCGGAAGTTTGCTACAGACAACAGCTGCCACGTGACTCTGGTCATTCACCCTCGGAAAGAAGATGACGACAAGGAACTGCAGACGGCATCCATTTTTGGCTCAGCCAAAGTGAGTTGGCTCTAAGGAGTTAGAGAGGTATAGCTAGAAACAGTCCTCTTCGGCCTGAGAGCCTCATGACTGTCCTGAACAAAAGAAAGACGTGGGGCTCTGGGGCCACGGCGTGAGGGATGCCAGGGATGGGAGGTGGTTCTTTGCCAGCAGCAGAGTGTGAGCTGGTGGTTGCAGCTCCGTGGGTTGAGCTGGGCTAGCTAGGCAGCACAAGTTCTTGAGGAGTGGTCTGTGAGTCAGCCTGTAACCTCGGGGGTCACTTCCCAACCAAAGTCATACTGAGGTTCCAGACAGTAAGTGTCAGATTATCAAATAAAAGGGAAGGCCTCTGGGCCACAGGGCCAGCCCCGTCCTGATGTCTCCAGTGGTCTTCTCAAGTCCTTTTTCATTCAAGGCCTCAGCCAGGCAAGCGGAGTAGAGACTGAGTTGCAAAAACATTATTACTCTGAAACAAACATGGAACAAGAATAATGCAAAGTTAAAAAGATGTTGGCACTGTAGGGGATCAAAGGTGGCCCTAGGGAAGTGACACATGAATGGTGAGAGTAAGGTGGGCAGGAAAGAGGGACCACCATGAGGAGAGGCATCGAAAGCAGGGGCCGCAGCACAGAGTCTGAGACAGGGGCCGTTTGTTACAGCTGGGAGACTCAGCGGCTCTAGCAGAGATTATGATTAGATGTTAAAAGAGCATGGTGATAAGGGGGTACTGTTTCCTTTTGTTTAAATTTATTTAATGTATATGGGTGCTTTGCCTGCATGTATGTCTGTGCACCACCATGCATATTGGTGCCCACAAAGGCTAGAAGAAAGCATTGGATTCCCTGGGACTGGAGTTACAGACATTTGTAAGCTATGCTGGAGATTCTGGGAATTGAATGTAGGTGCTCTGAAAGAGCAGCCAGTGCTCTTAACTGCTGGGCCACCTCTCCAGCCCCTCCTTTCCCACTCTTGCCACTCCTCCCTGCACCCTCAGTCTTTCACTCATGTCTTTTTTTCTCCTGCCACCTCTCCTTTAGGCAAGCCAAGAAGCAGACAATGTTCTGATCTTGCAGGATAGGAAGCTGGTGACTGGGCCTGGGAAGCGGTATCTGCAGGTGTCCAAGAATCGCTTTGATGGAGACGTAGGTGTCTTTCCACTCGAGTTCAACAAGAATTCCCTTACCTTCTCCATCCCACCCAAGAGCAAAGCCCGACTCAAGAAGATCAAGGATGACAATGGACTAGTGGCCAAAAAATCCTCTTCTGGCAAAAAGGGGGCCGTGCACCAGAACCCTGAGACTTGCTTAGGCCAGGACCCCAGCCCCCACCAGCCAGATACCTCCTCAGGGTGAAAGCAGTGCACAGCTGTTCGCTGAAATGAGCCTGGTGGAGTGGGCTTTCTGCGGGGCTTTTCCACATAGTCCTGAGCTACAGAACCCTTCCCAGCCCAGGGCTAGGTTCCGTGGTGAAAATTTTTAATTGAGCAGCTACTGAGGATCTTCTGTGTGCTGGTTTGTGTTTTTCCCCCATAGGTTTTCTGTATAGCACTGGAAAGACAAGGTCTGTTTCCAAAGAACCCGTGTCTTGGTGAAAGGAACAAAGCCAAGGGAAGGCTGCTAGGGGCTCAGCTCGTTTTTATTAGTCAGTCTGAAAAGGTGTCTGAGCAGAGCCCACGGGAGAACTAGACATGGGCCTGTGAACCTCTGCAGGAAGGGATCCAGACGGAGAAACACGCCAGAACCTCAGCTGGGAATGAGCAAGGCAGATAAAGAGGTCAGGCCCCTCTACCTGCCACGAAACAGGAGGCTTGCTGAAGCTCCAGAGCCGAAGGCTGATGCAGTGGGCACCGAGCATCTGCTCTGCTTTGTAAAGCCAGGCAGAAAAATTGATCTGAGGTGCTTATCCTGTACTATCAAGGCCTCAAAGATGGAAGCTGCTTCCCACTGGACCATGGAAAGAAGCTGTAAGCCTGCAGTGCCTGCCCCCTGGGTACCGATGTCACTGTATGCTGCCTCGGACAGCTGGAGTCAGGACTCTTTTTGTAGAGCCTTTTCCAGTTTGAATGAAACATTTCTATTGCCTTTGTTTCTGTGCTTTTTCTTACTTGTCCACCAGGTGTCTCCCCACACTAATTGGATTTCTTCTCTGACTTGGGAGTAAATGGGTCCTTTTCCCCACTTCAGCCTCTGAGCCATAGGCTCCCAGGGCCTTCACATCTCACCCCCAAATATACATCGTTCTTGGCAAAGGGGAAACAGGGTGGTGTGTTAACTTACCCGAGGACCCCATAAAATTCCTGACAGGTGTGGGTCAATGGGCCACATACCCAGGCCTTGCCTGACCAGCTGTCGCTCTTCACCTGTGAAGTGAGCTATTCACATACCTCAATGTAGACTCAAGAGTCAGCCCTAGCTAGGCGTGGTGGTGAATGCTTTTAATTCCAACACCTGGGAGGCAGAGGGAGGAAGATCAGGAGTTCCAAGTATCCTAAGTTTAGGCCAGACTGAGCTATTCAAAATTTTGTCTCAAAAATAGCTCGTTATCTCTTCCCCTTTCCCCTCATTCATTCCCTCTGGAGTCCTCCCATCTCTCCTTAACATGAGCTCGAGCTGGGAATTTGTTAAAAACTCGGAGCTTAGGGCAGCCTCTCTCCCCTTGCCTTTACATCCTCTGAGTTTTGGAGTTTGACATGGGGTCTGGATGCCTCAGTTTACCAAGCCGCTACAGAAGGTTGTAGAAGAGATGATCCACAGACTGCCAGGCATATTGCTAAATGACCTTTTCATTTCGCTTGGTTTGCTGCCCTAAAGTAGCGATTTCAAGATTGGGGGTATTAGCCTTTGCTCTAGGTAGAGGGGTGGTTTTTTACTCCCTAGAGGAAGCTTTTAGAGCCCGATGGTAGAGTCCAGGGTTTCTGAGAACTCTAGCCACAAAGACCTGAAACAATTGCTTGCAAAGCTGTTGGTGGTGGGGAAGAACCTAGGGGTGGGGGTAGCTCCTCCAGGGTCTGCCTTCTTGGGGGTCTCTCCCAGACTGGCTGGAGCCAGGCCTCTCTAATCCTGCAGTAATCATTACCAGCAGTTGGCTGCTCTAGGCCTCAACCAGGGTCTGAAATATTTAAGTCAGCCATGGCTTCCAGATGTACAGCGAGAGATCATTCCTACCCATCAGGGCATGGATTCTATATTCTTCTCTCCCTAAAATGCCTAGTGTGTCCTCAATCCTGTAGTTTCTCCTTTGGGGTTTGTGAGGGTTGTAAATCAACAGAGAGATACACGTTTGCCTGTTTATCTTGCTCCACCCTCCTGGCTGGCACACACCCCCACACTGCACAAACCAGAATGAGGAGGAGGAGGGGGAAGGCAAGCTAACACACCCCCTACACAAACACATTCCTCCTTGTACCTGCCCTAAACTCCCCACAGGAAGCTCTAGCACAAAGTATGCTCAGTAGCCATTGGAGCCTAGAAGCCAGGTAAGGTCAGTTCCTATATCTTTAATATAAAGTCCCAAGGAGGCACTATGCACATACTCAAAGTGGCTTGAAGCAAATCACCTGGGATGATGAATCGTGTAACCCTGTGTCCCACTTACTTCATGTCCCAGAGACCTCCTGGAAAGGTCTGGCCTAGCAGGGTCCGATTAGATCTGCAGCCCTGCTTTCAGCCTGACATTGTTTCTCACGTGGCCGTGAGGGGGCGGTTTTAGTTAGGTCTTCAACAGCTGTAATGTGGGCGAGCCTGAGACCAAACTCACCTTAGTCTCCTGAGCCAACTACTCAGGCAGTGGGCCTGGCTCAGAGAGCTGTAAACTTAAGCCTTTCCACAATATACCTGGTAAGTAAGCCAGGGAGGAAGGGAGCCTTGGTACGTCCCTGAAATACAGGCCAACTTCCTGTTTGCTCCTGTGGGTGGGACTTTATGAGTTTAAGGGTAGCCTAGCTGTGCCCTATGGGGGGGCCAGGACCAGCAGCTTTCTCACCTGGGTTGCTTACTCCAGGGAAAGAGGCGGTACTAGGTCTACCAGGACAGCCCCAGCCAGCCCAAGCCCTAATGAGTGTGTGTGTGTGTGTGTGTGTGTGTGTGTGTGTCTTATGAAATTCGATACTTCTTTGTCTGCTTCCTAGGGATTTCCCCTCTTCTGGTTGTGAGCAGAGTGGACCGGACTGAGTTCCCTACACAGCAGGAGAGAGGCAAGCTCTGCTGTGCCTGTTAAGGCTGCCAGGTAGCTTAACCGTCAGTTAGACATCTGCCCTCCCCTTAGGTCAAAAGTCAGTATGCTGTGCAGTCAAAAGGCCAGAGAGACAGCCTTAAGCCACCACAAGGCTACTTTTGGACTGGGTACCGGGTCGGACTACTTTTGGGTTGGGTACTAGGTTAGCTATTTGGAGGTGCGGGGCAGACCACTCCCCTCTCTGGGTGGTGGTGGGGGGCGCGGCTTCAGGCGCCCCGCCCCACTCTTCCAGGGCCGGCCCGGTGGGAGCCGGGAGCCGGGAGCGCTGAGCCCGGAGCCCGCTGGAGAAGCAGAGTTCTACCGCGGCGAGGAAGTAGGCACGCTGGAGCGGGAGCCGGGCCAAAAAGGGAGCAGCGGCGCAGGTGACCCTGGGTGAGTGGTGGGGCGGACGGGGTGCAGGAACTCCGGCCTCCCGCAGGTCCTCACTTTGGAGAGAACTTTACGCGTCTTAAGAAACAGGATTGGGACGAGGAAGGGGTCCGCACTCTGTGGAGCACATGCGAAACCTGAACAGCAAAGGAGCAGGGAAACACTTGCACAGACGCGCCGACACACACCCATGCATTCACTTAGGACGGGAACACACGTGTGCTCAGGAAAGGACAAACACAGCGAGGTACCCTAGTTGTCCCAATGGCAGTGCCACCAGCTCGCGCGACCCCCCACTCCACCCCGCGACCTGAACGCTGAGTTTTTCTGCCCAAGGCTGAGTGAGGGAAAGGGGACGGACGCCCTGAGACTATCGGCGGGGGCGGGCGGAGTTTATCGCACCAGGCGGTTCCTGCTTCACAGCCGGCTGCCTGCAGGTGAAGACCAAGACGTAAACAGGCGTTGAGCACGTGATTGCTTCGCAGACGGGTGGGCAGTGCTCCCAACTCCTGTCTAGGCAGGGCCACCCCTCTCATCTAACCTTCCGCTGGTCCTAGCATGTTTGTTTTCCCCCTGGAAAGGGCTTTATTCCACACTTCACCTGGAATGGTGATAAATCCTCTCACTCAGAATGGGAGCTCAACGCCCCTGGGGCCCTGGGTGACCTGGAGTCCTGGAGAGTGTTGGGGCTACACTAGCACATTCTTGGAACCCGTATCCTTGAAAGGTATCCGAGAGAGGACCTTGATGGCCCCGGACAGCTGCCCTGGTCTCATCCAGCTGTCCTTACGTCCTCTTCCTACCGCCACCTCCACCCCTTGCAGGACTGGGCACAAATAGCCCACCCATGCAAGAAGAGTCCCCTCTCCCCTCCTCAAAGGGAACGCACTAAGAGTAAATATATTCTTAAACCTAAGGGGAGTGGAATGGAAGAAGGACCAGAATCCCCTCTCTGAAAGTGAAAGAGGGGGCTGCAGCCTCTCTCCCCCATCCTTCATTCCCCCCACCCTTCACCCGGCCACACGCTGAGCCCAGCTGCTGCCTGAGCTTCTGGGCTGGAGGCCAGAAAGGGGAGGAGGTTCTCGGTGCCCCAGGAGGCAGGCAGAGATCAGGGCAAGGCCAGAGGAGGGGGTTTCTGTTGGGGAGAGGGGTTCGGTCTGTTCTTGTGACGCTGAGGGGCTGGAGTGAGCCTGAGGGTGGCTAGGCTGTGTTTTCCTTTCCAGGGAAAAAGAAAGAAAAACAACTCTTTCCAGGGAGCTAAAAATAGAGCCGAGAGCCGGCCAGGCTGTGGCCTGGAAGGGGGGGGAATGCTTCTTCCTGGGGCTGAGCCCAGCTCTGGCAGGCCTTGGGCCGGGGGGGGGGGGGGGGTGTTTGTATCGAGAAAAGGGAGGATGGCCTTGCCAGAAGATGTGAGCGTAGGCTGACCTGAGCAAGTCACAGAGACCCCTCAGGGAAAGTGGGTAGTTTGTGAATATGATGTAAGAAGTTTACCGAGTGGCTGAATCCGGCTGTCATTGCGTGGAAGAGGCTTGGGAGACTGAATGTATTTAAAGAATGTGACTGGATGCAAAGGACTGTTGTGCACTCTGCCGTGCACGAAACACCAAACCTTCTGTGAGTTGGCCTGAAGGATTATGGAATGAAGGACTAGGGAGCCACGTGATGGATGAGACTGACTGTGGCTGCCCGAGACTGAATGTGGGAAAGGTCGTGTGGGTGTTAAGACTGTTGTTTTCGAGAGGGTAAAAATATTTGTGACCCCGAGAAAGACTCTGGGATGTCTGCTGCGGAGCCAGTGTAGGTTTGAGCTGTTCGTTCTTGAGATTATTGGGGGTCAGGTACGCCCCCAGCAGAGACCCTTATCATAGCAAATGACCCCGAGGTTTGGCTGGGGAGGCTGGAGCCATGCCAGGGACAAGCCTGGGCTCGCGGCCCGAAGGTGCTGTGCTGGAAAGGGAGTGGAATTGGTGGGGGGCTTGGGGAGGGGGCCTGGTAAATTGCTGAAAGGGGCCACCAGGTGGCGCCGCTTCGGAAAATCCAAGCGTGTGACCTCCAGCCTGCTGGGGGTGGGACAGACAGCGACCGAGCCAGTCCCTCAACTTGTGCCTGGGAGCCGGCAACCGGGGAGGGATGGCTGACCCCCTCGGCCTCCTCTTGGACCTGGAAGCTGGAGACTGAGGAGGGAAGCTGCTAGAGGAGCAGAGGGGGAGGGGCGGGGCTGGCGCCGCGCCTTGGCTCTTTGTGCTGGAACAATGACCAGCTGCCGCCGGCCCTCGGGCTCCGGCAGGGTTAGACGATGGTGACCCGGCTCGACGAGTCTCCAGCCGGCCGAACCTCCTAACACACACAGTCGCTAGGCCACTCTGGGAGGAATCCCGAGCGCCACCGAGCAACCCCCGCGTGCGCCCTGGCGGGCACGCGTGACGTGGGTTACTTGCGCGTGTCCGCTCCCCGGGGCGGGGACGCCCCTCGGACCCCTCCCCCCGATCGGCGCGCACCGCCCACTCGGGCCGGGCGGGGGCTGGTCAGGGCCGGGGGCGCCGGCTGGGCGGAGGCGGGGCCGAGCCGGGCAGCTCCGAGTGGCCGCGCGCGGGCTGGAGCGGGCGGCGCGCCTGTGGAGTGCTGGGGCGGCCCGGGGCTGAGCATGGAGCAGCGCGGCGGAGGTGAGGGGTCCAGGGCTGAGGGTGCCCCAACTTCTAAGCGATGCGGTCCGGTGGGGAGGTGGCATTCCATAGACGCCCCCAGTTTATGGAAGGAACGGACTATTGTGGGTGGGCCGGGGTGGGGGCGACTCTGGGCTTTCAGTCTCGGAATGGAAACTCGTGATCCCAGACTGGATCCTGCTTGACTGGTCTCTGGAGTTTGAGTGTGTGTGTTGGGGGGACTTTCCCCAACTCTCCAACCCCAGCCCTGAGGTCAGAGAGTTGGGACGTGGGCCAGACTCATCTCAGGCCCTAGCGCGGCCCCAGACTCCAGAACCCCAGCTTAATTTGCTGGGGTGGGGGCGCAGGGGTCTGTGTACTATTAGTGATAGGTCAGGGAGTGCTGGGGAGAACCAGGGGTTTCTTTTTCCCACAGCTTCAAACGCATTTCTCAAAATGGAGCCGCTTGCCCCTCCTTCTCTCTTGGGCCTCAAGAGCGGGAGCCAGGCTGGCTAGGCCTGGCTTTCCAGGCGCCTGGCCCTCAGAGCTCAGCTTTACGTTCCTCTGCCTTTAAGGGTCCTTGCCTTGCGTAGCTTCAGCGACCCTAACTCATTGGTCTGCCTCTGGCTCCTCGTGTCAGAACCTCTTGGCCTTTGTCTCTTCTGTCTCTCTGAGTGTCTACCCAGCCCTTGCCCTTTCCTTCTGGGTCTCACTTTCTGTGTTCCCTGGAGTAGGGACAGGAGTGCCAGCCCTTTCTCACTCCTCTCTCTATACTGTGGAGCAGTCTCCATCCCTAGGCTGGACCTTTTGGGGGCAATCTCTGGTACCTAGCCCTACAGTGAAGTTGCTTCTCCTACCCATTTCAGTTCCTACCCTAGCTCTCAGCAACTCCTTCCTCAAGCTGGACTCCTGTGATTCTCTGGTTTTAACACTTAGAGGCGCTTAATGGAGAACAATATACAGAGATAAGACGGGGCAAGGGCGTCAGACACTGTGATCTCACTTTTCCTCAAACTCTTTTAAGTTTTTTAAAAAAAAAGTTTTAGGAAGGAGTTCCCATCACACTGGTGGCCTTGAATGTCACCCAGGTCCCCACACACTCCCAGAACGCTCACTTACACTGATTAGTCCAGAGGAGCTTTCACACACTTTCCTTGTGTAAAATCCATATATAGGAATCTGTGTAACTGTCCCTGGAGAACTGCAGGTGTCCTATAGAGATTTGTGTGCCTCTCAGTCTGTGAGACACTTGACTCAGGGGACCCAAAGAAATAAGGATTTCCCTAAGAATTTCATGCTGAGAGAAGAAAATGGCTTACTGAGGATGGGTGACTGAAAGATTTAGTAGTACTTACACAGAACTCACATATGTGGACAGACTGGTATATCTATCCAAACATTTCTTTTTCTGTCATATAGTGACATCCAGAGCCCACAGATTCATTTGTTTTATACACATTAATAACTGTGTTATGTGCTCTCTAAGTTATGAAACTCATAACCTTGTAAAACATAAGAATTCACACATACAGCCTGGTGGTGGTAACACACACCTTTAATTCCAGCCCTCTGAAGGCAGTAACAGGTGGATCTCTGAGTTCAAGGCCAGCCTGCTCTCAGAGCAAGTTCCAGGGCAGCCAGAGAAACCCTGTCTTGGAAAAACAAACAAAACAGCAAAAAAAGAATTCACAACAGGCAGTGGTGGTGCATGCCTTTAAATCCCAGCACTTGGGAGGCAGAGGCAGGCCGATTTCTGAGTTCAGGGCCAGCCTGGTCTACAGAGTGAGTTCCAGGACAGCCATTGCTATACAGAGAGACTCTGTCTCAAAAACCAAAAAATAAAATAAAATAAAATAAAAAGAATTCACACATACAGCTGGGCATAGTAGCACAAGGTTAGAATCCCAGCTCTGAGGCAGAAGGATCCAAGTTTGAGGCCCACCTCTGGTACATGGCACATAGAACAACCCTGTTTGGTTTTGACATGTCCCCTACATCTCTCTCTCTCTCTCTCTCTCTCTCTCTCTCTCTCTCACACACACACACACACACACACATGTATGAACGTACTGACATCTGTCTCAACCCACATCTCCTCACTACACAGTTTCATGCACATCCTCACGGATACTGTTCATTTTTTTATGATCCTGTCTACATACTCCTACCCACAAGTAAACGTACACACACACTCTTCTTTCTTATGGCTCCTCAGTCCACTTCTTGGCCCCCGTGCTCCGAGATGACTTCAACAGATGCCTAAGTCTTGGTCATCAGCAGCCTTGGGACTGGGAGGGAGTTCCGTTCCGGGTGCAGGCTTGCTGTCCTTCCAGGAAGGAGCAAGGCTAGGGGAGGCGGAGCCAGCCATCTTACTTGAGCTCCTGCTCAAATTCCGTAGGGGTTATTCTGAAGATCAAATAAAGCGGGAAGGTTTATAAAGTTTGGCGGTGGGACAGGGCCCGTGTAGGCTCCCTTAGTCCAGAGTGATGGCAGAAGCTAAGAGTTGACATGGAAACAAGCGCAGCCTGCATCAGCCTCTGGGAGGTAGGAGACCCCAGAGGGCACCTGTGGGTTCCTCAGACCTGTAAGGTTTCCTGTTTGGCCAGCTCCACCCTCAAGGCCGCCTGAGTGTCTGGGAGAAACTGAGGCCCAGCGGAGGGAGGCTGGACAGCGCCTGGTTTTGGCCCTTTGTTCCCTAATTACCATCTGAGTTGCTGATTGCATCCCTGACGTGTCCTCTGCCCAAACAGCCCAGTAATGAGGCCACCTGTCCCAGGAGAGTAGGGACCTGTACTGGGAGCTAGTAGTTAGGATCTCTGCCCAATCTGAGTCTTTGGCTATATAGGGGATACAGGTTGGGGCTTAAAGTGGGTCTTCTCTGCCAAGGAACCCTGTATAAACTCTTAGATCTCCCATTCCTTCGTCTCTGTGTGGTCAGGTTATTTACTTAGCCTTGTTCCAGACTAGAGTTGAGGCCCAGAGGAACTCGAGGTTCATGCCAGTTCTCGGAGGGGAAGCCTTTTTCCTATATGGGGAATGTTCTATCTGGAGGAGGGGATCAGGATAAGGCCTATAGGGGGAGGATCCTCAAGGTGCAGGGACTCTGACACCAATGCCCTGCTCACAGGTTGCCCCGGAGGCCCCTGGCCAGGCCTGAGCCTCTGCCACCATGGCCATTGTGCACACTCTACCAGTGCCTCTGGAGCCCGCACGTGAGACAGCCACTGCCCCACAAACTCCGGCCATGGGCAGCGTGAGCAGTCTTATCTCAGGCCGGCCCTGCCCTGGGGGACCTGCTCCTCAACGCCATCATGGTGTCCCTGGGCCCACCTTCTTCCGCCAGCAGGATGGGCTGCTACGGGGTGGCTACGAGGCACAGGAACCACTCTGCCCAGCTGTGCCACCGAGGAAGGCTGTCCCAGGCAACAGCTTTACCTATGTCAATGAGGACTTCCGGACAGAGTCACCTCCCAGCCCGAGCAGTGATGTTGAAGATCCCCGAGAACATCAGGCACACAATGCCCACCTCCGTGGGCCGCCACCAAAGCTCATCCCTGTCTCTGGAAAGCTGGAGAAGGTAAATGGGCAGCCCTCTTGGGAGGATCTGGGTGGGATCAGGAACCCCTCAGGGAAGCTAGAATTTGGAATCTGTAGAGTGAAGAATATGGTTCTGTCTTACCGATAGCTCCTTCTAGCTTAATTTTTATTTTTGTTTTGTTTTGTTTTGTTTTGTTTTGTTTTGTTTTGTTTTGTTTTTCGAGACAGGGTTTCTCTGTGTAGCCCTGGCTGTCCTGGAACTCACTTTGTAGAACAGGCTGCCCTCGAACTCAGAAATCCGCCTGCCTCTGCCTCCCGAGTGCTGGGATTAAAGGCGTGTGCCACCATGCCCGGCTTGGTTTTTTTTTTTTTTTTTTTTTTTTTTTTTTTTTTTTTTTTTTTTTTTTTTTTTTTTTTTTTTTTTTTTTTTTTTTTTTTTTTTTTTTTTTTTTTTTTTTTTTTTTGAGACATGGTTTCTCTCTGTAGCCCTGGCTGTCCTGGAACTCACTGTGCAGACCAGGCTGGCCTTGAACTCACAGAGATCTGCTTGCTTCTGCCTCCTGAGTGCTGGGATTAAAGGCATTTGTTACCACCTCCAGCCTAGTTGCTTCAATTATTCAGAGCTGTGTGTGTGTGTCTTTGGGCAAAACCTTTAACTTTACTCTGGGCCTCTACATCCTTGTTTTTAATATGAGAAGAGGATCGTGTTTTGCTTGCGTGGGTATTATAATGATCAAAAATGAGCATTTTTTTTTTTTTTTTTTTTTGAGACAGGGTTTCTCTGTATAGCCCTGGCTGTCCTGGAACTCACTTTGTAGACCAGGCTGCCCTCGAACTCAGAAATCCGCCTGCCTCTGCCTCCCGAGTGCTGGGATTAAAGGCGTGTGCCACCACACCCGGCTGAGCATTTTTTTTATTACTTAATGTAAGTGGACAATTAGAGACCTGCTGCTAGTGGGAACAGTTGTTTTTAATTTATAGGACTCGAGGACCCTGTCTGGGGAAGCAAGTAGTGTGATGGTTTTGAAAGACCAAGGTTTGAGGCTTGAAGAGATAGCAAAGTGGGTGAGATGTTTGCTGCATAAACACAACAACCTGAGTTCAGATCCCCAGTACCCCTGTAAGAAGTTGGCCATTGTGGCAAAGGACTGGAATGTCATCACTTGCTGGGCAGAGGCAGGCAGATCCCTAGGGCTTGCAGTAAGATTGGCTGGGTTGGTGAGTTCCAGGTTCAGAGACTGCATAACAAATTAGGTGGAAAGTAATTAGGAAAGCACCTGACTTTGACATTTGGTCTTCACACACAGTATGTGCACATGTGCACATTCATGCACATACAACATACATATACACCACACACACACACACACACACACACATTAGTGTTTTGAAAGATCAAGCAAGCAAACTGGGCTTGGTATGACACACCTGTAATCTCGCTTTTTTGTTTTGTTTTTTGTTGTTGTTGTTGTTTGTTTTTGGTTTTTGGAGACAGGGTTTCTCTGTATAACCCTGGCTGTCTTGGAATTCACTCTGTAGACCAGGCTGGCCTCGAACTCAGAAATCTGCCTGCCTCTGCCTCCCAATTACTGGATTAAAGGCGCGCACCACCACTGCCCAGCACACACCCTGCAATCTTAAAAGGCAGAGAAACCTTGCTTGTGATCAAGCCTAGCTTGGGGGTACAAAGTGAGTGAGCTTGGGCCAGTAAAGTAAAACCCTGTCTCAGAAAACCAACAGAAATAACATTTTAAAAAGGGCAAGGGACTGAGCATATCATCCTCACAGTGTTACCTGGTGCCTCATTTCAGAATATGGAGAAGGTCCTGATCCGGCCAACAGCCTTCAAGCCAGTGCTACCCAAGCCTCGGGGGGCGCCATCCCTACCCGGCTTCCTTGGTCCTCGAGCTGCTGGGCTATCTGGGAGCCAGGGCAGCCTGACACAGCTGTTTGGGGGGCCAGCCTCTTCCTCCTCCTCTTCCTCTTCCTCCTCTGCTGCTGACAAACCCTTGGCACTGAGTGGTTGGGCCAGTGGCTGCCCTTCAGGAACGCTGTCGGACTCTGGCCGAAATTCTTTATCCAGCTTGCCCACCTACAGCACAGGAGGTGCTGAGCCAACCACCAACTCCCCAGGTGGGCACCTGCCTGCCCAGGGCCCTAGCCGAGGGGCACTGCCTGGTCCAGCCCGAGGGGTCCCTACCGGGCCCTCCCATTCAGACAGTGGCCGGTCCTCCTCCAGCAAAAGCACGGGTTCCTTGGGGGGTCGCATAGCTGGGGGGGTCTTGGGCAGTGGTGCTCGGGCCTCCCCTGGCAGTAGTTCTGGTGGAGACCGCTCTCCACCTCCTCCGCCGCCTCCACCTCCTTCGGATGAAGCCTTGCTACACTGTGTCCTGGAAGGAAAGCTCCGAGACCGAGACCAGGAGGCGGAGCTGCAGCAGCTGCGGGACAGTATGGATGAGAATGAGGCCACTGTGTGTCAGGTGCGGCCAGTGGCAGTCCTGGGGCGGGGTGGGTAGGGGGTGAATAGCCAGAGCATTGCTGTTAGGGGGGGAGAGGGTCCCCCCCAAGTTGTTAGCTTAACTTTCAAAGCAGTGGGGAGGCAGTGTATATGAATTGGATCCAGCACTGGCTCCTAGGGGGTTAGATTTGAGCAAGTTGCTTAATCTCACCGGGCCCCAGTCTACCTGTCTAAATGGCGATAGCTGTGACTCCCTAGGGGGGTGATGAAGATAAAATATGACGAAAAGGGTAAAGTGCTTAGACTAACGCCTGACACCTAGGAAAGGCCATATAAGTGCCTGCTTTTATAGTTGTCATAATCCACTGGATTCAGGCCAGGCAGGGAGCCACCCAAGCAGGAAATGGTAGAGCTCAAGATCTGGGGCAGAGGGCTTGGGGGTGCAGAGCGGGGCGGGACCGGTCCTATTTCTAGCTGGACGTCTTTCCCCAGGCATTCCGGGCACGGCAGCGGCGCTGGCCACGCGAGCGTGAGGACTGTGCAGCTCAGGCGCAGCAGGCCACGCAGCGCGTCCAGCGGGCCCAACAGCTGCTGCAGCTGCAGGTGTTCCAGCTGCAGCAAGAGAAGCGCCAGTTGCAGGATGACTTCGCCCAGCTGCTGCAGGAGCGGGAGCAGCTGGAGCGCCGCTGTGCCACCTTTGAACGGGAGCAGCGGGAACTTGGGCCGCGGTTGGAGGAGACCAAATGGGAGGTATGCACGATGGACGCCAGGCAGGCTGAAGGGGTCACGCTCTGCACAGCTGGCCCACAGTAGCTACCGTTCAGGGTCTGTCCTTCCTCGTCTTTCTGGGTTGGAGCTTTCCTTGTGCCTCTCTGTTGGATCTCATGGTTGTGATCTAGTGCTCACACAGCTAGTGGCGTTTCCTTCTCTTAGATGGGTACTGTTACTGTTAATACCTCCGTTTCATGAATGAGGAAAATTGAGTTAGAGCCTATAATTAAACTAGTGGTGGCTGGGCTGAGATACAAACCCAGGCAGTTTTTGTTTTTTGTTTTTTTTTCGAGACAGGGTTTCTCTGTTTAGCCCTGGTTGTCCTGGAACTTACTCTGTAGACCAGGCTGGCCCCAAACTCAGAAATCTGCCTGCCTCTGCCTCCCGAGTGCTGGGATTAAAGGCGTGTGCCACCACTGCCCAGCCAGGCAGTTTGTTTTTGATGCCCCCTCTTAATCCAAGATGCTTGCCTTTCACCTGACATGTGAGAATTGCCCTGGAATGCCCCAACTCCACTCCTGCAGTCCCTGCCACCATCCCCAGGCCTGGGCAGTGTTTATACAGCATCTGGCATAAGAGTCTGGGGATTGAAAGGAAAAGATCTGGGTCTCTGTTCTCCTTTTGCCTCTTACTAGAAGTATAATCATGGAGGCGCCACTAAGGCTCGCCTCCTGTTGTGCATTTCCTTGAATACTCAGCATACCGCCCAGTGCCCAGCACCCAGCAGAGGCCTCACCATCTTTCCTCAATACTTTCCACCCACAGGTGTGTCAGAAATCA
The DNA here is from genome assembly GCA_902729485.2 of Mus minutoides. Taxonomy (NCBI): domain Eukaryota; kingdom Metazoa; phylum Chordata; class Mammalia; order Rodentia; family Muridae; genus Mus; species Mus minutoides. Next base: position 1,840,750 of record LR749594.1, on the reverse strand, counting down.
GGTGAGATCTCCCTGCTGAAGCAACAACTGAAGGAATCTCAGGCAGAGCTAGTCCAGAAGGGCAGTGAGCTGGTGGCGCTGCGGGTGGCCCTCCGCGAGGCCCGGGCCACCTTGCGGGTCAGTGAGGGCCGTGCCCGGGGCCTGCAGGAGGCAGCCCGAGCTCGGGAGCTGGAGCTGGAGGCCTGCTCGCAGGAGCTCCAGCGGTACCGCCAGGAGGCTGAGCGGCTCCGGGAGAAGGCTGGGCATTTGGATGCCGAAGCGTCAGGACTCCGGGAGCCCCCTGTCCCCCCTGCCACCACCGACCCATTCCTCCTGGCAGAGAGTGACGAGGCCAAGGTGCAGCGGGCAGCAGCTGGGGCAGGGGGTAGCCTGCGGGCTCAGGTGGAACGGCTGCGCCAAGAGCTGCAGCGGGAGCAGCGGCGAGGGGACGAGCAACGGGACAGCTTTGAGGGGGAGCGGTTGGCCTGGCAGGCAGAGAAGGAGCAGGTGATCCGCTACCAAAAGCAGCTTCAGCACAACTATATCCAGATGTACCGGCGGAACCGGCAGCTGGAGCAGGAACTACAGCAATTGAGCCTGGAGCTGGAGGCCCGAGAGCTTGCGGATTTGGGCTTGGCGGAGCCGGCCCCTTGCATCTGTCTGGAGGAGATCACTGCCACTGAGATCTAGGGCTCTGCAAGGGGTCTGAGCCACAGGCCCCACCTGCCCGGGGATCCACTAAGAATGTGCTCCAGGTCTCAGAGCCAAAGGGCCTCTGCCAAGCATTCGGGTGGCTCCATAACTTGGAGAAAGCAGCAGCAGAATCAACCCTCTGTGTCACCGTCACCCAGAGGCTCCCGCCTACTCTGCCATTTCACTCCCTCACTGTCGCCACTGCCAGCCCACTCCAGCTGGGAAAGGAAAGGGGCTTCCCTGTCTCCACATTCTACCTGCCTGAAGCCAGAGAGAGCCAGAGGGCACCAGCTGCTCCAGATGTGCCTGCCCTCAACACGTCCACGTGGAGGGGCAGGGCCGGGCATGGGGCTGATCCCCATGTCCAGCTCTGCAAGCCTCTTCTGGGCTGAGGGGGCTGAAGTCAGACCAAAGGAAGAACTCAGCAATGTCTTGTTTTATTTGTGTTTGTGACCAAGCCGTCCTCCCTAGCTCCAGGGTTACGGCCTCGTTTCCACTTGTATATTTTTCACACTGTAAATTTCTTGTACAAACCCAAAGGGAAAAAAAAATTAAAAAAAAAAAAAGTTTTGTTTTTAAAAAAAAGAAAGTGCAATGGATAAAGAAACCGCAGTGGAATTTGTTTGACATCTGTCTCTGCTTGCTGGCTGCTCGCCTACCTGCGATGGAATTCTTAGGACTACTCTAGTAGAATCCTGGGCCCTAGTGGACCACACCATGAGTCTTGAGGAACTAGAAAAGCCTTCCATCCTGTCCTCTGCACTGAACCCTGCTTGAGGCTGAGGGATGATTGCAGTGACCCCCCGGCCCCCTTGAGGACTCTCAGTTTATGCCCCTCAGATTATGGTGAGCCAGGTCCATCGTGAAAAACCTCACACTAGTCACAGGCTCCAGACTTGAGTCGCTCTGTCTCCTCACTGGGAAGCAGTCCAGGATTAGGGAATGCATATGACATGGGTTGCCCACTAGCACACCTTGTTCTTGGACATCCACCTTGTCCTGAAAGGCCAGAGCCCTTTTGACAGCCGGGGTGGATCAGAGCCACCAGTGTGGTGGTGCTCTCAGTAGTCAAGTGGATAGGACAGAGGTGCACAGAACCCAGAGGCAGCAGGAGGACGAGGTCACTAGGAAGGGTCATGGTGATCCTTAAGGATAGGGGAGAGTTTAGGGATACTTTGAGGGACCTTTAGGGCTGAGCTGAGAGACTGCTGGAGTTGCCTAGCCTCAGGGGGAGGTAGCTGGATGGGAGTCTGAGCATCATCAACAGGTCCATGGGCGGAGGGCCTGTCGGGAGCAAGGCTCTGCTCTTTAACAGCTCGTAGGTCAGAGGATAGGGGCAGCAGGCCAGGTCCAGGGACCCTGACCACAAGTTCCATAGGTTCCCGAGCCTTGTTTCGGTAGGCCCTGCGGATGGTGTCCACTGCTCGCTGGTGGGTTACCTGCTCCAGGCTTTCCCCATCCACTGCCACCAGCTCAAAGCCAGCCTGGCACAGAGATGTAATATTTAGTTCTGAGTCATTCCCACCCACCACCCAACCTGAAGGCAGCAGCCTTTCACCTCCACCAGTTAGGACACTCCTACCCTATCTGGGTGCTGGGAGTGGACAATAGGACTTTTGTGCCTAGAGCTGTTGGGGGCAGGGTGGGGCACAGACAATGGCCCTTTGTCCCTGGGGACTTGAGGTAGAACAGGATGGGCCATTCTCAGGCCAAGGCTTGCATGAGGGGACACATTCTTCTCTAGGACTGCCCATCTTAATGGCCTGATCCCCGTACTCCCAAGCCACCTCCTGTGACCTGGTCCAAACATGCCCAGTTGGAAGTGTGGTGCAGTCTTGAACCTTTTCAGTCCCGGACTTAGAGAGGCTTGACACTTCACCCACCTGCAGATCCCCGCAGAGGAAAGCCGCACCTCCGGGAAAGATCTTCTCTATCTTCACCATGGGCTGCACCTTGGACTCGATGCCCCCAGAGATGCTAATGCCTGGGCAAGATCCAAAGCAGAGTGACAGCCTTACCCTAAGCCTTGAGCTCCCGGGAGGAGCCTAGAATCCCAGCCCCAAGTCCAATCCTGCCTTCTTCCCATCTCCGGCTTCTGTCTCAAGTCTCAACCTCCAAACAGATTCTCCAACGATATACCTTAGTACTCAGATTCCTTCCCTGGCCCACCAACCTCCCAAGGAGTCTACTCTGCTTAACAATGCTCCCAGGACTCACCCAAAGACTGCTTCATCTTGGATAGTGTGACTGTCCTCAGCGCTCCAGTGGAGACATTCCCAACTGCTTCCTCAGCTATCCGACCAATCCCATTCTCCAAGGGCCCTTGCCTGGCTCCCACTTTGGCCACCTGCCCATCCAGAGGTCGTGGAAGCAGGGGCCTTGCTTTCCGAGGCCTGTGGTAACGCCCATTGGCTGTGGCAGCAGTGGTGATGGGTGCTGGGGAAGGGGAGCGCCTGCGCCCAGGAGACTTGCCTTGACCTCGGCTGCGGCTGCGGCTGCGACTGCGGCTGCGGCTGCGACTTTGAGCTGGGGTCTGGCTCTGGTTCTGCTGAGTGTCCTCTCTGCTTGGGGGTTCTGTCAGTAGCCAGTTAGGCCTGGGAGGTCGGGGAGCCACAGGAGGTGGCTGGGGAGGAGGTGCGCATGCGCCTCGGCGAAGAGAAAAGGCATCAACTGGCACATCTTGTAGAGGGGGGATTCCCTTGTGGTGGTGAGGAGCAGAGGCACCAAGGGAGACCTTAAGGCCCCCAAGCTTCTCCCTTATCTCTCCATCTTCATCCTCTGAGCTGTTCACTGGTAGCAGGTAAAAGCCCCCACGGCTATCTGCGGAACACGGTCAAGGCTAATTGGCTTTTCTTGCCCATCAACCCCAAGACACCTTTCCAGACCCTACTTCTTACTGTTTCCTGTAGGATGCCCGAGTGTGTGCAAACAAGGTCTAGATTTGCTCAGGTCCATTGTTAGGTGCCCCATGGTAAAGGGACACTGGGTCAGGTGGACAAACGTGACCTATTATTAATAGGATTTTGTATTGTAATGCAGTTCTACTTTGGCAGAACCAAGAGACCAGATTTAAAAACACAAAGTTTTGAAATGTCCTGTACAGGGATATGTGAGTAACAATGGCCTGGAGGAGCCGGGCGTGATGGTGCACGCCTTTAATCCCAGCACTCAGGAGGGGTGGATTTCTGAGTTCAAGGCCAGCCTGGTCTACAGCGTGAGTTCCAGGACAGCCAGGGCTATACAGAGAAACCTTGTCTCAAAAAGCCAAAAAAAAAAAAAAACAAAAAAAAAACCAAAAAACCAATGGCCTGGAGGACAGCACTTTTCCTTCCTGACTACAGTGACCCTGCTCAGAGGCAAGGATGGAAGACCTGTTCCAATGTCCCCAGGGTTGTCCCCTTTCCCCAGGTTATAGGACTCTGACTGACCAGGCACAGGGGTGATGAGATGACGTTTGGGTGGCGTGTCTTGCCTGGTAGGTCTCAAAGCAGAAGGCCCCACTGGTTGGAGAAGAGAGCAGGTCAGAGGTCAGACACCCCTGCCAGGCTGGCAGAGAGCTCTGCCAATAAGCCACCCTCCACTCCCACCCCCACCCGGAGACTGGAGCTCAGGAGCCAGAGTCCCCGCCGCCGCCCCCCTCCCCAACCCCACACACTGCTGACCTGCCCTGCTCTTAAGAGCCTCAAAAGCCTCCAGCTCCACAGGCATCACCATGCTATCGAAGCGGCCAAGGTCTGTGGGGGCCACCACGCTCCTGTGGAAGGCAGGGATGTGGGGTGAGCAGGGCTTCGTTCTAGGGGGTGCAGTCATGGAGAAGCTTCAGCCCGAGGGTCATTCCGGCCCCACCCCTATCCCCAAGCCTCTCCCAACCTGATGTCCCTCAGCAACAACAGCTTCGCCGGCCTGTCCAGAATGGCCAGCAGGGGGCGCACCAGGTCCTCCACACCACCCTCATGGACATACTGCATTTAGAGACATCACAGGTCAGACAGCAGCAGCAACTCTAGAGCTGGGTGTGGGGAAAGACCAGGGCACACAGGGACCCTGGGGCCATCGGCCATCTTCACTCTAGGACAGAGTCGCCCTATCCAAGGTCCACAAGTTGGTGTGTCAGTGACCTTGTGCATGCGTGACCTTGTGAATGCCTGGAATGATCCACAGATCTGCAACAAGTACCAACATCAAAAATGGAATCTGGACAGGCAACTCTAAGCCTTTTACATGAAGTCTCTCACTTTGCAGCCACTCTGAGATGATTCCTGTTTTACAGATGAGCAACAAAGCTTAGGGAGAATTTGCTCAAAGCCACACAGGTAGAGACATAAAGGAAAAGCAAGAGCCCAAGACTTCTACCTATTGCTTGCTCTGGGGCAGGAAAAGAATGTTCAGGTGTTGGACTCCCCCACCCCCACCCCCACCCCCAATGCTTTTGCCCCGCAGAAGGAAATGAATGCGAGCCCAACACTAGTCTGTGGTCCTGGCGGTTCCCACCCTTTGTTCAGGGGTAGAATGGTGATCTTGGCAAGCGGATGGCTCTACAGCCTCTCTAGTCAGTACCCTTCTGCCTGGTACGGCCTGGATGCCACAGGCCGGGATGCCACACCCCATGGATTCTAGAAACTGGAATACTGAGAGCCAAGTTACTTGGGCAGCACACCGCCCCCTGGTGGTGAAAGGGAAACAACTTCGGAGAGCTCCTTGATTGTTACCACGTATGGACATAGACACAGAAATAGCTGGCCCTCTGGCATTGGTATGAATCATCAATAAATATTTAGGAATAAATGAAAGAGAGAGAGAGAGTGTGTGTGTGTATGTGTGTCCCTAACCTACACATATGCTTACAGGACTCACATCAACAATACACTACCATATATGTGCATGTCCCTCAAGTCCACAAACACAAAATCAGCATCTGGGTGGCAAAAGACACACAATGATAAGACCCTCTCCCAGAGCGTTAGGGATTCTGGTGGGAACAGGGACAGATGGCCTCACGAGGCAGTCAACCATTAGCCATGGCAATGAGCCATTATGAGTTTCTGAGAAGGGTGAAGGATCATATGGGTGCCTCGAAAGTAAGGGACCACTCCACCAACTCTTCTGGAGTGGACACCAGGGGCAGCACAGACGCTGTGGAGGAGAGTGCTCTGAGGGCAGGCAGGATATCGAGTTAACAAAGGTTTCATGTGGCATCAAGGGCTCATGGAAACCCTCCGGCAGGGCTGCACAGGTTGAGAACACACACGGGACTAGCAACCCCCAAAACTTTGCAGCTTATAATTGACATCAGCTATGTGGTGGCCCTGGAAGATCCCAGAAAAGCTGAGGATGGCAGATTGGGGTGTCACATCAGGAAAGGCCTAGAATGTAGGAGAAAGCAACTTGTACTCTGTTCTGCCTCAAAAGGGAAGTGCACATCAGTAAGAGAGGTATTTAAATTCCTGACCTGGGGGATGTGGATGGACGGCTCAGGGGAGAGAGAAGATCCGGGCATGCCATCATCATAATCACTAGGGAACTTTGCCTCTCTCTCAGACTCGGGCTCTGTTTCAGAGGGTGTGGGGTGGGGCATTGGGTTGGCTGTGGGCAGTAAGGTCAGCCTACAGGGTAAATAGAACCACAGTGAAATGAAGTCCTGGTTTGAAGAAGGCTGGGCAAAGGACGGATGTGGGAAAGGGACTGGTCAAAGATACAGACACAGAGCCCCTCCTAGTGGTTATATCTCAGAGTTGCAGGTTCACCAGAGCTGGAGCACACTGCTCACTTAAATTTCAGAAATGAGGACAGAATTTAGCCCAGAGCCCTTGATAGGACNAACCACAGTGAAATGAAGTCCTGGTTTGAAGAAGGCTGGGCAAAGGACGGATGTGGGAAAGGGACTGGTCAAAGATACAGACACAGAGCCCCTCCTAGTGGTTATATCTCAGAGTTGCAGGTTCACCAGAGCTGGAGCACACTGCTCACTTAAATTTCAGAAATGAGGACAGAATTTAGCCCAGAGCCCTTGATAGGACCCTCCATCTGCATTTCTATTGTAAACCAGATCTTAGGAAAGAGAATGTGTGAATCCCCATCTTAGCCTTTGAGTGATACTACATCATATATGGGTACATATGTGCATGCTATGCACCTATAAACACACGTGGCATGTCAACACAACACCTCACAGACACAACAGTGTACACATCACAATAGCACATACACAGCCCCATCACAATCCAGGTAAAAGTAGGAACAAGTGGCTTTTCTGAAACTGTCCAGCTTGCCCACCATGTGCCAACAGATACACACACCCTCTGGGGAACCCACCACATGACCCTTGGAGTCCTGGAGACAAAATGACAGTAAAGGACTTTACAGTTCTCCTGGAGGGATGAACAGTGCCCTACAACCTCCCCAACACTTAGGCTCCAGGGAGCCCTCCAAAACTGACTCCCTCTGGTACTGGTCGAAGAGAAAGGAGAGAGAATAGTGTGGGTATTGAGGATGGTTGAGATGGGAGCCAAAGTTCACCGACTTGAGAAACAGGAACAGGCCCTTGGCATAAAGCCATGTCTGCTGGCTGTCCGGGCACAGAGAGGGGGAGATGGGAGACAAGACTCGGGGCAGGAGAAAGCACAGTCACTTGCCTACAAGGACATTCCCTCCTGTTTGTCACCTGATTTCCTTTCCCTTAACTTAAATGTCACAAATGTCACCTCCTCTGAGAGGCCTTCTCAGATCTCCTGTGCTCTGTAGGGACTGGTCACTAGAGAGACTTAGATTCTAGGTATTGTCTACCTCCTGCCTGGGAGCTTACTGGCCATTGCCCTCCTGGCAACAAACCCAGGTACTGGTCAGTGAACAGTAGCCTGAAATGAGAACCAGGCCTTGGGCAGAGACTTACCCGGGAGCAGTGGCGAGTGACTGCCAGTACCTCATCGTCTGTCAGCAGCCTCCGGGCCAGGTCCTGAATGAGGGGCCGTCGACTTTCCCAGGCCTGCACCTGCTCATCCACAGTGGGTGCCTGGCCAGAGGGGCTTCCAGACCTGGCAGAGAGCAGAGCCCGGCCCCTCTCCCGGTCTGTAGGGCAGGGGCGAGAGGATGTAACAAAATTGACAAGAGCTGACAGGGTAGGGTAAGGTAGAGTTTCTCTTTGTGAGGGCGAGGCTCCAAAGAAGCCAGCCAAGAGACCGAACATGCTGGGCAGAATCCCTCTAGACCCCTGTTCCCAAACATGGCCTTCCCTAACTGCCACCAATGGAGACCCAACTCCAGCCCCCTTCCCTGTCACATTAATCCCCCCAGTTGGAGTATAGACACGCTCCCTCACCCCACGTCCCTTTGGGGATCCCAACACAAGCCCTCTGTCCAAGTTCTCTGTCCTCCTTATACATTCCAGTCAGCTAGCCAAGTTCTCAGTCTGACTCCTCAGGCTCAGCTCTAAATGAGTGTTGTTCAAAGTCGCTGCTAAGCTGGTGGCAGGCTGTACCCCCATCGCTTTACCATGGGGCCCTTGGGATACTGCCTTTACCTCGTCTTAGTCTCCAGGTAACAAACTTCTGCACAGGCCCCACACTCCCTGCTGTAAGGACGAAAGAGGTTCAGTTCAGCAGGATCAAGAGCTCCAGTTAGAAGCCAGGCATGGTGGCGCACGCCTTTAATCCCAGCACTTGGGAGGCAGAGGCAGGCGGATTTCTGAGTTCTAGGCCAGCCTGGTCTACAAAGTGAGTTCCAGGACAGCCAGACCTACACAGAGAAACCCTTTCTCGAAAAACAAAACAAAACAAAACAAAACAAAACAAAACAAAACAAAACAAGAGTTCCAGTTAGAAGATGTCAGGGTAGGGACAAGAGCCGTCAAGGGTCTTCAAGGTCACACCCAGCTAGGGACTGATCTTACAGGCAGTGGGGAGTCGGTGGAGGCTGTGGAAGAGGAGGCAGCATGAACACTGCGTGTGGAATTTATTTGGCAATGAATGAGGGGCAGAACCCAGGGAACAGCTTGGCGGTGCCTACCTTCAAGAAACAGAGAGGGAAAGAGGAGACAGGCCTGGTCAGAGAAGAAGGCTGAGAGCCATGAGAAACCAGCGTCCTGGGAACTGAGAGATGAGAAAGCGGACTGAGGAAAGGGGTGCCCCTGACTGGAGACCCGTCTCTCCTACTGGCCTGTCACCTGAGGACTCCAGACACTCAATTGTAAGGTGGAGCAACATCGGGCCTCTCATTCTCTGCTTGCTTCCACCTACCCAAAGTTCGCTCCCACTTCCGGAAGCAGTACCCTGCTTGTCTCCTGGGTGACCCCCTCCATTCTCATTAGCCCATGCGTTCTGACTGGGTGGGTGGCCCAGGGTGACCTGAAAAATCACCTATCCATCATGTCTGGTTCCTGCCTTGCTTTTCTCTTCCACCACAGTCGTTTGCTCAGGATGAGAGATAAACCCCAGAGGGCCCTGACTGACCCCCACAGCTGGAACTGTTTAAAAATATTCCTTTAGGCCGGTGTGGTAGTCTATGCCTTTAATCCCAGCAGGAGACAAACCGAGACACATCTGAGAGTTTGAGGCCAGCCTCAAACAAAATGAAACCATGTTTCAAAAACAAAACAAAACAAAATGCCAACCAAACAAAAAGCCCCAAACAACAAGAGAACCTCTCTGCCCCCAGGGTTGCTAAGAGACCGTGCCATCTCATCTCCAAGTTGGCAAAGCCTTCTAGAGTAAAGGCACAGGCTTGAGGAGATCTGTCTGCTGGTACTGTGTCTGCCCTCAGACAGGTGGAAACAGTCAGTTGCTGAGCCTGGAGACGAGCTTTAAAGCTAGCTGGACTTGAGTGTTTGTCTGTCCTATGCAATTGTATCAAGGCATCCATGTTGACTCTGGCTTCTGAGACTCAACAGGGTTAACATGTTTCTTGTGAGGATCCTGAGGAAACATATACCCAGGCTGGGCTGGGTCTAGAACCCAGGGCTAGAGTGCTTGCCTGCCACGCCTGGGGTCCTAAGATTCAATTATCATGGGGGGGGGGGCAGGTATGGGGTGTGTGGGGGGGGAGAGAAAGAGAGAGAGAGAGAGAAGGAGAGAGAGAGAGAGAGAGAGAGAGAGAGAAAGAAGTGTGATATGTGTCGTATGTGTGGTGTGCGTGGTACACGTGTGTGGTGTGGTGTGTGTGTGTGTGTATTTCTGTGGTGTGTGTGTTTGTGTGGTGTGTGTGTTTGTGTGGTGTGTGTGTGTGTTTGTGTGGTGTGTGTGTATGGTGTGTGGTGTGGTGTGTGTGAGTGTATTTGTGTGGTATGTGTGTTTGTGTTGTGTAGTGAGTATGTATGGTGTGTGGTGTGGTGTGTGTGTGTTTGTGTGGTGTGTGTGTGTATGGTGTGTGGTGTGGTGTGTGTGAGTGTATTTGTGTGGTATGTGTGTTTGTGTTGTGTAGTGAGTATGTATGGTGTGTGGTGTGGTGTGTGTGTGTTTGTGTGGTGTGTGTGTGTATGGTGTGTGGTGTGGTATGTGTGAGTGTATTTGTGTGGTATGTGTGTGTTTGTGTTGTGTAGTGTGTGTATGTATGGTGTGTGGTATGATGTCTGTGTGTGTGTGGCATATATGTATGAGTTTGTGTATGTGAGTGTGTGAGTATGAGTGTGTGGTGTAGTATGTGTGTGTGTAGTATGTGTGGTGTGGTATTGTGTATGTATGTGTGGTGTGTGTGAATGTGTATGTGTGGTGTTTGTGTGTATAGTGTGGTGTGTGTTTGTGTGTGTGGTGTGTGTTTGTGTGTGTGGTGTGGTGTGTGTGAGTGTATATGTGTGGTGTGTGTGTGAATGTGTATGGTGTGTGGTGTTGTGTGTGTTTGGGTGTGTTATGTGTGTGGCATGTTTGTATGTGTGTGTGTGTGTGTGTGTGTGTACACTCGCGCGCACACACACACACACGCATGTACACGCATGTCTCCACCTGAGTCCTTCCATCTGAGCTCTGATTGAGAAGTGGGTTTCCTCAGAGACAGTTCTAGAACTGCATTGGGCCCATGGAGCTCTGGATGGTGGATGTGAAGCCAGGGTTCCCACCAAAGGTGCCTTCCACTACCAGCACTGCCAAGAGCACACGACTCCAAGCTGAGCTCACTTCTTGCTCTGCCTTGAGCCTGTCACTTTTCCTTTCTGAGATGGAAGACGACAGTGTGACAGTGGCCACCCCATTTTCAGAGCACCGTCTAAGAGTTACACAGTGCTGACTTTTGCTCCTGTTTCACTTGGTCCCCATACACCTAAGCTTTTACTCCCTGTGAGGGGCAGGGCAGGGTGGAATTTCAACCTGGACCTGCCAGATGGACCCCACACCTACCTTTCTCCAGGTCCAGGCGAGGGTGGATTTTGGTGGGGCTTCTGCTGTCCAGTGTCCAGGCCTCTCTGTGCTCATCCCCTGCCGACCGCCCCTGCCGCCCTCCCTTGAAGAAGAGGTTCATCAGTGTCTTGGAACGCTGCAAGGCCCCCTTCTCCCCAGAGGATCCTGACTTCTCCTTCTTCCGTTGTTTCTTCTCCTCTGTAGATATGAGGGAGCCCCCGGGAGGGCTGGAGGGTGGGCAGAGAGGAGGGGGCAGGGGGTAGGAAAGGGCAGAGAGAAGGAAAGGAGGCAGAAGGGGTCTGCCGCTATTCCAGAGTGGGAGCTGGTGGGGTGGGGGCTTCTTCCTGCCTTCCACCTCTCTCTAAGACACAGCTCCAGGGATGGAGGGAGTCTCTCGTATGTATCTGTAACTAAACAGGCCGGGACACCCCAAGCTGGAAGAATTGGACTTAGGGCTGGTTTGGGGCCCAGAGCTTATGAGTTTGGGGCCTGGGACTGAGGTGGGTTTGGAGCCCAGGCCTGTTTAGTGAAGTGAAGCATAGAACGGGATCTGGGGATGCTCTGGGACAGGACCTGGGACAAAGGCAGACTTGGGATTGCTCCTTGGAGTGCGAGGCAGGTTTGTTTAGACTAGAAAAGTGGCCCACGCGCCCACACACACTCAACATACCCCACAGTGTCAGGTGGCTCTGGGATCGAGTGATGGGAGGTCTGGGTCGGCTGAGGGCCAGAAGGAGAGCAGTCTTGGGGGACTCTGAAAGTGCAGAATCAAGGTGTCGGGTAGAAGAGGGACCATCCGAGCGGATGGCCGTGTCCCTGAGGATGACGGTCGGCCTTACGCTGCACCAAGTTTCCACACGGCTGTCCAGGTCAGGCTCAGTCTGCATGGCTATGTCTGCCCGGCCCCAGCCTGGGCCATGGCTGGTGGGCTCCTCCTGCCCCAGACAGACATCCATGCGGTCAGAGGGCAGTGAGCCCGAGCTGCAGGGGGCGCTAGAGGCATAGGAGGAGACGCTGGAGCTGCTCTCGGAGGCTGGCGACAGCTGCTGCAGTACCCCATTGCTCACTGCAAGGGAGAGGAGGCAGGGTAGCTCAGGAGTCTGCTTCCTTACCCCCTGGGGCCCTGCCGTGCTGTGCTCACCGCTTCGGGGTGGAGAAAGGAACCAGAGGTGTCAGCAGAGGTCAGAGCTGCCAGCTACTGGGCTTGCCACCTACACATCAGGGAGGCTCTGGGAGGCTCTCCTCACCCACTGGGGCTTGAGTCCTAGAAGACCCTGGCATCCTCAGGAGAGGTTATTTTTTTATTTTTTATTTTTTATTTTTTGGTTTTTCGAGACAGGGTTTCTCTTTATAGCCCTGGCTGGCCTGGAACTAACTTTGTAGACCAGGCTGGCCTCGAACTCAAAAATCCACCTGCCTCTGCCTCCCAAGTGCTAGGATTAAAGGCAAGCGCCACCATGCCCGGCTAGGAGAAGTTATTTATAAGCATCTCTGGTTGTGAGAAGGTCCTGGGAGCATCCTAATACTCCTCCTCCCCCCCCCACCCCTCCTCCCCATACCCCCCCACGACCAGCAAGCACAGTCCCACCCTTGGGCCTTAGCTCTTTCCTTTCATCTCTCCAGACTCACATCTATCCAGCCAGCAGTACTCAGAAACCATCTCTTTGTAGGCAGGGTATCGGCCCGTCTCCTGTAGAAGACATGGCGGGCATGGGCAGAGCAGGTAAGGACTAGGGTGGAATGGGGCTGGGGAGGGGAATACTTTGCAGCTCTGTTTCTCTCCACGGGGTCCAACATGCTAATTTCCTCTGTAGCTCAGGCTTTTGCGCTGAGGCTTGTCACATGGCCAGCTTGGTCCAGCTTTGACTGTCACTGCCCCTCTTGCCTTGCTTACAAGGCCCTGCCTCAGTTTCCCCCTCTCTTGCTGATTTCCTGGCAGCCTTCGTCAAGATCTGATGGTTGCTGTCCCCCAGGAACGGAGAGGCCTTGATGGTCTGTCCTAATCTTTGTGCATCCCAGCACCTAGCCTCACAAGGACTCAAAAACACCATTGAACAGCCAGGCAGGGACCGAGCTCGGATCTTAAGATCACAAACCCATGAACTCCATCCTCCTAGATCTCAAACTCCAGTCGGTACCGATGTATCCTTTTGGATCGGACCCGATGTATCCCTCCTAGACGTTTTTGTTCTTGTTACGTAAGTACACGTGAGTCTCCTGTCTCAATCGTTTAACCCCTTCTCGACCTCAATTCTTACGAGTTCTGTTGAGGCATGGCTCAGCGGTTAAGAGCACTGACTGTTTCCCAAAGGTCCTGAGTTCAAATCCCAGCAACCACATGGTGGCTCACATCCATCCATAATGAGATCTGACGCCTTCTTCTGGTGTATCTGAAGACAGCTAGAGTGAACTTAGATATAATAATAAATAAATCTTTGGGCCAGAGTGAGTAGGGCCAACTGGAGCGAGCGGGGCCAATTCAACTCCCAGCAACCACATGATGTCTCATAACCATCTGTACTCATATACATAAAATAAGTAAATACATAAATCTTTTTTTTTAAAAGAATGCTCAAGATAATTCGAAAATGGAAGATGGATGTGAGAGAGATGGCAAAATGGAGGTGTGAGTGAAGTAGGGAGGGGCCGCTGAAGCACTGAATGAAGCTGGGTGACAAGCCACAGGAGGTAGAGCAGGGAGCCCAGTGGACCCTAAGAAAAAGAGTCACGTCTCCTGTGCACACAAAGACCTGATCCTTAAGTAGGTGTGACCGCTACACGAATAATGAAACCAACCACCCCCCAGGCAACCCAACCTCTGCTGTGACCCAGTCTCTTTGGGCCTGTGCCCCACAACCCAGGTCTTACACATAGCTCTAGCTCCCACCCCATACAATAGTCCTTCACCTCGAGGCCTTCCCCCACACTGAGGAAGAACTACTATGCTAGAAATAGGGGAAGCCAGACCAGGCTGCTGACCAGCCGAGCCACTGATGGGTGGGGGGGAGCTCTTTGAGCCTCAGTCCCTCTTTTGCCAAATGGGTATGAAATGAGTTGCTGCTCTCTCTTCATGTGGCTGTAGGGTTGGAGGCGATGGCAGAAGAAGGAGCCTAATTAAGAACTTGGTGTTCTGAGAAGTCCCTCGCCTAGTCCGAGCTCTCCCTTGCTCCCATATGGTCTGGCGCACCTTGATGGTCAACATGATGTGCGTTTGGCCCTTCAGCACCTCCACGGCCTGGCTATGGCTGATGTCATCGAACCTGACACCGTTGGCCGCCAGGACCTGGTCCCCCACTTTGATGCCATTCTCTTCAGCCAGCCCCCCGTGGTCCACTCTGGGGATAGAGGGTGTTGGTTGATAAGACCCTGACCTGCCTCCCTCCCCATCATCCAGACCCCTTCCCTTGGCTTTAACAGTGCCTACCTACATTCCTTGGCCCTGTTCTGTTGACAACACCCTCCTCCCAGGCTCTATCCTGAAGGGGCCTTCATTTCGACATTAGTTGGCCAAACCTCATGTGTTGACCCATCCTCAGACTCCACATCTAGCCCTGCCCCCCAGCCCGATATCTAGTTTTTACCCCAGGACTCACTTGGACACGTAGATGCCCAGGCCAAACTCCTTGCCCCCTCGGATGTTGAAGCCTAGGCAGAAGTCATCGGAGGTTGTATAGAGATGGACGATGCGGCGCACACCGTCTTCTGAGCTGCGGTCCGATGGTGTTGAACTGCACTTCTCTACCACCAGCCTCCGGTTCACTACATCCACCCTGCCACAGCACAAGACGCCCTGATCCCAGCTCCTCCAGGAACACCCAGTCTAAAAACCCTGGCAACTAGTTGGGAAAAGGATGATTCCTATGTGTGAGGGGGTCAGGGACGAGGAGGAGCGTTCTACTGGCTCAGAATCGGCGACGGAATACATGGCTCAGTCCTCAGAGAACAGAGCCGCTCGGCAGGGGCAGGGAGGACATTGGGCAGGGGCAGGGAAGTCACTGGGCAGGGAGTCTGGGGCAGGCCAGGCGCTACTCACCATGTGGTCTTCTCCTTGGAGAACTTGATGCCGGGCACACGGCCCATGCGCCGCACCATCATGTGCAGGCAGCTGCTACTGGTCAGCAGCCGCACAGCGCTACCCATCGTGGTGCTCTCTAGGCTCAGCCCGTTCACCTCCGTGATCTTGTCTCCCACACACAGGCCAGCCCGCTCTGCGCAGGAGCAGGGAAGGGTGAATCCTCCAAGTGGGATCCACAGGTCCGTGGACAGCGCACTAATCCCTAATCCGCTGAGCAAGAGTGGGCTCTCCCTCCCATCAGTCCCCGCCCACCCTTGGAGCAGAGATGATTGCTATCCATGGACAGCTAGCTTCTGCTACCCACTAAAGAGGCAGGCACATCCCAAGCCACGCTCACCTTTAGGGGTCCCTGCTCACCTGCGCTGCTTCCCTCCTCCACCTTGCTGACAAAGATACCCAAGCCATGCTCAGAGCCGCCTCTCACGCTGAAACCCAGCCTCCCCGAGGGGCTCTTTTCCACACGAACGGCGTGGATGATGTCACTTTCGTCACTGTTGGCTGGGAGGATAACCACAGGAATTACCTCCACGTTAGTTCTGGCCACCAAGCATCTGGGTGTCTCCAGCTTGGTGTCTGCAAAGGCTAGGCTTCTACTCAAGGTCCCAAATGGAGATGGAATAGAAGTTCCCTCTGGGTAATTCTGAAACAGTAGGCCACTAGCTGACAGTGTGGGAACAGGTGAGAACGACCTTTTTAGATTCCATGCTCTGCCCTCCTCCTCCACTGAGCGCCTTCATGCGTGTGTATGCATATGTGTGTGTGTGTGTGGTGTGTGGTGTGTGTGTGTGTGTGTTTGTGTGAGTCTGATATTTTCTGAATTCTTACATGCAATCTCTGAAAATCTGCCCTTCTGGGTGGCAGATGGCAAAAAGGAAGGTTCAAGATTCCATTGTGGAGTCAGGCAGTGGTGGCGCACGCCTTTAATCCTAGCACTTGGGAGGCAGAGGCAGGCAGATTTCTGAGTTCGAGACCAGCCTGGTCTACAAAGTTAGTTCCAGGACAGCCAGGGCTATACAGAGAAACCCTGTCTCGAAAAAAAACAAAAAAACAAACAAACGAAAAAAAGATTCCATTGTGGGGAGTCTGGGGCTCTCCGCTTGCAACAGAATGAGCTCCAACTCCAAACGGCTGTGGAGCTATCCACAGACTGCATTAGATGTTCAGTGTGTAACTTAAGTTAGCACAGGGGAGTTAGACAGAGACAGATTTTCTTTTGTGCTGGGACAGATGGCGGGCTTTCTATCTGGAGGCATGAAAACTGAAACTTGGTAAATTCTTGACCAGGATCTAATGGCAGAACTGAGGAAGCCTCTTCCATCCCATAGACTCTGATTCTAGGGGTAGAGCCATAGGAACTACCCGGCTACGGGAGGACAGAACCTCTAATTCAGCAGTTGAGAGCCCATAATCGGGGCCAGGGAAGAGGCAAGGTGACTGGTTCTTTAGAGAAATGAAAGGGGAGAAATTTGGGCAGTGGAAAGAGGTCACGTGGGAGGCTCAGAGGCACCTGCTCTCTGAACATTAACAAGAGTGCTAGGTCCTTTGGGAGGCAAAGGCAGGCGGATTTCTGAGTTTGAGGCCAGCCTGGTCTACAAAGTGAGTTCCAGGACAGCCAGGGCTATACAGAGAAACCCTGTCTCGAAAAACCAAAAAAAAAAAAAAAAAACAAAAAAAAGAGTGCTAGGTCCCACATAAGAGGGGGACATTTATTATGTGGGACCACAAGCTGGACCCATATAAGAGGGGGATATTTCCTTCAGGCAAGTTTTACTCCAGAGGTGTTTGAAAGGAAACACACACACACACACACACACACACACACACTTCAATTTGGTCTATCAGGTTACAATGTTTGGCCAGGACAGATGGGGTTGAAATCCCCGAGGGCAGCCTGGACAGGGTGGTACAGGACAGACAGGGACCTGGAGCTTGCCATCACACAGTTCTCAGGCCCCATCAGGTCTTAGCTAAAAAGCCTTTAGCGGGTCTGGTGAGATGGCTCAGCAGGTTAGAGCACCCGACTGCTCTTCCGAAGGCGATGAGTTCAAATCCCAGCAACCACATGGTGGCTTACAACCACCCATAACAAGATCTGACACCCTCCTCTGGTGTGTCTGAAGTCAGCTACAGCGAACTTATGAAGAATAATAAGAAATGAATCCTTGGACCGGAGAGACCAACCGGAGCGAGCGAGGCTGTCCGGAGCGAGCGGAGCTGAAAGGGGACGGCTGAAGCAAGCGGGGACAGCCGGAGCTAGTGGGGCCGAACAGGGATGGCCGGAATGAGCGGGGCCAACCGGAGCAAGCGGAGCCGATTGGAGTGAGCGGGCCGGCTGGAACAAGCGGGGGCCTTACAGGAGTGAGTGGGAGCGAGTGGGGCTGGCCGGAGCGAGCGGGGTCAAGCGGAGCGAGCAGGGTTGACCGGAACAAGGGGAAAAAAAAAGCCTTTAGCTTTCTATCCTCAGCGCACTTCCTTCTCAGTTCCTCCTTGGGAACGGACCCCTATGCCCTGGGTCATTGGGATGTCAAATCTGAGCTTTCATTTGTTTTAGGTTTTGTTTTTTTTGTGTGTGTGACGGAGTCTCAATATGTATCTCAGGCTGTCCTGGAACTCACTATGTAGAGTAGGCTGGCCTCAAACTCAGAGTCTGCCTCCCAGGTTCTAGGACTATGGGGTGGGCTACTGTGCCCTAGCACATCTGAGCTTTGAGAACAAGGGTGTGGATTCTCCCAGGATGGAATCGTCTCTCCCTCATCTGACCTGAGTAGGCCACTGGCTCTCCCTGCAGCATTCTAACAACCTGCCTGTTTTCCATTGGTATATAAGAATTGTATGTACCTTATCAACCAGCCATTCCTGTCTGTTTTAGAGGAACTCTAGGCTACCCTTGGCCCTGTATGACCCTCCATATCTTCTTCTGCCACCTCTGGGGGCTTTCTCTTCCGTCAGCCGCCGTCAGACATTCTGACCATTTTTATTTTATTTTATTATTTTCGTGGCTCATACGAGCTAGAAACTGTCCTCTCCTGTACTGTTCTCACTTTGACTTTGTTTTTGGGAATGACAAGGGCTTACTCTTTGCTTCTCTTTCCCCTCTCATCCTAGACATCACTTTCTCAGAGAAGCTTGACCCAGGGCATGGTACCAACATCACTGTAAAACTTGTTAAAACAAGAATTCTGAAGGGCTTCTGGGCAGACTCGTAGTCCTGAGGGTGAGGAACTTGGGGCCTTGTGTGTTAGGCGAGCACTCTGCTATACTGGGCAGAGTTATTGTGAGACAGTATTATGGCGTAGGCCATGTTGACTTGGAAGAGATCATTGTGAGTAGGCACCACCTTGTCTGGCTATAATTTTTTAAAATTGTTTTTGGTTTTGGGTTTAAATGTAAGAGTAGTACAGTAGTACAGTAGCCCAGACATAAAATCTTATCACTTCGAAGACTGTGATAAGCCTGTGGGTGGAGAATTCAAGGTCAGCTGTAGTGAAACTTTGTCTCAAAGCAAACAAGTCAGGTGTAGCGCCTGGGCGGGTAGTCTCAACTCTCTGGAGCTGAGGCAGGGTTGCCCCAGGCTTGAGACTGGTTTGGCCTACATAGCAGGTTCTAGACCAGCCAATAGTCTTATCTCAAGAGTTTATCTTTAAAAGAAGCAACAACAAATCAATAAAAGTTAAAAAAAAAGCAAGCTAAAATAGCCAAACCACACACACTACAGTTTAAATCCTGGATGCCCATAAAATAAAATAAGAAAATCCAGATATAATGGCACACACTTTTAGTGCCAGCATGCCAGAGGCAGAGGCAGGTGTATCTCTGAGCTCAAGGCCACCCTGGTCTATGTTGTGAGTGCCAGGATAGTCAGGGATAGACAGAGAAACATCTCAAAAAAAAAAAAGTATGTCGGGGGCTGGTGAGATGGCTCAGCGGGTAAGAGCACCCGACTGCTCTTCTGAAGGTGATAAGTTCAAATCCCAGCAACCACATGGTGGCTCACAACCATCCGTAACGAGATCTGGCTCCCTCTTCTGGAGTGTCTGAGGACAGCTACAGTGTACTTACATATAATAAAATAAAATAAATCTTTTAAAAAAAAAGTATGTCATTTATGTATATGAATGCTCTGTCTGCATGCACATAGAGAGAGGAACTGGTTCTATATGGATGGTTAGGAAATACTATGAGTGGGCTGGAGCGATGGCTCAGCGGTTAAGAGCACTGACTGCTCTTCCAGAGGTCCTGACTTCAATTCCCAGCAACCACATGGTGGCTCACAACCATCTGTTATGGGGTCCAATGTACTCTTCTGATGTGTCTGAAGACAGTGACAGTGTACTCATATAAATAAATAAATCTTAAGAAAAAAAAAAAGGAAACACCATGAGTATCCTGGGAATTGAACTCAGGACCTCTGGAAGAGCAACCAGTACTTTTTAACTGCTGAGCCATCTCTCCAGCTTCCTCCCAATCAATCGTCTAAAAAATTCCATGTGCTTACTTATGTATTTAAGGTGTGTATATATATCTATCTGCACATGTGTATGTCATGGGACATGTATGGAGGTCAGAGAACAGCTTTCGAGAGTTAGTTCTTTCTTACAGTGTGGAGCCTGGGGTTTCGGGTCATCAGGTTTGGCAGCAGATGCCCTTCCACACTGAACCATCTCACCAGCCCCCCACCCCCTGTCTGCCTTCTAATTGTCTTCTTGGGCAATTCCGGCACGAGTCTGGCTTGAAAGTGCTAGAAACACTCTTCTGTCTACTAGTCACCATGATTTTTCCTTCAGAATTGTTCTATCTTGTGTCTTATTATTTGTGCATTGTTTACTGTTGCTTGGAAGTCTGCAAGCTTCATCTCATGGGCCTCTGCAGTTCTTTCCCACCAACACATCTCTAGCTCTGGCACAGTGCATAGTATCTGACAGGTACTTTTGATAAATGAGCAGATGAGTGAATGAATGAAAATATTAGTGAACAAACAAGTAGAGGAGAAAGAGGTGGTTAGAAAGGGTCATGTTAGCCAGGTATTGGTGTCACATGCTTTTAAACCCCAGCTCTTGAAGCAGAAGCAGGATACTCTCTGAGCTCAAAGCCAGTCTGGTCTACAGATCAAGGTCCAGGACAGCCTACAAGATAAAGCCTGTCTTGAAAAAAACAAAACCAAACCAAAAAAGAAAGAAGGGAGGGAGGAAGGAAGGAAGAAAAGAAGGAAGGAAGGAAAGAAGGAAGGAAGAAAGAGAGAAAGGCTTATCTGTCCTGCTTTCTAGCTCCTCTGGGTGTTTCTGCTTCTTGGTCAATGGCATTGGTGACCTCAACAGTACCTTGATGCTCACCCGAGGGCAGGGCCTATAGTGGTCACTGACAGTGATGGAAGCGAGCAAGCCAACCATATCGTGGGCAGCTGCCGTTGGAGGGGAACAGAGACTTTGTAGATGCATCAGAAGAAACACCAGACCTGAAAAGTCCAGTCTGGGATCCAGCCAGAGGAACCTTGCTGGCTCAGAAAGAAGAGAGGGGTTGGAGATATGGATCGGGTCCTGTCCACAGAGTGCCAGTCCCACAGGGCCTCGCTACACTCCTGGCATCCGAGGCTCTGTCTTGCTCACGGGTTCTTTGTCGCCTCGCATCTGTCGCTGTAGTCTAAGCACCTGCCTCACCATGCTTCCACGCTGTTCACTTCTGACTTTTGCGGGGCGGTAGCTGCAACCCCCCACCAGCTGTTCTTGTTTGTGTCTTGAAGTTTTGACTATGCATCATATTCCTGTAAGGTGAAAACTGAGCTTCATCTCTCTAGGTCCCCTGCAAGACCTAACCAGGGTAGATACAGAATTGGTGGCCATGGTAGAGTGCCAGGCAGTCATACAGTCATTCTCTCCAAAGGACCCAGCTCTGGGGCTCTCACTCCCTGCCTCTGGCTCTCATTCCTTCTATCCCCACCCCCACCCCTGCTCTGCCTTTTCATGGACATTTGCTGCTGTGTCTTTTGGCCCCTCTTCCACATTCTAAAGCCTGGGCACTGACGCTCTACCGTCCCCCACAATACTGGGCACACAAAATTGCTTGGTGGAAGATCTCCCTCCTGCTTCACTCCCTAAGGTACAAATGAGTTAAGGAGAAAGACGGAGTTCAAGGGATGGAGGGGGCTGATTCAGTGTGCTGCCTTGTGAATCTCAGGGGCTCACGTATGCTTTTTCCTTAGACTATGGTTCCACCTCCCACCTCTGATCCTTCTACAGCCCTGGCACCCTAAAATAGTGGCTGCAGGATAGGCAAGGGTAGATGAAAGATGATCCGTTCCCTAAGACACCCTGCTCTTGAATTCGCCTATCCATACTGGCTGTGCTTCACACCCTAATTGGTTCTCCCCCCCCCCCCCCGTTGTCCTCAGTGCTCCCATCCAAGCCAATCCTGGGCCCCACACCCACCTTCGATGGGGGAGTTGATGAGGATGACGCGGCCCATGGGCGAGGAGGCTCGAATTCCTCGGGAGGGCCCATTCAGCAGCCTCTGCTGCTTTCTCAGCAGGTATCGTGTTGCTGTGGAGCCTGAGTCGCTGCCCAGGTGGCCTCGGGAGGAGAGGGAGCTCAGGGAGCCAGAGCTGAGTTCTCCTAGACCCAGTGGGTCAAAGCCTACGGTGAAACCACGTGCCATAGTGGTGAGGCTAGGGCAGTGCCCTACAGATCCAGACGGAGTCTACCTGCCCTCCGAAGGTTGGCTCTTGGTCTTCCAGGCTCCATGAGCTTTCCCTGTAGGGCTGGAGTCTTGATAAGGCAGATCTCACTGAGTCGAAAAATAATGTTTCCTCTGGGCACCCTGTTCTGGAAAGTCCGCAAGACAGAGCAGCTGATCCCAGGCCACCTGGAAGAGAGGGATCTTTCTGATGCAATTTCAGTCTGAATGCTTCTTAGGAGTGTGGGTTGCAGATCTGTGTAGGAAGAACAGGGTTTGGGGCAGAGGGATGAGTGCTGTCCCGTTGCCCTGGCTCCTGCACTTCCTCCTGACTTGAGCATCCTGTCCTCTTATATCTTGGGCCCCCGCGCCTCTCCCACTCTGGGCCCAGAGGAGATCGGCCCAGTTCTGCACCATCTTGGATTTGGGGATTTGTTTCTACAAGGCCACTGGGAAGCTTTCCTTTCATTCCTCCCTCCATTCTTCCATTGCTGTTTTCAATGGATTCATCTACCCAGTCTCCGGTCCTCCTCTGACACTCAGAGAGTAGAGATGGGGGTCACAGCAGGCTCTTGAATTTTAAAGAGAGAGAGGAGAATGGGTGTCACGACAGTTTACTGCAGCATCTTTTCTGTGTGGATATGTATATGGCTAGGGGCTAGCCTCCCGAGCTGGACTTCAGGACCTGGGACAGCTGCGGTCGAGCTTGCCCCCCACCGCCACCTCCAGGTGAATGTCAGGCTCCAGGCTGCAGCTGTGGGTCTAACTAAAGTCGCTGCAAGACCCTATCCCAGGACTGGGTGATCTTCTGGAGAGAGCCCCACAAATCGCTAGTGCAAAACCAGGGGTCACGCATTCCAGAGCATTTCTGTAAACCAAAAAGCAGACTTCCCCATGTAGGTCCTCCTGCCCCTCTACCTCTAGGACTTGGCCACCTCACCTGGTCCCGTGTGCCGCCGCTGCCCTTGTCGCCCGCCGGCGGGCGCGAGACAGTGAACTAAGGACCCCGCCCACGCTCTGTGCAGCTGCTGGAATAGAGCTGCTCTGCCTGGTCCTGGGATCCCATTGGCTGCTTGAGACCGCCAGTCATTCTCTTCTAGCACCTTTGGTAGCCTGTCCGGTTTGTAGCTCCTCACCTGTCTGATACCTCTGGGCTCTGTCCGCCCCAACTCTGAACCCCCACTGGTCGTTGGATCCCAGGAGTTGGCTCTGGAACTCCTCACTGGCTATTAGAATCACGTCTTCTCCGGGCCACGCTAGCTTCCTGAAATTGCCATCCCTTCCGTAGTCATTCCTAAGGTCTCTGTGGGAGAATGTCACAAAGAGCTGACCGTGAGCCCGAGATGAGCAGGAACTAAAGCTGGAACCTGGCTGTGTTGCCGCCCTGCCCTGGGTGCTGATGGATAAGGGATATGTGTGTGTAATGCCTTCTTCACCTTCTGAGTCGGGGGAAAAAAAAAGTTTCTCTGGGCACCCTGTTCTGGAAAGACCGAACGGTAGAACAGCTGATCCCAGGACACTAGGAGAGGAATCTTTCTGATGCGCCTGCTTGGATGCAGGCTGAGATCACGGGAAACTCTGGGCGTGCACATCCCTGGGCCTGGGGTGTCAGTCTGTGTAGGGATAAGTGTTGGGGGTGCAAAGAAACTGCTGGTACAGTGGAACTGGGGATTAGGTGGCAAAGGGGACTGGGAACACAAAAGGGGCACAGACACCATAACAATGTGGCTGGAAAGAAATGCGAATGACGAGGATCTGCAAAAGGAGCCTCTAAGTCCTGGAGTAGCAGACCAGGGTGCAAGCAAGGAGAGAGTCCATTGCCAAGGCAGCCATCAAGTAAACAAGCAGTAATCCGAATCCCTCCGGGCGTTGCACCATCAGAGGCCCGCCCCCCACGCCGCTCACCCGCACCCAGTGCACCTAGACTGGGTGCTGCGGGGGTGGGTGCCTCCAGAGGCAAGCTGAGGGACTGCAAGCGAAGGAGGCAAGTGGGGCGGCTCCTCCCCTTTTCTCCCTGGTTGGGAAGGCGGCCAGAACTGCTTCCCACGACTGGGTCGGGTTTGGTCTCAACGGCCTGGTCTGGGAGGTTCACGCCAAAGGACATCCACTGTCCCGGAACTCTGCCAAGAGGGGGGTGGGTCAGGCGAACGAGCTTAGGGAGCCCCCGCCCTTCCCTGCTGCTCAGCGTCACGCGTGACGTCCCGGTGATGGCTGGGAGGAAAGCTGAGAGCGGTGAGGAAGGCGGGTCTGAGAGCTTCTAGAGGCTGAAAACCCCGGAAAGCGTGAGTGCCGGCTGCCTTGGGAATCAGCAAAGTGGAGGGGTGAGGGCTTGGGCTCAGAACAGAAGGCTTGCCTTGAGAGGTGCTCTCTCTTATGGGAATTCCATATCGTGTGGTCTGTTAGGATCTGTAGGGCACAGGGAGGGGTTGCTTGGGTGAGGCTGTGTGGTGTTAAGCATGCTTTCAAATGTCTGCAACTGATAGATATGGCTGAGCGTGTGTGTGTGTGTGTGTGTGTGTGTGTGTGTGTGTGTGTGTGTGTGTAACGGTATTCTGGCTGGTTGTCTAGTGTATACAGTATTGTGGGTCTAACCTGTTTGTGTGCTGGGGAGGGTGTGCCTGTCTTTGTGTATAAGTATGTGAGAGTCGGGCGGGGACGGTGTCTACTGTGAGGGAGGAAGTGGGGTTGGAGGGTATTAGTCATTCTGCAGGATTTTTGCCTAACACAGCCAGATGGCTGTTCTTGGCATTCCTTTTTGTGCTGGGCGGAGGGGCATCCATTGAATCTTGCCCTTTCCTGAGGTTTTTTTTTGAGGCTCATAGAGAGTTGGGTGGGTGTCTGCGTCAGCTCTATTCAACCCAGGACCAGGGAGATCCCGGAGTTATTGTGCAGGAGTGGGAACAAGTGGGTTTGAGGAGGATATGTGGGTGCTCACATGCTCACAAATGGCTGCCACTCCAGTGCTGTTTGAGATCTGGTACCGATCAGCCCCCAGGTGCCTAAAGTCTCCTCCAATCAGGGGCTTGAGTGTGGGATGCCTTCTGTCATTTTTCCAAACAGCCTTGGAAGTTTTTATCTAAGTCTTGGGGCAGCTGGGGCCTGAAGCTGTAAAGGGCTTGGGTGTGTTATCCATGTTCTGTGCTCCTATAGCAGGAGCTCAAGATAGCTGCCCCGGATTAGCTGTTGCTGGTGAATCAACCTCGAGTACACACACACACACACACACACACACACATACACACACACACACACACACACACACACACACACACACACACACACACGTAAATCCCGCTTCAGGACACAGAGTCAGGAAAGCTATATTCTTGGTTCTGGTCTTCAGTGGCTGTATGTTCCTGGCTAAAACACTACCTAGGGAGCAACTCCTCCCCCGCCCTTGTTTATGGATCTGGAGTCACCTTGAGCACCTGCAAGCACTGGTCAGTTTCTGGGGCCAAGGCAGAGCCACCAAAGTGTCTCCCAGGTGAAGGAGGCCCTTGGACCTGATCCTTATTCTTGCTGCCTTGCAGAAGATGGGTGACTTGCCCTTAAATATCAACATCCAGGAACCTCGGTGGGACCAAAGCACATTTCTAGGCAGAGCCCGGCACTTCTTCACAGTCACCGATCCCCGAAATCTGCTGCTGTCCGGGGAACAGCTGGAAGCTTCCCGGAACATCGTGCAGAATTACAGGTGAACCTGCCTCAAATCATGCCACTGTGACGCAGCACTTTAGCTCAGCAGATTTGAGGACATTTGGGCTGAGGAGACAGCACTGTGTGTTATGGGTAGGCGGCAGCTCTGCAGGTCACAGATCCCCAGTAATGACACTTCCCAGTGCTGTCCACTCTGCAAGGACAAAGAGAGTCCCACACAGATAGAAAGGCAATCCTCCTTGGGAGGTTTAACTCTTGGAATGTCCTTCAGTCATTCCAAACCCCCTGAAAACCACCATCACTGTGACCCTGGAGAAAGTGTGGGGCCACCAAGGATGTGGAAATAGAAAGGCACACCTACGAGAGGCTTTGACCTCCCTAGGGAACAGGGAGATCCTTTACTCTGAGTTTGGGTGCCAAACTTCCTGATCCTTTGCCCAGAGTTCCCTGAGGCACGCAGCAGAGACAAGAAGGGCAGGTCTGACCCCTGCCACAGCCTGCTGCTTTCTTGCCAATTTCTACAGGGCTGGTGTGGCAACCCCGGGTCTCACTGAGGACCAGCTATGGAGAGCCAAATACGTGTATGACTCAGCATTCCATCCGGACACGGGGGAGAAGGTGGTCTTGATTGGCCGCATGTCAGCCCAGGTGCCCATGAACATGACCATTACTGGCTGCATGCTCACCTTCTACAGGTAAACTTTATCCCATGTCCCCTTCCTGGGTGCTGTGCCCAGAGCATGGTTGGGTGACTAGAAGTCTCCTTTATACACCTTTTTTGGTCAAGGACAGTGGGTGGGAGTATACGTGAGCATCCTTTCTGCTTCTCAGGACCCAGCCTCCATCTGTGTAAGGTGTACCTGCAAGGCCGATGAGGGCCGGTTTGGGGACCATGAGCTAAGTCTCACTTGAGGAGTTAAGGAACCTTGAGGGTTTTAATATTGGGGGTTCAAGGATAGGAGAATATTGTGGAGGGACAGATATAAGTAGCCCGTCTTTGAACCCTCAGGAAGACTCCGACTGTGGTGTTTTGGCAGTGGGTCAATCAGTCCTTCAATGCTATTGTGAATTACTCTAATCGCAGCGGGGATGCTCCCATCACTGTGCGGTGAGTGTCCCCCATCCCCAGCCATTCTGGTCCCCACAGACCCCTGTGCCTGTGGCTCCGCTCTCCTTTCAGCTGCAAGCTTCTGTTCACCTCCCACCTGAGGGCACTCAGTCCTTTTGTTATTTTGGCCTTAACTTATCTGTTTTGGGGATCCATTGCCCTTTTAAAGAAGGAAGAAGGCTTTCACAGAAGTTTACTGCAGCGGGGGAGGGCTTTCAATGAGGCTACCCTCTGACACCCCCTGCACTGGAAACCTGTAATGTCCCCAAAGGAAACTCGGGCTGGTCTCATCTCTCCCTGTGACCTAGCCTTTTCCTCCACAGGCAGTTGGGAACAGCCTATGTGAGCGCTACCACTGGGGCTGTGGCTACTGCTCTGGGACTCAAGTCTCTCACCAAGGTAAAGTCTCCCTACCACTATTGGCCTCTCATGAATCCTTTACCCATTGTCTTCCTGCTTGATACCCTCTCAAGAGGCTCTCCATATTGATCCTGAGTTCCTCCCTATCCATGGTCCCCAGAGCCACTGAACCCCGCTTTCCTCCCCCCAGCACCTGCCCCAGATAGTTGGTCGATTCGTGCCCTTTGCAGCTGTGGCCGCTGCCAACTGCATCAACATCCCCCTGATGAGGCAGAGGTGAGTGGTCCTGGCTCCTGGCACAGGTCCTGGTCCTGGCACTGCTCTGCATACACGGTCTTGCAGAGCAGCCGTGGGCAGGGGCAGTCTTCTCCGTCAGCGGATGCGAGCGGCTGGGCCCTGCCTTACACTGACCCTGTGTTTGAGAACAGTCAGTTCCCACTGGGTGAGAACTTGCCCTGAGGTGAGGTGAGACTGAAGGGTTTTAGCAAGGGCACTTCACTGGGAACTTGCTGATAGGGCCAAGGTGTGGGTCAGCAACAAAACCGGCTTCCCATGACTTGAATGAGAAGGAACACTGCACTTGATAGTCAGGTTGAAGGTGACTTTCAGTAAGCTCAAATGTACCCTGACCATGTCTTATGCCACCATCAAGAAAAATCACATTTCAGGCAGTAGTGGTATCAGTGTGTTGGTTATAAAACTCTATGTGCCTGTTTGTTTGTTTTTTTGTTTTGTTTTGAAACAGGGTTTCTCTGTATAGGCCTGGAACTCTGTAGACCAGGCTGGCCTTGAATTCAGAGATCCTGCCTGCCTTTTCCTTCTGTGTGCTGGGATTAATATTTGGCTCACACAACATTCTTTTTTGTTGTTGTTGTTGTTTTTTTGTTTGTTCTTCGAGACAGGGTTTCTCTGTGTAGCCCTGGCTGTCCTGGAACTCACTCTGTAGACCAGGCTGGCCTCGAACTCAGAAATCTGCCTGCCTCTGCCTTCCGAGTGCTGGGATTCACACAACATTCTTAATATATTTGTTTGTTTGTTTGTTTGTTTGTTATTTTGCATATGTGAGTACACTGTAGCTGTCTTCAGACACACCAGAAGAGGGCATCAGATCCCATCATAGATGGTTGTGAGCCACCATGTGGTTGCTGGCAATTGAAGTCAGGACCTCTGGAAGAGCAATCAGTGCTCTTACCTGCTGATCCATCTGATCCATCTCTCCAGCCCCAGTTTTGTTTGTTTATCTGGGATGCTGTGTGGCGAAACCCCACTTGGGCTACTCTGGGGCATTCCTGGCATATCTTGGACTCAAGGTAGTTTGTTCCTATCATGCTGGATCCTACTACCTTGGAAATTATACCACACCCTGACTCCTCTCCAAACCCTCTTCTTCAACCAATTGAATGACCCTACATCCTGAGAGCTGTTCAGAACCAGCCTTTGAGTGGGGAAGGTAAAGGGTTTCCAGAGATCTGCTGCCTATAATCTGACCCCAGCCTCTTTCTCTTCTTAGGGAGCTGCAGGTGGGCATCCCAGTGACTGATGAGGCTGGTCAGAGGCTTGGCCACTCGGTGACTGCTGCCAAACAGGGAATTTTCCAGGTGGTGATATCGAGAATCGGCATGGCGATTCCCGCCATGGGTGAGGCAGGAGGGGACGGCTGGGTGGTCCTCAGGAGGCTCGAAGAGAAGAGGGCTTGGGAGGTGGGGGTGGGGGTCTCAGGGTTTTCTGATAACTCAGTCAGCAAGTATGGGGAGAAGGGGAGGAGCTGGGAGGGAGGCCTTCCCTCAGGCTCCTGCAGTTGCTCCAGGATCTCTCTCACTGCACCGTTCCTTCTCCCAGCCATTCCCCCGGTGATCATGAATGCTCTGGAGAAGAAAGACTTCCTGAAGGTAAATAACACACCTTATACCTATTCTGTCCCAGAAGGGTTGGTGTCAGGGAGAAATGACCTGTCCCCAATCCTTTTTCCAGCCTGGCTGGTCTAAGACTTGTGGTCCTTCTCTGCCTCTATTCATTCATGAGGAAAGACTGGGTTGGAGGAAAGGAACAATGAGGGGAGACGGAAGGAAGAAGATGGAGTCCATCCTGAGGAAACTAGATTAACTCCGGAGGTCTCTGACATACACAAGATGACTGTCACCCACAGGCTTGATGGCATACTTGTGATGTCACACACTGTATCCCTAGTAACAGGCACACATACATACTCATGAATGCACCAACAAGTTTGGGAAGCAAGGCTCAGGAATACAGTCTCCAGCTCATTTTTCAAATCATTTATTCACCAGTCAGTATTCAGTGCCGACTGCACACCAGACATGCTAAACAGAACTAATATGGCTGTGGACTCTGCCCCCACAAAGCTTACAGTCAAGTACAGAAACCAATAAAGAAGCAAACAATAGGGCTGGGTGTGGTGGCGCACGCCTTTAATCTCAGTGCTCTGGAAGCAGAGGCAGGTGGATCTCTGAGTTTCAGGCCAGCCCGGTCTACATAGCAAGTTCCAGGCCAGCCAGAGCTACACAGTGAGACCTTTTCTCAAAACAAAACAAATCAACAAACAAACAAACAAAAAAAACCAAAACAAAACAAAACCCAAACATATCATTGTAAGTTATGCCGTGTGCGTTGTAGGAATCCAGTGGGGCAGTGTAACTGAGACTGTCTGGGGAACAGTTTAGTCAAGCACAGGCCTTGGGAGAGCCAAGGGATGAGGTGAGTGTTTCAGATAGAACAGCTAGTTCAAAGGCCCTGGGGCAGGATAGCCTGATACATTTGAAGGACAGAGCAATGGTCTTCATGGCTGAAGTGGATGTAGGAGGGTGTGGAGAGGGACATATTTATGCGACTGGGATGACAGGAAGTGAGAAGAGGCCCAAGGGAGGCTCCCTGTAGAAAGTAGTTGCTAGAGAAAGTGAGGAAAGAGAAAAATGGTCGGAGAGTACCATGGAAACCGATTCTGAGAGGCAAGAATGTACGATGGCATAGGCAGCAGGTCTGGTTGGGGTAGGGGTTGCCCTGCTGTGCAGGTCCCAGCTTCTCCTTGGCTGAGGAGCAGCAAGGGCTTCCGAGCTAGAACCATGGTGCAGAAAGGTAGACAGAGTTAGGAAAAAATGGGACACAAGCCATTCTGTTCTCTGTCTCCCCACAGCGCCGTCCCTGGCTGGGGGCGCCCCTGCAGGTGGGACTGGTAGGCTTCTGGTAAGTGTGCAAAGGGTTCAGTGGGGGCACATGGGAGAGCCGTTATCAATTTGGATGTGGGTGGGCTCAAACTATCTTTGAGATGCTTGCATAGCATTATTCATACATCCAGTTCCAATGGGTACCCATAGTGCAAAATATGCCTGTGTGTGTGTGTTGGGCGGCTCTAGGGGTTCTTGTTTTTGAAAGTCAAGAGTTTAGTTGAGGGGTTCAGTCTTCACTCACCATACAAATAGACAATCCAGGAGTTGCATCCCATTCTACCCCTGGTCCTGTTGCTCTCTGATCCTGGGGCTTTTGATGGATGCTCGGGAGGCTCTTTCCCCAGGCAGGATCTAATATCAGGAGTGAGTTTAAATCCCTGAATGGTCCTTTGACTCCATTTTCCAACCTTTATGGCTGGGATAGAGCTCAAAAATAAATAAAAATAAGGCCTTAGCTCCTGGGCTATTTCTGTGAAGTGGGGTACAGGGAGGGGATGCGGAAACCAGTGTCACAGACATTTCCTGTGCTCTTCTTCTCTAGCTTGGTATTTGCCACACCCCTGTGCTGCGCTCTGTTCCCTCAGAGAAGGTGAGTGACGCTGTTGGACCTGACCAGAGTCTCTGCACGGGACTCTGCATCTCAGGCCCTTCGTGTGTTCCAGGGAGGTCTGACAGGAGCATCTGGGAGCTGGGGGGGGGAGATGGTGGGGAGGGGATGACAGTGAGTCAGCCCTTCTGAAAGCAGGGAGGATTCACCTAGGAGTGGAGGGAAGCCAGCATCTGGGTCTGAGACGCTGAGCCTGGAGTATGTTCATCTAGCCTGTGCTGTTCTGTTGCAGCTCCATACATGTGACCAGGCTGGAGCCGGAGCTGAGAGCTCAGATCCAAGCACAAAACCCCAGCATCGATGTGGTTTACTACAACAAAGGGCTTTGAGGGGAGTCGGTCCTTGTCCCTGTCCTTACCTCCTTAGGCTGCTTCTCTGATGCCACCTTGCAAGGCTACCACCTGTTTCTCTTCCGGGTACTGGGCAAGGGGGCTTGCTGTGGGGAGCAGCCACTGAGACCAGCAACCTTAGACTGGGGGAGGCACCCCATAAAGCCTCTTCTCTCCTCTCTGGTTTCAAAGAGCAAGTCACAAACCCCATCCGTCCTGTGTTTGTGTGTGTGCGCAGCCACATATGCAGCACATGTGAGTGTTTATACATTTGATCCTGGAAGCTAAGAGCAGAAATGCTGTTCCAGGATGTCCTGATATTTGTCTTCTCTTCTCAGTCTCCTGCCCACCTAACAGCAAGCCTGGTTATGGGTGAGACTTCCTTCCCTAAACTGTCCCTCTAGCTAGGTCATTTTTGATAGCATCTTAGCCATCTGCGCCCAAGATAAGCCCCAGGATCCCAGAAAAGGGACTGAAGGACATCAGCAGGCCACCCAGGGCTTAACCCTTCAGGTTTCGAATAGCTGGCTCTAAAAGCTGGTTCAGGATGTGGGTTGGCAGAGGAAGCAGTGTGAAATCAAGGAGGCAGGGGGCTCATGCTTGCTGGACCCCACACCCTAGAATGGCTCCACTCCTCTCTTCTCGTGGACCATGGGGATGTCAGTAGCCTGCACTGCTCTCCACACTGCAATGTGGGTGCTTTTAGAGACCGTCTTGAGCATTCTCGGTCTGTTCTGATGAGTCATATCATGACTCAGAAATCCCACACTTCCAATTCCTTCCCCAATGAGAAAAGCCACACAACACAGGCAGAGCAAGCATTCCCTTCAGGAACTGCCACCACCTGTACCCACTTAGAGGGGACCGGTGTGGGACCGGTGCTTACACACAGGCCTCAAGCATACAGTATCAAGACAGGTAATTCTGTGTTTCATTGACTCTTCTTAGACACACCTCCACCTCAGCTCCTTCCTTCCCATCTACCCCATCTCTGGAAGAACCCAAGACTTCATATATGCTAAGCAAGTGCTCTAGCACTGAGCTACATCTCCAGTACCCCTCTCTTTCTTTCCTTCTTTCTCTTCCTTCCTTCCTCTTTCTTTCTTTCTTTCTTTCTTTCTTTCTTTCTTTCTTTCTCTCTCTCTCTCTTTCTCTTCCATCCTTTCTGTCAGAATGTCTTTCTTTCTTTCTTTTCTTTCTTTCTCTTCCTTCCTTCCTTCCTCCCTTCCTCTTTCTTTCTTTCTTTCTTTCTCTTTCTTTCTCTCTCTCTTCCTTCCATCCTTTCTGTCTGAGTGTCTCTGTCTCTCTGTCTCTCTCTCTTTCTTTGTTTTTGTTTTTCAGTTATGGTTTCTCTGTGTAGCCCTGGCTGTCCTGAAACTCAGAGATCTGCTTGCCTATGGCAGTGAGTGCTGGGATTAAAAGGCATGTGCCACCATTGCCCAGCAGCCCGTCTCTTTCTTAAGACATGGCCCTGCACTCCCTCTGCCCTTAATTTTAAAAGGAGGAGGGACCCAGGTTCTAATAGCTGGACCAAATGGAAGATGGGTTCAGGAATGGTGTAGGTAATACTGACTCCAGGGTGTAGAATTATATCTCCACTCCAAATCCATAACCTCTAGCGAAAAGATGAATGGGGTCCCAGTGACATCCACGGAGACCACTTAAACTAACCTCCTCCTCTAGTGACAACAGCTGTCACGTGATGGTGTCAATAAACTGCAATCCAGTCTGATTCTTGATCTTCAGTTATTCCATGTCCCACTTGTCTAAGTAAGTGTCCAGGAGATTCTCCTGCCTTCAGCTTCTCCCCAAACCCTCCCCTACTGTCTGTAGGGAGTCTCATCTCCCAGTAGAGGGCTCTCTGAGCTTACAAAATGGGTCCTCTGGCTAGCAACTATTCCCTTGGCTTCATTTCTATCTTCACCAAGAGGACTGCTCACATATATATTAATTGAAGCTCATGGCCTTTTGGTTTCTTTGAAGACTCTGGCATAGGGTGGTGACCTCGGTCTCTAGGAAATCTTTACAGAGGGGAGAGAAGGCCACCAAGTGCCTGCTCACTAGAGCGAAGCTGGTAGGGATCGGGACATCCTCCGTCTTTACCAGGTCACTGTGGAAACTGGCCCGACAGGATCCCTCCCATCACCTAGGGTTCCCTCTGTGTGTGTGTGTGTGTGTGTGTGTGTGTGTGTGTGTGAGAGAGAGAGAGAGAGAGAGAGAGAGAGAGAGAGAGAGAGAGAGAGAGAGAGAATGAGAACTCAGGTTGTCAGGCTTGGTAGAAAGTGCCTTTATCCACTGAGCCATCTCACCGGCCTCTTACTTTTATGGTATGTTCCTGCCCTGGAGAAGATGAGTGAGGTAGGAGTGCTTGTGTACAGGCGGTGAGAGCTAGCAAAGGGCACTCTCAGCTGCATAACACGCGTGAGGCCGTCTTGAGTTACATGAGACCCTGTTTCAAATAACAAGCAAAAATAGCAACAAAATGCTGGCCATAGCGGTGCACCCCTTTAATCCCAGCACTTGTGAGGCATGGCTGGCACATCTCTGCATTCAAGGCCATCCTGGTCTAGAGAGTGAGTTGTACAGTCAGAGCTACAAAAACTCTGTCTCTAAAAAACAAAAAAGAAAAAGCAACAAGAAAAACAAGACCAGAGGGCCACGGTGGAGCCCGATTCCAGCTGAGCTGTGACTCCCCATCACTGTGCCTTTCACTAGCCAGCTGCCAGCTACACCTAGTCCCTCTGACATTCAGGAACTCCTTCTCCCTGACCCAGTTTGTTTACAGGCCAGCAAACCTGACAGGTCCACAACTATACACAAACTTTTCCTAAGGCCACTAAGAAAGCTAGACCAGAAGTCGGGCTTGCTATGCATATAGCCGGGAGAGTCTGGGTCACAAGCCAGCTCATGGTCAGTCTGGGAAACTCTGTAAGACATCTTTTTGAAGTAAATAGAAAAGAGGGGTACAGCTCAGTGGTGGAGTGTTTGCCTAACAGGAGCAAAACCCTAGGCTCAGTTTTCAATACCCTATCAAAAATAAAACAAAAAGCCACAGCCACTATAGGCTTTCCAAATTTGAGTTTTATAGCTTGCATGCATAAGCAAATAACCCCATTCTTGATTAAACATGGGGCACTTAGGTGGCCAGTTTTAATTTCATTCCACCCTGCTAATCACACCGAGGCCTCCTTCCAAGCCTCAGAGTCCCGGGCTTCTTTTAGCAGTTAAGCTTTGGAACATCGGGCATTGCCTTGAAAAGTGATCTTGAACTTTTACTGGCGAATGCATGAAAGATAAACTTGTTTGTGGAAGAGGGAAGCAATCTGTGCAGTACAAAATTAGTGAGGATGTTTTATAACAACTACCTGTGCTCTGCAGACCACACTTGGCCTCCTCAAAGACTGGTAGGTCACCTGAGGAGGGAGGGGCGCTTTCCTGTCTTTCCCTTCTATTTTCACACCAGTTTCTCAAACACTATAGCGAGTTAGCAATAGGGCGTATCACAAGCTCTCAGGACAAATCCTAACTAGGGACACTCTCTAAACAGTCAGTGGGGGACTGTGGGGAAAAAGTTGGGGGCAGAACCTCATCTCCACCAGAACCCCTGGCCTAAGGGCCAGAGCAAAACCCCTTTGTTTCCTAGGTAAGCCAATCAGCTTCATACTCCGCTCTCGAGATCTATCAATCAAAGCGAAGCCACGCCTCCTTTATGTAGCCTGTCCGGAAATACTACCTCCCCGATGTCGTTCCTGTCACTCAAAAGTTAGGCTCGACCCCACCCACTTCCGTTTTCCCTGGCTACGGCTGGCTTTAGCACGCCTGGCCCCTTTCCGGCCAGAGCCCTGATCCTGCTTTCTCTCTTGCTCTTGATCCTGGACCGCTCAAGCCGCCAAATCCCCTCCTTCCTCTCCAGTTTCTAAACCCTAGAGCCACCGTGCGCCCGCCCTCTGACTTCCTGCCCGGAAATCCCGAGGTTTTCGAGGAATCACGCGAGGTCTCTTGTCTTCCGCTGCCCAGGATGCTGTAGTCTCTTCATCTCCGGGGCTGCTTTCCATTCTTCCCATCCACCCAGCCACCCTCGTCCTCGAAATCGACAGTACCGGGACCATTTCCTGAACCTCATGGCTCTGTACCCCATGAGAAGTAGAAAGTGATCTCACAGAGAACAGAATAGCTGCCTTCCTACCTGCGAGGATAGATCCTGTACCAGACAGGCATCCGGCACCTAGTTGCATCCCCTCTTTGTTAATCTTGTAACAAGTAGCGACCTTCAGGACCCGGATTTGGGGTGGAAGCTGAAAAACAAAAGCTTTATTTTCTGAGCACTCAGAAAGGCGGCCAGTGCTGGGTCTGAACCTCCTGCGTCCCAGATAGGAGGCATTTTTAAAGGGCGAAACTGCAAGAGAGGCGAGGCTTGGGTGAGCAGCAATGTTCTCCAATAATATTTTGACTTTATGGGGTAAGCAAGGGTACCCGTTGGAGACTGGGCCATATCCAGGGGACCTGGCTTCAAGGTCCTTAATTCATTTTCCTAGATATTAGGTGTGGAGCTCAGTGAAACGGAGACAAACGAAAAGCAAAAAGAGATGGTCAGCTGCTTGTAGTTAATTAGAACACAACAGGCAATTGGCTGTATATTTTTGTAACTTACACACCTTGGTTTAGATAACAGCAATTTCTATATTCTTTTCTGGTTAACAGACAAAACATTTGGAAAAGTGGGATAGAAGTTTGTCCCTAGGCCTGGGAACTTGAACTTGTTTGATCCTGCCAGCAAGATGGAGAAGTTGTCCCTAAGATGTCTGGACTCAGACAACTGTTTACAATAGAAGCTGTTCAGCTTTATTATAGTACCAAAGACTACCTCTGCTTAGAGAGGGGTTCCTGAGAGAAGGGGTGTTTATCATGGGTCCAAACTGAGCCTGTGTTCTGCTTGAGACAGCTTTTCAGATTGCCGTGTGTGTGTGTGTGTGTGTGTGTGTGTGTGTGTGTGTGTGTGTGTGTGTGTGTTTTCTGCTGAGCCTGGACCTAAACTCCCTCTGTCCCAGGTAGACCTTGATCTCAGGAATCTGCCTTCCTTTTTAAACATAAAAAACTTAGCTGTGTGGGATCTTCCCCTGTGATCATCACTCCCTAAATTTCTGTCTCCTTCTTAGTTTCTTTCTGACAAGCTGGCTCAGTGCAGAACTGCCTCTGTTCCTTTAGAAGCTCCTTACACACTTCATATTGCTCCCTTACACTTGCAGAGTTGAGAAATGATACATTAACTCATGCTTTCAGTGTTCTTTCCCACAACCTTAAGGGCTGTCCTGAAGGCCACAGAGTATTACCATTTTGCTGAGACACAGCCATACCCTTGCCTCCTGGACTTGTGCTATCTGTGATTATCATGGAGTCGTTAACCTTGGCAGAAAGGAACAGACATAAAGTAAAGGCAGAACATATATATATATATATATACAGTCAAGCCCACAGCAACCATTGACACTTCAAGCCCATGCCCTGCTGGCTGTTCTAGGGGTGGGAGCCATGTCACGCTGTCCCTGCCATGGCCAAGCTGGAGTCAACAGCAACAACAACAAAAATCTGAAAACAAAATGGCAGCACTTACAATAAGTTTCTTTTGCTTGTTCTCAACAAAACATGTACCTAAGGATGACTCTGAATTCCTGATCTTCCTGCCTCTACCTCCCAAATGCTGGGATTATAGGTATGAGCTACCACGAAAGTGAAATCCAATGTTATTTAGGGATAGGTGAATGTGGAATCCCAAGGCACTCTCAAACCTTACCTACATGTTGACTCTCGGTATAGTTGTGAACACTGGTACTCAGTCTAGTTCACATCTCAGCAAACCTAAAAGAATGACACACTCACAAGAGACAACAGGGTTCACAGCCCTGGTGATTTCAGGATGGAACAACAGGGTCACCCTTCAGCAAGCATGTCAGAATCTTACAGGACAGTGGTATTTGAGAAGTCCCCTGGAGCTGGGCAGTGGTGGCACATGCCTTTAATCCCAGGCTTGAGGCCAAGTGTCCCAAATAGCTGAGCTATCTTGCCAGCTCTTTAATTATATTTTAAGATTAGCTTACCTAATAGTGGGTTTTCATACATCTTTAGTTCTGATTACTTTTCTCTCTGTTCCCATTCCCCTCCCCCCTCCCCTCTAAAGCCTTTCTGCCCCTTATCCCTTATCCTATCCCTTTATGTTTATATTTCTGTCTTCTACCATCCCCTTTCCCCTCTTTAAGGCCAATCCTCAGGCCCCACATGGTGGAAAGGGAGAGCCAACCCTTACGCCTTTAATTCCAGCACTAGGGAGGCAGAGGCAGGCAGATTTCTGAGTTCGAGGCCAGCCTAGTCTACAAAGTGAGTTCCAGGACAGTCAAGGCTATACAGAGAAACCCTGTCTTGAAACAACAACAACAAAAAACTGTTAGAATTCTCATCTCTACACCTACCTATGTTGAAGATCTCATGTGATCGCACATGTACATGCATGTAAAATAAATGTAAAAAATTGGGGCTGGTGAGATGGCTCAGCGGGTAAGAGCACCTGACTGCTCTTCCGAAGGTGATAAGTTCAAATCCCAGCATCCACATGGTGGCTCACAACCATCCGTAACGAGATCTGGTGCCCTCTTCTGGAGTGTCTGAAGACAGCTACAGTGTACTTACATATAATAAATAAAATAAATCTTTAAAAAAAATGTAAAAAATTAATGAGCTAGAGCTGGAGAGATAGTTCAGAGGTTAAGAGCACTGGCTACTCTTCCAGAGATCCTGAGTTCAATTCCCAGCAACCACATGGTGGCTTTCGACCTTATCTATAATGGGATCTGATGCCCTCTTCCAGTGTGTTTGAAGACAGTGACTAGTGTACTCATTACATAAAATAAATTTTAAAAAATCTTTAAAGAGCTAAACAAAAGTCAGCGAGCAGGAAATAAGGTGGCAATATTAAAAGTTAGTGTGCGGGCGGTCTTGGTGGCACACGCCTTTAATCCCAGCACGCAGGAGGCAGAGGCAGGTGGATTTCTGAGTTCGAGGCCGGCCTGGTCTACAAAGTGAATTCAGGACGAGGCCAGCCTGGTCTACAAAGTGAGTTCAGGACGAGGCCAGCCTGGTCTACAAAGTGAGTTCAGGACAGCCAGGGCTATACAGAGAAACCCTGTCTCAAAAAACAAAAAAAAAAAAGTTAGTGTGCAGGTTTTGAAGGTCAATAGAACTCAGTAGGTGAACACATCCCATTAGTAAGTTAAATAGGTAGGGTTGCTTTGTGATAAAAACTTTCTTGGGGAAATGCAATACATGTTAACAGGTCTGAGGTTGTTCAGAGATTCACCAGTCAGACCATTAATACACTTGAACAAAGAAGAGGCTTTTATTCATACACTGACACCAGATCTGCACCCTGGCCTCAGGATCCCTCAGGATGACAGTCACATCAGTCAGGGACTTTTAAAGACACAGCAAGCAGGAGGTCATCTCGTGCAAAGTAAGCTTTTGCTTATAGAAGCAGGAAGAGCAGTTTTGCCAAAGTGGTAAAGACCAGTGGATTTCATAATTAACCCTTGGCTGCCCCGAGTATTTGGAAGTCCAATTTAGCTTTGTAGTTCTCCTAAGCACAGAAAAAAAAACCAAAACAAACAAACAAAAAACAACCCCACCATCATCACAACAATAGTCATCACCTATGTCTACACTCACCCCAGAGAGAGAGAGCCCACAGCTGACCTGGCAAGACCAAAGGATGCATAACACCAGCGTCCACCTTGGTGAACCATGAGTTTTATTGAGGTTACTTACAGGAATATGGGCAAGGGGTTATTTAAGGGAGTGGAAATGATTCAGAGACAGTTGGATTATCAAAGTCCACCCTGGCATGGGTGACAGCTCTCAAAGCTGGGACTCTAGAGTTCACTGCACAGCCTGCTGGCAGCTCAGCAGGTTAGAAGAGTGCCCTTTTTCAGTTGCCCAGAAACCTCTTGTAGGCAGCTCAGCAGGTTCCTGCTTCTTTTAGGAAGCTGTTCTGGTTTCAGAGTCTTGTTTGTTATTATCCTCCTGTGAGGCAGACTCTTAGCTTTCGTTGCTTACTCTGGCAGGGAGGGGCCTAGTGAGTCTGGTAAATTTTAGGGATTTCCTGAAGCTGTTTTGAGTTGTTTATCTTCCTGTTCAAAAAGCTTCCTGCAGAGTAGAACATTTCAACACATTTCAACACAAGGGAACAAAGGTCAAGAATGTGTAGGCTTGTATTTTTTTTTAAATCTACTGTAATAAAGGTTCTTAAACCCCATTCAACGTCCTTTCTAGCCAAAGGTAGGGGAGGAAGATTTCTAACAGGACAAGGGGGACTTGGACCTGTTTAGAAGTAGTTCTTGGGGCCATTCCAATCTTTGTTGTCAGCAGTCCAGTCCACTAGCAAAACAGCAAACACAAATCGGCAGCAATGACTTGATCCAGAAGAAACCTTGAGACTGCTTATCAGCACAAGTCTGCTGAAGCGGCAAGAAGCAGCCATGCCGCCACCAGACGGTCTTTGGTGCGTTTCTTTCTACAGCCATAACAAGCGAAGAGCTAAGAAAGCAAGGTGAACCCACGCCAGAGCCTGTTTACAGCCCATGTCCTTTCACAGGCAGCCTTCAGAAAAGCACCACCTGTCTGTTCTCGGCAAAACATCCTCTAGTCAGTTTCCAGAAAAACATCACGTGATACCACTGAGCCTCCAAGGACACCAGATATTATCACGTCAAGAATGAATATTTCTTTCGTTTCTTTTTTGTTTTGATTTGATTGTTTTCTTTTTCTTTTCCTTTTTTCTTTTTCTTTACTTTCATTTTCTCTCCCTTTTTTTAGATAGTTTTTTTTTTTTTTTTTTTTTTTTTTCTGTGTAGTACTGGATGTCTTAGAACTTACTTCGAAGACCAGGCTGGCTTCAAACTCGGGAATCCTACTGCCTCTGCCTCCTAAGTACTGGGATTCAAGGCATGCGCCACCACGCCCTGCAAAAATAAATTTTAAAATACTCATTTGGGAGGCCGAGGAATGCCTTAGTTGTGCCCAAGTCTGATTCCCATGAGAAAATGCCAGGCACTTGCAATTTCAGCGCAGCAGAGATATAAACAAGAGTATGCCTGGCACCCACTGGTCAACTAGCCTAATTTAACTGATGAATTTTGGACATTAAGAGCCACTGTCTCAAAGAAGATGAACAGCGTTCCTGACGTTGACACTGGAGGTTGTCTTCATGGCTCCATACACACATGCATGAACATGTATACATGCAATTAAACATATACAAATACATGAACAAACATGAACACATGGGGATTAAAAAAAAACATCCATTTTTAAAATCCTCAATCTACCTATGTTAGTTTTTCAAACAGCTACAGAGTTATTTATGTATAAGAGCTTAGGGGTTTGGGGCCCTATTTAAGGGTATATATATATATATATATATATATATATAGAGAGAGAGAGAGAGAGAGAGAGAGAGAGACAGGTTTTCTCTGTGTAGCCCTGGCTGTCCTGGAACTCACTCTGTAGACCAGGCTGGCCTCGAACTCAGAAATCCGCTTGCTTCTGCCTCCCGAGTGCTGGGACTAAAGGCATGTGCCACCACGCCCGGCAGGGCCAATATTTTTAATATTTAAGGGAACTTTTAGACAATGTGAAGGCCTTCCTAAGTGTAGGAAGACACATCACTGCGGTGGTTTTCCAGTCTCAGATCTGTGAAATCATGCAATGTTGTCTTTGTAAAAATGATTCCCTCACTGAATTCCTTTTGCCTTCGCGTGTCACTAACAAAGGCTTTCTGCACGTTTGGGCTTTCATTGGGCTGCACCCCCAGCCAATTCATTGGATTCTTACCTCCATCTGGGACATCGAACCCTTGCCTTTATTGGCCCACATTGTGATCTGAAGGTATGGGAGTGGGAGGAGAGGCTCCAAGCCCTGGTTGTGGATAGTGATGGAAATTGGAAGTCAGAGCTTCACTGCCTAGGCCACCTCCAGCCGCGAGACTCAGACCTGAAAAGAGAGATCAAGGGGACCCCTCTTCGCAAGGCTCTGCTCTGCATGTCCCTCATAGCTGCTCTATGTACTGGTATTTTTGGCAAGTTGCTTTACAGTGCTCCCCCTGGAGGCTACAACCAGTCTGATGGGCTGGGCTGATTAGCAATCTTCCAATCACTGGACACCTGAGAGGAAGGGACAGAGTGGGCGCCCCTGGGTCTCACTAGATCCACGGTCCTCCCTCCCTCCACCACCAGCATCCTCAGGTGGCTAGCAGGCGCCATTAGGGCGTGAACACTGCAGGACCCGCGGGTCTCCAGCTCCCTGCCTCATACATTAAAGATGTGGAGGCGCCAGGGCTGCAGTGCCACAAACATGAAGACAAATTTTTAATCCCGAGCAAGATGATGTCTGGAGATTGGGGGCGCGGGAGAAAAATGAATTAGGTTTTTATTATGTGTTTTATTATGCTGCAATTGAACAGGATTAGGTGAGAATACAATATATTTCTGATGCGGCAGGAGGCTGCGGGAGAGAGGCTGACAGCAGGCCTGAGAACGTGAAACTCTTGAGAGGAGGAGTCGGGAGTTCCTGGATGCAGCAGTCCCAAGGGAAAGGCATAAATGGTTGGGCGGGCTATTCCTCGTGTCCCTAGGAAAGCTTGGCTTTGGATGGAGGCTGGTACTCCTTTGAGAAGATGGTATTAGAGCTTGCTAAAGGAAGAATAGGCTTTGAAGGAGTCTGACTGTCTGTCTGTCTGTCTGTGTGAGTGAATGAGAGAGAGAGAGACAGAGACAGAGAGATAAAGGTGCTTCTGAAGGGAAAGTAAGTCTCAGATAGGGATGTGGGCCAGCTATGAAGACTGGACCCTCTGGGACAATTGGGACCCGAAAGCCAGGGACTGACACTAGTTCTTTTGAGACTCAGTCTCTAGACTCAGGCCATGAGAGTCATTTTTCTTCTATGCCCCTGTCTCTTTTCTTCCCCCCCCCCTTTTTTTTTGCTCACGCTTAAATTTTTACCTTCCTGTTTGTCACGGCACAGTCCCGGCGCCTTTGTATCTTTAATGTATGATCCAGGGAGCTAGGGATCTGTAGGTTAT
This sequence comes from Mus minutoides, assembly GCA_902729485.2. Classification (NCBI taxonomy): domain Eukaryota; kingdom Metazoa; phylum Chordata; class Mammalia; order Rodentia; family Muridae; genus Mus; species Mus minutoides. Next base: position 1,798,650 of record LR749594.1, on the reverse strand, counting down.
ATTGACTTTGGGAGCGCCCACTGTGTGCTGAGTCTGAGCTTATTGCAAGGCTACCTTGCTCTCGGGTCCTTCCCCACAGATCCTGCCCAATGGCCATCACCACCCCTTCCCTTTCACTCCAGCACAGCGCTCAAGGAGATCTCCTGAAATTAAAGGCTCCCAGCTGAACTCCGGAGCTGGGGGGTTGGAGCACCCCCTTCTCAGCTAGAACCGTCCTCTCCCTCCTCGGAGCACCCCAGCAGCCTAGGCAGCATCATTAAAGGGCCGTCCGCCCCGTCTCACCTGCTGCAGCGCCCTCGCGCTCCGCCAGGGACCGGTTCCTGGCGGTGATGAAGAGGCCCATTAGCTGCTTCTACCTTTAGGGCGGATTGAGCCGCTCCCTCCACCTCCCAATTAGGACGTGAGAAACCGTCAACCAAGATTAATAGTTGCCCGGCCCCGGGGCAGGGAGATGAGCCCAGAATCCCGGCCGCTGTTTCTTGCTCTGTTCCGGGCCAAGCCAGCGCGGGATGGGCGCACTACCTAGTCACATTCCCCTTCTCCCCAGCCCTTAGCTCATCTTAGACTCTCAGGTGAGTCCAAAATCAGGGTGCCCAATGTTGGTGGGAGCATGGGAGAGGAAAGTGACTCTCTCCAAAGGGACTTCCTCAGTTCTTCCAGACACTCAAATCTTTTTTTTTTTAAAGATTTATTTATTATTTATATGTAGGTACACTGTAGCTGTCTTCAGACACACCAGTGGAGGGCGTCAGATATCATTACAGATGGTTGTAAGCCACCATGTGGGTTGCTGGGATTTGACCTTCATAAGAACAGTCAGTGCTCTCTCCAGCCCCGACACTCAAATCTTAAATCATGAACTGACCATAAGATTTCTAACTATCACTGGTAGTTTTTCTTTTTCTTTTTTCTTTCTTCTTCTTCTTTTTTTTTTTTTTTTTTTTTTTTGGTTTTTCGAGACAGGGTTTCTCTGTGTAGCCCTGGCTGTCCTGGAACTCACTCTGTAGACCAGGCTGGCCTTGAACTCAGAAATCCGCCTGCCTCTGCCTCCCAGGTGCTGGGATTAAAGGCGTGCGCCACCACGCCCGGCTAGTACTTATATCTTAAAGTCACCTTTGTTTAAAAACATTTACTTCCTCCACCAGCACCAGCAGGGTTTCTCTGTGCAGCCCTGGCTGTCTTGGAACTTACTAGGCTGGCCTTGAACTCAGAGAGATCTGCCTGCCTTTGCCTCTCCAGTGCTAGAATTAAAGGCATGTGCCGCCATTACCCGACCAAAAGATATACTTCTAATTTATGTATATGGATGTCTCCCTGTGTAAGGGTATCCAATGAGGCCAGAAGAGGGAGTGGGACCCCTGGAACTGGAGTTACAAGTAGTTGGGAGGTACCTCATGTGGGTGCTGAGAACTGAACTTGGGTCCCCTGGGAGAGCAACCAGTACTCCTAACCACTGAGCCATCTCTCCAGCCCCTTATTCAGCAGTTCTGTGATGACCATTTCTGTATCTTCTCTTCTGCAAGACAGGAGAAATTTTTTTTAAGGTTTACTTATTATATGTAAGTACACTGTAGCTATCTTTGGACACCATAGAAGAGGGCGTCATATCTCATTATGGGTGGTTGTGAGCCAGTATGTGATTGCTGGGAATTTGGGGCCCAGCAATGCCTTGCATTTTGTATTAAGAGAAAATTCTTCCCACTAAGTGTCAGGCTCCGGTGGCCAGTGCCTGCATTACCAGATGAGGCAGGAGAATGGCTTAAAGTAAGAAGTTGGAGGTTAGTCAGGGAAACAAAGATCTAGTCTCTAAGTAAGTAAGTAAGTAAGTAAGTAGTTAAGTAAATAAGTTAAGTATGTAAGTAAGCCTCAACTCTGGTTTCTCTCCTTTGGATGTAAAACCTGAAGACATCACCCTAGAGGTATGTGAACTGTCGCAGCCCAGACCCACAGAAGTATCAAGGAGAAAGAAACTAAAGAGATAGTGCTAAGGAGTGTATGGGTGTGGGTGTGTGCACCCAGTGTTCCTCTCTATCTCATCACGCCCCTGGTGTCATCTCGCTAGAACCTACTTATTCTATAAAGGAGGGTCAGGAACGGATTTGGGGCAAGATCGATACTTCTCTGGACGTTGATGACCGCAGGCTTTCACCTTGCAGATAATGGGGTGAGCAGTGGTAAATTCACTCCGACAGAGCGGGCTCCCCCGGCCTTAATGAGATAATCAATACTTGTTCTCGGCTTAATTTCCATCTAATTGCTCTTTAACGACGCCGGATAATGGGCCGCCTCCTGTGAGGTGGGAGCTGGCTGGTAATCCGACCCGACTTGGACTCCCTCCTTCTCACCCCCCTGGTGGGGTGCCCTAACGCAGGTGGAAAGGGAGCACACCGCCTGGCTTGCAACTAGAGCATCCTGGGCGGGCTTCCCCACCTGCCCGTGCAGCCAACCTTTAGTACACCAGGCCTTTGACGAAGGATGCCAGAAAAGGATTGGTTTAGGCCTAGGAGTCACCCACCGGATGGGCAGCCTCTGGACAAGTCCTTTGTTCCTTCTGCGCTGTTGCTGTTCTGAGGGAAGACTCCAATGATCTATGTTTTCCGGTGAGAAGGCTGAGTCCACCTGCAGAAGAATAAGCTGGAGTAGAGCCTTGTATCACCAAGCCCCAGCTAGAGATAAGAATGCTGTTTTACAGGCTGGTGAGATGGCTCAGCTGGTAAGAGCACTGACTGCCCCTGAGTTCAAATCCCAGCAATCACATGGTGGCTCACAGCCATCTCTAATTACATCTAACACTCTCCTCTGGTGTGTCTGAAGACAGATACACTGTACATAGATAAAATAATAAATCTTTTTTAAAAAAGAATGTTGTTTTCCCTACCTATCTTTATTTTATTTTGAAATTTTTGTAGTTCTGAGGATTAGAATCCAAAGACTTGAGGCAACTGTACCACGGAGCCACACCCTCACCTCTCTTGGTTCCCGTCTTGAAGCATCTTAGCCTCAGTGCTGAGAGACTGTGACCCACGAAGTTCCTTATAGCCTTCCTTCCTTTTCATCTTTTATCTTCTGGGCCAGCGATTCTCCACCTCCCTAATGCTGGGACTCTTTAAAAAACAGTTCCTCATGTGGTGGTGACCTCCAACCATAAAGTTATTTTGTTCCTACTACATAACTGTAATTTTGCTGTTATGAATATCAGTGTTTTCAGATGGTCTTTGGTGACCCCTGTGAAAGGGATGTTCGACCCCCAAAGGGGTTGCTATCCACAGGTTGAGGATGGCTGATCTGGGTTCATCCCTGCATATCCACAGCAGGCAGTTGGGAGTCTTTATAAACATCTACTCTGGGCTGCAGAAATGGCTCAGAGGTTAAGAGTACTGCCAACTCTTCCAGAGGACCAGAGTTTGGTTCCCTGCCCTCACATCAGCAGGCCCATAACTGTCTATAACTCCAGCTCCAGGGAATCCAACATCTCTGGCTTCTGGGGATAACTGCATTCACATATACATACCCACACACAGATACACACTACACACAATAAATATTTATTTAAAATGTACTGCAGTATAATCCAGAGTGGTGGTCCATGCCTTTGGTCCCAATACTTTGAAGGCAGATGCAGTTTGAGGCTAGCCTGGTCTACAGAGTAACCCCAGGACAGCTAGGACCAGACAGATGACAACATAAAACTGAAATAAGTAAACTGTAAAAATGCCCTGCAGTTTTGATTCCAACTGCAGGTTGACAAGTAGTATCAGGATCGTGAGGTGGCGAGAGCTAAGTCTTAGACCTGGGCAGCTCCAAGATCAAGTCTTAGCTCGGTTAGTCTCTAGCCAGTGCTGACACTGGGCAGACTTATCCAGGGATCTGGACCTCAGTTTTCATTTAAAAAGTAAAGCTAATAATCTTACTTGCAGGTTTTTTTTTTTTTTTTTTTTTTACAAGTCTGAGACAAGGGGCATCTGTACAGCTACATTGTACTCATATAATTAATTTTAAAAACCCCAAGTCTGAGACAAGGTAAAATATGTAATTTGTTAACCTCTGGCTTGGCCCCTGGAACTACTTGCTAAGTGATAGCTATTGTTACCATTGCAGTGTTAATAGCAGAGGGAACTATCTAGCCCAAGGAACTCAACAGCAAGGCTACAGGAGAAAGCAGGAATCCTAAATGAGGGAAGCAGACCAGGAAGAGACCACTGCAGGCTAGAGAAGGCCAGCTTTATCCAAAAGAGACTTGTAGGCCAGGAAGTACACATGTGGATCAGACATCAGTCTCGGGTATTATTTCTCAAGAGCTATCTTTTCTTTTTTCTGTCTGCCCACCCCACTCTAGATAGAATCTCTCCATGGAACCTGGTGCTTGCCAGTTAGACTAAGCTGGATGGCAGAGAGTTCCAGGTGATCCATCGTGCCTGACCTTTTCCTTGAGTGCTGGGGATTTAATTCAGATCTTCTCGTTTTTTGCAAAAAAAAAAAAAAGCAATTTACCAACAGAGCTATCTTCCTGTACCCCCAGGGCTCGATTTTGCTGTTGCTCGATAGGATCAATTCTCCATTTTTGTTGGTTGTTTATCCTTAAAACAACCAGGCAGCATCAGAGACTTAGGCATTAGCTCTAATTTTTATTTCTCCCTAGCTCCACAATAGCTAGAAATTACATTTAAGAGATCTGCAGGGGTTGAAGAGAGGGCTCAGCGATTAAGAGCACTGGCTATTCTTCCAGAAGACCCAAGTTCAATTCCCAGCATGGACATGATGGTTCTCAATTGTCTGTAACCCCAACTTCAGGGGATCCAACATCCTCATACACACATACAATCCGGCAAAATACCAATGCAAATGAAATAAAAGCAAGTAAGTCATAAAAAGACATATTTTAAGAAAACACTGACCAGTCTCTGAAGGCTGAATTCACCCCAATTTTTTCCCAAAGAAACAGTCTCAATAAGTGAGTTACTAGTAAAGCTGATTTTGGTAGCCTAGACCTTTTTTTCTACAAACTTATTTTTTAATTTTATTCACATGCATGTATCTGAGTGCCATTGTCCAGCCATTGTCCATGGAGGCCAGAAGAGGGCATTCGATTCCCCAGGGTGGAGTCAGTGGCCTGACAGGACTGGGAACCAGCTCTGGTCCTGTCAGGACCCTGAGTGTGGGACCACTGAGCAACCTCTGAAGCTCATATTCTAAGTCAAAATAACTTGTAGGAGGCCATCCTAGACTTTGGGGCCTCTGGCTCCACCCCGTGCAGAGGCGAGGCCTCATTGTCTGGGGCTTGCAGGAGCTTAGCTCTGTAAGCACTAGATCTGGGTCACAGCAGCCTTGTCTCTTGTCTGCCCATCTTGCCTTTAGAGTCTGTAGAGAGAAGTGTGACTGCAGGTCAAGCCCCAAGTCCCAGGAGGCTTCTGACCCTTTTTCAAAGCCCCATAATTCTGCTCTCTTTGTGAGCACAGCATTGATGAGAGGTTACATGTTCCTCACTTGTCTGATAACGATCAGGGGACACAGGGAGCAGTTTTGCTGAGCATTGTTTTAACTCCCTCCTCCTGGTACCTCTCTTCCTATGTCTTGCCTTTGGAAAAAGGGACAGAAAAGGTACAAAGTCACACTGGGTTTTGTGAGGCTGAGAATAATCTTATGTAAGGTTTACAGACTTCTGAACGTGCTTGGTTGGTCTAACAGTTACTGTAAGGTGCTCTGTGGGGATCAGGATTCTACAATCCATTGACAACGTGATCGTGATCAATTCTTCTTAGCCCTTGAGAAAGCACCCGCCCTTTCCTGTTTGGAGTTCTGAGAACAGTTTGCAGGGGTGTTTTTTGTTTGTTTGTTTATTTGTTTGTTTCAGCAAGCTGGGCAGTGCTGGGGAAGCTTGCATGTTAACTTATGCCCCAGTTCTCCTCAGAAGCCAACATTAGTCGTGTGTGTGTGTGTGTGTGTGTGTGTATACATGCGCGTGCGCACACATACACACACACACACACACACACACACACACGTTTTTTGAATGAGGGACTTATGGACCCAGTATTCTTTTTGCTTCTTGTTGGCAACTGTCATCTGTCCGGTTTGAGTTTGTCACCCCATCATGGTCATTTCCCACCATTTTCAGCCCCTCCAGGGCTTGGAGGACCCTGTGGGCCAGTCTTCGAGCCTCTGCTGAGATGTCTTGGCCTGACAGCATTTCCCTAGATCCTCCTTAGATCCTGGTCATGGTCAATCCTCTGTGGTACTCTTGATGTACAGATGCTATGCTGTAAAAGCAGCACATTGTAGATCTGTGCTCATCAGAGGAGCAGCTCTTTATTTTTTATTTTATTGTATTTTATTTTATTTTATTATATGTAAGTACACTGTAGCTGTCCTCAGACACTCCAGAAGAGGGAGCCAGATCTCGTTACGGATGGTTGTGAGCCACCATGTGGTTGCTGGGATTTGAACTTATCACCTACGGAAGAGCAGTCGGGTGCTCTTACCCGCTGAGCCATCTCACCAGCCCAGGAGCAGCTCTTTATATTGGCCAGCATGACAGTGTCCACCCATTTGGAGACTTTTGGCTTCTGGGACTCTTTGAGGAAGGCTACCTGATGGTTTATGGTCTTGTACCATAACTCCAGGGCTGAGTAGCCTGTGTGCTGACAGCCAAGGGAAAAGGTCTAGACTTCATTATATCCTAAGAGAAAAGGCTTAGAGGTAGGATGTGAGCCTGGAGATTGTTACTAATAGATGTCACAAACATATATGGAGGATAGGATTTCGTACTGGCCTGTGTGGTCTTGGTAGGGCGTTCAGGAAGATGACCCCTTCCCTCTCAGGGCCTTAGAGAATCCAATTATCAGTGCTAGGGATAAATAGAGGGGATATTAAGGGATGAGCTGTCATTGTCTGTGAGTTTGAGGCAAGCTTGTACTACATGGCAGGTTCCAGGTCATCCAGGACTACTTAGTGGGATCCTATCTAAAGAGAACAAGGAAGCTAGAACAACAGATACAGGAGGGCAGGCTGGTGAGATGGCCCATCGCTTAAAGCACTTGCTGGGCAAGCCTGACATGCTGAGTTCAGTCCCCACATCTGACAGCAGGAGAAAGGAAACCACCCCCCACCCCCAACCAACCCCCTGAGTTATTCTTTGGCTTCCACTACTCAACTAGCATGTGTGCGTCTGCACTTACCGACACCACTTACACATAGTAATTGTAACTTTAAGAAAATGTAGAATACTTTAAATACCCCTTCTAAATTTATTCTTACAAAAATTGGTCATCAGGTGGTCAAAAGCAGAAGAGATATTAAAGGTTAGGTGTGGGTGACAGAAAGAAACTGCCCTGAGAAGGAGGAAGGAAAAAGAAGCTGTTGGCCTGCTGTCTAAGATGTCTTGAAATCTGTTCAGCTTGCCTGAGTACCTCGGTATTCCAGAAGCAAGTTCTTGACTAGTCTAGTTCCATTTTATAATGTTACTTGTAGATAAATTACAATATTTATCTTCCTATCTGCCTGACCCTGCTTTCTGTATTTATTTCAACATTCTAATTTACCTAAAAAATAGTCTCTATTCATTTTTGGGGGGGGGGGGCGGTATGGGAGACTGGCCTCTACTCTTTCATTATAAAAATAATTTTACAAAATAAAGAATAGTGAGAATTACACTCAGCCTCATTCCAAAGTCTCTGTTTACTGATATTTATATCTTTATACAGTTGTGGTATCTACATACTTATCTTAATCTTATTTTCTACTTTAATGAGAACATCTATTTGTCATAGTAGACCAATATAAAGCATTTCATCTTAATTATCGATCTTGAGCCTTTCTGACTTAATTGATTCTAATATTCACAGGAAGCAGAGTTCATCTGTATCCATTTTGTCACTGTGAACCATGTGCTTCATTTCTTCCTCAATGACACCCCACTATTCTCCATAACTGTGCCCAACCAAAGTTCATGACCCAGAGGCTATAAAGTGAGTCCTCCCAAGTCATCCTAAGGGTTTTTCCTGTCGTTTGATTTTTTTGGAGACTGGGTATTGTGTAGCCCAGCTGACCTTAAACTCCCTGGGTAGGCAAAGATGACCTTGAACTTCTGATTCTCCTGCCTACACCTCCTGAGTTATGGGATTACAGGTATGTGTCACCATTACTGGCTTCCACTATATCTAATTAAAAGGTGGGGGCTGTGGAGATGGCTCAGCGGTTAAGAGCATCAGCTGATCTTCCAGAGGATCTGGGTTCAATTCCCAGCACCCACACAGCAGCTCCCAATTGTCTGTAACTCCAGTTGCAGGGGATCTGATATGCTCACACAGGCACACTAAACACCAAGGCACATAAAGAAGATTAGGGGTTTGGAGAGATGGCTGGAAGGCAGGACATATGCACCAAGCATGATGCCGATTCAATTCCTAGGGCTCACGGGGCGGAACAGACTCCCCATTCATGTGCACAGAGTGTATACAATGCACTCAAACATGTGCAAACACAAGTAATGTAGAAAAATATTCGGGGGCAGCAAGATGGTTCAGTAGGTAAGGGGCTTGCTATGCAAACCTGATGACTTCAAGATGGAAGGAGATGGACTGAGTCCTGAAAGATCATCCCAAGTTCCAAACACGAATGTGTCTACACTCATATACATACACACCATAGACACAACACAATAATACATATTTTAGAAGATGAACTATCAGGCGTTCATCTGAATCACACCTCGTTCATTGATATGCCTGGTAGTAACCGCATCATCTGGACTAGAAATAATTTCCTTTGCCTCAACAATAGGAAGCTAGGGCTGGAGAGATAGCTTAGCAGGTAAGAGCACTGACTGCTCTGCCAGAGGTTCTGAGTTCAAATCCCAGCAACCACATGGTGGCTTACAACCATCTGTAATGGGATCTGATGCTTTCTTCTAGTGTGTGAGAACAGCTGCAGTGTACTCATATAAGTAAAAAATTAAAAAAAAAACAACAAAAAACAGGAAGCTTGTCAAACCCAGTCAACGTTTTAAACGTTTAAGTAACTCTTTTTCTGATGCACGCGGTTGCTGCTTAACGTATTTTAGAGCTTCCCCTGATAAAGTGCCAGATGAGGAGCACATGGAAACGCGAGTAGCTAGGCTTTCAAACTGTCCTATGCGATCAAACTCCTTTCTAAAATATTATTATTGGGCCGGAGATACAGCTCGGTGACACAGTCCTGGTTTAACTCTAAAAGTCCCGGGTTTAATCACCAGCAAAGCAAGACTACTGCAAGAACTTTTTCAAAGTTACAGTGGATTCCCTAGTATAGACACTATGCATTGTCACGAGTCTCTGCTGCTGCAAACCCACCAGAGGGCGCTCGTTCTCCGTCGATTTAATCCCTAGCCTCTCATTAGTGACTTCATCCTTCTTTCACTTTTTTTTTTTTTTGTTTGTTTGTTTTTTGTTTTTGAGACAGGGTTTCTCTGTATAGTCCTAGCTGTCCTGGAACTCACTTTGTAGACCAGGCTGGCCTCGAACTCAGAAATCCGCCTGCCTCTGCCTCCCGAGTGCTGGGATTAAAGGCGTGCGCCACCACGCCCGGCACAAATGCTTCCCAAGAACTTCCTTAGCAGCCAGTCTCGGGGGTACAGAAACATAAGATACAGTGGTGAATTAGTCGTGATTCCTACTAGAGGTGCTTAGTATAGCAAAGACTAACAGTAAACGCCGGCAACGGTTAGATGGAAGGCGTGTCTAGGACCCGGACGCTGGGGATTTTCATTAGTGGATCCTAGGGCTGGAAGCTCACAGTTCATTTAGACCTGGACAGCTCCCACTCTACCTCGAGCGACGATCACCGCCCCCAGTCACAGCTAGGGACCTCCCCTAGAGTGCCTCCATTCCTCCACTAGGCAAGCCCTCCTCGCGCCTTTTCCAGAACATTCTGCAATCCTCGTTTCACTTCTGCTCCCACACCGACAGTTAACGCTTCCTCCAACCAAGGGATTGCCTAGCACCACCATCGTTATCTGCCTGGCCTCGTTCTTTTCCGGCTTAAAAGCCGCGGGCTTTTCCTTTTGAACGTCTAGCTCGCCGTAGGGATTCTCGCGACAGTCCCGAAACCTCGCGTGAAATTCGCTTCCTGTCTCCTCGGAGTTTGGGATTGCCTGTGTACCGCTCTCGTCCACCTTGTCGGAGCCCTTCTGGCCAGAGGCTGCAGCGTCTCTGCTGACTGAACGCTCCTTGGAGGAGGGCTCGGCCAAAGTCAGAATTGCGCGGAGACTGCAGTGCTTCTCCTCGCAGGGGAGAGCGAAGCCGCCGCAGGCCGCGAACGCACGCGCAGTCAGAGCCCGTGACGCCTCCGGGGCGGGGCCTATATAAGCCCCACCCTCCCTTGCCTGAAAGCCGGGTTTCCTTCTGCTCCTCCTCCTCCTCCTCCTCCTAGGATCTTGGATTGCGGTTTCTAGAAGCTGTTTGGGGGCCGGCGGGGGCGGGGCCTGCCATTCTCAGGGTGGTGGGCGGGCCTCCGGGGATCCTTTGCTTCCTGCCCCTAACCCCAAAGTGCCACCGTGGCGTTGGCGGAGGTCTCCAGACTGAACACTTTTGGCCCCGACATGCTCGAATTTGCAACCTCTAATCCGGAGCCCAGAGACGCCCTACAGGGAGTCACCCTCCGGCCTTGCTGCGGCCGCTAGTCAGTTCGGACCTCTAATCACCAGGCTCCTCCGCTGGTTCAAGCACCTGCCCTATATTGGGAGGGAGGTAGCCAGATGTGGATGGCAGCTGGAAACGCTTATAGTCTCGTCTGCGCCCCAGTGGAGAGACTGGGTGAACACAGCTGCAAACCGTGCCCAGAGGAAGCTGGCCCCCAGCCTGCCCTCCAGAAACGCCCATAGAATTGAAGTCAATTTTACATTGAGTACAATTTCTTAGCACTAGAACCCCTTCCTTCTTTCTATATTGCAGCTGTTGCCGCTCTCCGGAACTAAATCAGATGAGACAGGACCTGGGGTTCAGCCAATAGTTTGAGCTCTTCGGCCATTCCATCCCTATTCTCTTCTCACATCCTTTGCTTTCCCAGCGGCGGCATCTGGTTACGACTGCTCTCTGTACACTCATTGTGACTTTGGGCTAGGGTCGAAGTGAAAGGCCCAGGAGGGTCCTTGTGAGACTGGATAAAATGATCGGCCTCGGGGCCTGGGAAGAAGGCGGGTATTCGACATCTAGGGGCGGAGAGAAGGGGCGGAGGAGTTTCTCTTTGAATCTTAAGTCTGTGGGCTGCCAGCGATCCCCCGACAGAAGCAGAGGTGGCCTGCAGGTCTGGCTGGCCGTACATGCGACTCTTCGTTCCCTACCGTTTTTTTTTTTTTTTTTTTTTTTTTTTTAGGATTGGAAATCCCAGCTGTTAAGGGCCTAGTCCAAGGCACTAGGTGAGTCGCTGGGAAGTCCCCAGCACCATCACGCCAACCTGAAGTTTTTACATCAGGTGTAGTTTTATCATCTCTGGGGCAAAGGGGCATCAAAGTTGGGTGGTTTCTGGAGGTGATGCTGGTGTGTGTGTGTGTGTGTGTGTGTGTGTGCGCGCGCGCATGTATGTATGCATGTGTGTATACGCGTATGTGTGTGTATGGGTGTATGCATACGTGCATGGGTGTTAGTGATCATACCCGGATACACTCTTGTCTCTTTACTCCCTAGACCCCAAGACCAGCTTAATCAATTACCAACTGGCATAAACCCCAGGGAATCAACAGGCCTCTATGTTAGGGCTTCTAGTTGACTCCAGGGTAGCAGAGGAAAGGTCAGTGTTAGAATCAAGCTTTTATGCAGCCTTGACTTTATCTCTGACCTCCAGACCTGGCTTCCCTCTCCTGGCAGGGTGCCACCTACGCGCCGATGCCCCGAGCGTTCACAGGGCTTCCAGCTAACCATGCTGCACCTACCTTGGCGCTGCCCTGGCTACTACCATTATTGCTGGTGGTGTGGACCCAGTTACCCGCTAGCGCGAGGCCGTCCACAGGCCCCGATTACCTGCGGCGAGGCTGGCTGCGGCTGCTAGCCGAGGGCGAGGGTTGTGCTCCCTGCCGGCCAGAAGAGTGCGCTGCGCCGCGGGGCTGCCTAGCAGGCCGGGTGCGGGATGCGTGCGGCTGCTGTTGGGAATGCGCCAACCTGGAGGGCCAGCTCTGCGATCTGGACCCCAGCGCTAACTTCTACGGGCGCTGCGGCGAGCAGCTCGAGTGCAGGCTGGACGCAGGCGGTGACCTGAGCCGAGGAGAGGTGCCGGAACCGCTGTGTGTCTGCCGCTCGCAGCGCCCGCTCTGTGGTTCCGACCGCCGTACCTACGCGCAGATCTGCCGCCTGCAGGAGGCTGCCCGCGCTCGGCCGGACGCTAACCTCACTGTGGTGCATCCGGGGCCCTGCGAATCGGGTACGCAAGTCCAGGACTCTTAGTACCAGGAACCTTGGCTTCCCAAAGGCACTACTCCCGGATCCCCGACAGCGTTGCTTTATGGTCAGCAGAATGAATAGTTGAGGGAGACCAAGAACCTCAAAGGCTGCCAGCTAAAAAGCAGGTTGAGATTTGTTGTCAGGTTTGAGAGCCCTATCCAGACTTGCAGGGACCGGCCTCCAAAGGAACAGGCACATAGCCAATAGCTGGGTCTGAACTGAAAGCCGGCCCCCTCCCCCTCCCAAGACTTTGCCCAGACTGCTGGAGCCCAAGCAGAGGGAGTCCTGAGAGATGCATCCTGTTAACCCTGGCTCCCGCCTATCAGTTTTCTCTCGCTTTTAGGAATTAGAGAAGGGAAGATGGCTTCTTGCCTCTCTTGCTCCTCATCCTTTGGGTTGGGGATGTTCAAGCTTGAGGTTTTCTTTGGCCCCCCACACTTCCTCAGCTTTTACCTACTCTAGTCTGGCTGGGCTGGAGTTGCAGCGGAAACAAACGCACGGGGGGCGGGGGGGGGTGTCCCAACAGTTTTCTGCAGTGCAACAAGGTGGTTTCAGGTTCCCCTGCCACGGTGTTTTTCCCACCTCCTCCCTCTCCCAGCCCAGATCCTGTCTCATTCTCACGAACATTTGGAATGTGGCTGCTCTTCAAGCCTTTGGGAAATGGGCCTAATTAGAAAAGGGGGAAGGGGGGAGGAAGGTGTTGGTTACACGGCCCGCAGGAAAGGGGCCCTCGGGTAGAATGAGGGCAGCAGAGCAGTCCAGGACAGAGCATGGTTATCCAGCTAAGCTGTGGGTCTGTAGGCAGGCTGTGTAATTGACACTGCTCTCTGTGCCTGCGCACCTCCAGACTTGCTGTTGTGCCCTTGTGTGCATCCGCTCCTCCTTTTGTATGTCTCCCGGCTTGCGGCATATTTTGTTTGCATGTTGACCTTGGCATGCTTTGTGTCCCGCTCCAAACATGTCCACGTTAATTTGTAAATTGTGTCCTCCCCGAGCTGGATACAGCTTCCTGTTGTCAAGCCTCACACTTCCATCCCCCTGCCCCAGAGCCCCAGATCCTGTCGAAGCCTCACAATATTTGGAATGTGACCGGACAGGATGTGATCTTTGGCTGTGAGGTGTTTGCCTACCCCATGGCCTCCATTGAGTGGAGGAAAGATGGCTTGGACATCCAGCTGCCGGGGGATGACTCCCATATCTCTGTGCAGGTAGGGGGACAGGGAGCAGGGGCATACTCCTGAAAAACCCTGGCCTTCTCCAGATGACCTTGCTGACAGCATGTCTGTCTCCAGTTTAGGGGTGGACCTCAGAAGTTTGAGGTGACTGGCTGGCTCCAGATTCAAGCTTTGCGTCCTAGTGATGAGGGCACGTACCGCTGCCTTGCCCGGAATGCTCTGGGTCAAGCCGAAGCTTCTGCCACCCTCACAGTGCTCACACCAGGTAAGGGAGCCCTGAGCTCTGGGCACCAGGAAGATGGGCTGCAGTAGGACCCTTGAATGCCTGTAAGGAACAGGCTGCATGTGACTTGCGGCGCACACACACACACACACACACACACACACACACACACCTTCCCATACACCAAGTCTCTTCCCTGACCCTTTTCCTTTACTACATATGTTTGCAGACCAGCTGAACGCCACGGGATTCTCCCAGCTGCAATCACGGAGTTTGGTTCCTGAGGAGGAGGCCGAAAGTGAAGAGTTGGAGGATTACTACTAGTTCCAGATCTCTGCTTTGCAGGTGTGGGTGTGCGGGTAGAGCACTGCACCCCTGCTGTCGAGAAAGCCTGGAGAAGACTGGAAAGGGCGAGCAGGGTCCTTTCATGGATTGTTTAGTGCTCAGTGTAGTCTCAGCTCACCTTTCCTCAAAACTCATCTTCCAGAAGCTTCCACGGTAGAGATGAGCGCAGCGGAACTGATTTTTAGTTCAGTACAGGGAGAGGGGTGGGGCAGCTCCGTATCTTATACACTCTAGGGGACAAAACCCACCTAGCGTACGACTAGACACAGTGGGCACCAATAAAACAAAAAACAAAACCGAGCCACACTGCTGCGGACAATTCTTACAGATGCGCACACAACAGACTGACTTCTGGTGATTGCAGGCACTATACTGCCCTCTCCTGTCCTCTAGTGAGGGAGCCTAGAGTAATCTGACTGGAGAGAGAAGGAAGTCGTCCCAGTCCCCCACCCCACCCCCCATCCCCGCTGGTATAGGGATAGATTATCTCTGGCCCTTATTCTTGTCTCCTTCCTAGGCAGAGTGGGGAACCAAGTCAATGTGGGTGGGTGGGACCTCAATATAAATTAGTGGTGTGGGCACCTGTGTTAGCCACACCCTTCCTCTTCTCCCTCCTTTCCATTTTCCAGATGTAGAAGTCGTAGTAATCCTGTTTCTAACTGTCCCAGTTGTGAGCAGTCTTTTCTGACTTGAGGTCTTTCACAAAAGTACTCTTTGGCCTAGATCTCTCCACATACTCTCTGTACCTAGCCCGGGGACACTGAGGAGTTTATGAAATTGTTTAAGGGTAGGGTGGAGTTAGTCACCAGGCCAAGACACTGTGTGTGGAAAGCGACAACCTCCTACGCGCCGCCGGGGCTGCGCCCGGAGCTGGCGCCACCGCGGGGTGGGACCGCTTTTGGCTCAGCGTCTGTGTTTGCGGTGTGAGACCCATCGCGGGCTGCCGGGCCCCCTGGAAGGGGCGTAGCCGGGAACCCCATGCTTTAGACCTGGCCACCCCTCCTGCCTGTATGAACTGCATCACCAAATGCCTCTGCCTGGCTGCTGCCACTTTTCCAGTACTATTCTGACAGTGATTCCCCGGTAGCCGCACTGCGGGCCGAGTACAGGCAGAGAATTGTAAGGCGCCGGCAGAAGCAGGGCAGTGGGAGGGTCTGGGCCGAGTGGGGGTGGGGAGCGTCCTGCCGCACGATTTCAAGAAGGTCCTCTCCACCCAGTCAGTGAAAGGGAACCTGGGTCCGGGTCCCTGTGTTCATCATAGCTTGTTCTCTGCTCTCCGGGGCGTCAGGATGTCCTGTGGCCTGCTTGTCCCCTTGCACCTACCTGCAGAGCACAGGCTGGCTCTCGCCCAAACCCGAATCTGTCGCGTCTGCAGACTCTAGGGAGTAACCTCGACCCCTCAGTTTCCCCCTCTGCAGCCTTGAGGGTTTGGGCCCCGCTGCCTGGAGTGGAAGGATGCTCTGCCGCCCACCGCCTGCACCCTCCCCGCACCCCGCCTCTGCTGCAGCGGACGGAGTTTAATAATGTCGCCGGAAAGTGACACGCGATTTATTATTAAAGTAATGCGGGCGCGGGGACGGGAAAGGTTTAATAAACGCGCTGAGAGGCCTAGGATTATTCACCGCAAATAAATGAGAGCGCGGGCGGTGTTTTAATAAATAATTTCCCGCCGCTCCCGAGGGAGGAGAGGGGGGAGGAGGACGGGGAAACTGAGCGGCTGCGGGCACTCTCGGCTCCTCATCCCCACGGGTTTTAAAGCCTTTTGCACTTAACGGCTCATAGCCAAGGTGCGAGTTTCCTTTGCCGGAGAGCAGAGGCAGAGAGGCCCAGGCCTGGCGGTGGGACGTTCCCTGTACACCGCCACCCCGCCCCCAGCGCCCACCTCTGGGACTTTAAGTTGTTTGTGAAAGATGTAACAAATGGGTTCCCTTTTGCCCCACCCGGAGGTTGTCAGTCAGGGAGAGAGGACCAACTGTATTAATACGAACCAACCCCCTCCCAAACTTGTAGTCCTGACCTCTGATCTTCGACCTTCGGGAAGGATACTCTCTTGCTTTTGGCTGACCTGGCTGTGTTTCTCCTCCATTCAGAGCAGGGTGTGTGGAGAAAACCAAAGGGGACGGTGTGTACAAGTGTGTATGACTCGATGTGCTAAAGGCACCGACTCCATCACCTTCTTTGAAGTGGTAGTAACACGGATGCTGCTGCTTCTGGTCACTTCTGTTTAAGGCTCTAGGAGTCTAAAGCATGGGATTCCCGGCTACGCCCCTTCCAGGGGGCCCGGCAGCCCGCGATGGGTCTCACACCGCGCGCTGGTCCGAATCGAGGGTGTGGGGTTTAGCCAAGTTGCACCCGCCCCAGAGGGATCGATCTGAGGACTGAACAGAACCGAAGACCCCAGGGGGAATCAGCTCATCCAATAGAAGCCTGGAGGATTGAGAGGAGGCCTTGATTTTGAAGAAGTCAAAATTGCAGACTTTCGGGACCAAGGATGCCCTCGCCATGCTGAGGATGGTGATGGTGGCTGAGACTATGCACCAACCACTCTTGGGAACTAGGGAAAGGCTGCCATCTGGTGGATACTTCTGGTAGTGGCAGACGGGCCTGGGCTAAGGGGCTTTGAGAGTTTTCGTTTGATCAGAAAAACCCTTGTAAAAAGATCCCCTCAAGGGGGACTGGAGAGATGGCTCAGCGGTTAAGAGCACTAGTTACTCCTCCAGAGGACCAGGGTTAAATTCCCAGCGCTCACATGGCAGTTTACAACTGTCTGTAACTCCAGGAGATCTGACACTCTCCCATAGACATACATGCAGGCAAAACACCAATGCATATAAAATAAAAATAAATAAATTCTATATAAGAGACATTTAAAAAGAGATTCTTTTATTAGGGGTGTGGTGGAACATGCCTTTAATCCCAGCACAGGCCTAGCACAGGCCTGGTTCCCACGGAGGTCAGAAATGGGGCATCAGATTCCCTGAAGCTGGAGTTACAGATGCTTGTGAGCTGCTGCTGACTGTGAGTACAGAACCAAACCCAGTTCCTCTAGAAGAGCAGCTGGTGCTAACTGCTGAGCCACCTCTCCAGCACCTGCTCCCCCACGCTTTCTTAAAGCAAAGGGTCACAGGAAGGAGACAGGCTTGCCCACAGTGTAAGGGGCTTCTTAATTAGAGACTGGCAGGGGTCTCTGGGAACTCTGGAGTCAGTTGCAGATCAGGAGGGGAGCACTTGGGATGTTGTGGTTGAATTAAGAAGGGCCTGAGGGAAGAAATGAAGCCAGGTTCGGGGACAGAGTTAAATTAGGGGACCCGACAGATGGGATTAAGTTAGGGGACCAGACAAATGCTCTGGTGCAGGGATACATGAAGATTGAGGGGGGGGGGGCACGACACCGGCTCAGACAAGTCGCTCTCCCCTCCTCTCTCGCTAGGGGGCTCCAACCCTCTCTAGGCTTTTCTGTGTTTAAGCTGGGTTCCAGATGTGCTGAGGGGAGAAGAGAGCTTTAAAAGCTTCAGGGCTTGGCCTAGCTTAGGTGACTCATTGGTGGGTAAAGGGCGGGTGCTCATCACCAGTGTTCCATGAAACATTGTTCCCAGCTCCTGGGTCATCTTCTCCCATGCTGTTATTATAGTTCTGGTTTAAACTCAGTCCTGGGGACCCAAACGAGGGTGGGGCATGTCTCTGGAGGAGAACATAATCCCCAGGAGCACACTCCTAGGGCAGAATCAGGAAAGGTGCTTCCTGGCTACTTCTTCCCTCTTTCCTTCTTTTGTTACACGATGCTGTTAAGGCCGGCTTAGCAGACTACCACCTGAGCCTGTCTGTGGGAACAGACATGTCCCCTTCCTCCTTGCCTAGCTTTGCTGAGTTTCTTCTCACTAGTTCCTTTCTTTGAAGTCCTTCCTCTTCCTAAGGTCTTTGGGGTAGCAGGGGGAGGGGAAGGGGAGGAGGACAAGGTCTCACTTGGTTATCCTGGAACTCACTATGTAGACCAGACTGGCCCTGAGTAGACCGGACTGGCCTTGACTCATCACAATCTGCTCACTTCTGTCCTCGGAGTGCTGGGGTTCCAATCGGGTGCCACCACACCTAGACTGAGCATTGAGATTTTAGCTGGGCTTTCCCCTCAAAGGTCAGGAGGGGTTACACAGGAGGGTTGAATTTATTTCTGACATGTTCTCTGCTATCTAGGTCCCCCTGGATGGAGTTGGATAGACATGAAACACACGCTTTAGGTCAAGTGTGTCCGCCATCAGGTTTCATTCTATCTACTGAGCGTAGAGCACCACAAGAGAGAGGGGAGACTTTGAGGAACTTAAAAGCTCCCAGAGTCCCCTGGGAGAAAAAGAAAGAGCCCCTAAGAGAAACAGGGTTGGGCTGAGGGAAGAGATGGGCCTTCTGGGGATGATGGTTGAGGACTCTAGGGCCAATGGCTTCCTGTCTCTCATCTTCTCCTGGTCCTAGGTAAGTGAAACAAGGCAGAAGTTCCCATATGTCTCCTTTGGCTGAAGTGGCCTCTCAGTAGGCCAGGCTCTAACGTGGGTTTCTCTAGATCTCCTGCCCCTCCTCACTGTGTGCACTAGTGTTAGGGGGCTGGCTTCTGAGGCAGAGGCAAGATCTGTGAGGGCATTGGCTCTGAAGGGTAAAGCAGGCCCTAGCAGGGCTGAGGGCTCTACGAAAGGGCTCCCAAGTGGACATAGGGTTGGTATAATGGGTCCAAGACCCAGTTCTGCTCCCTTTCTAGACAGCTTTCTTGGGACAGCTTCCTTTTTTCTTAAAACCTTGAGGGTATCAGATTCCATGGAGCTGGAGTTGCAGGCAGTTGTGAGCCTTCACAGAGATGCTGGGAGCCAAAGTGAGGTCCTCTGGAAGAGCAAAAGAAGCAAGTGCTCTCGATGGCTGAGCCATCTTCCCACCTCCAGAGCCGGTTCTTCACCTTCCTTCTTCTCTGCCATCTTCTGCAAGTTAATGATAACAAGCCACAGGCACTAGAATTCCTATAAATGGCATGTTTAGAGCAAATAAGTGTTCAAGCAAATGGTCACAACTTTACCAAGATTATTCCTAGGCCTGTGATTGGCTGAAAAGGGGCAGGGTACCCAGCGCAGGATCTCCTTTGAAGTACAATGCCTGCCTGGAAGAGTCCTTAGGAACCCTGGGCCTTCAGAAGAATGGGAAAGTCAGAGGCAAGATGGCAGGAACCTGACTTCCAAAGAGCTTAGCTGTGGCACCTCTACCTCAGTCCTCTACAGGGAGCCCCTGTCAGAACTCCGGGATCTAGCTCTGGCTTGTGGGGAGGAGCACCCCCTCCCCCAGACTCACATCCATCCATCTCTTTTATCTGGGCTGCTGAGTTCCAATGGGGCCTCTGATGGGGAACAGATACAGCCCGGGCGGAAGCTGCCAGATCTACACTGAGCTGGGGCTGAGGACAGGGCCAGGGGTCAGTGAAGACAGATAAAGCTCAGAGCAACTGGGGGCTCAGGGGACCCTTGAGGAGGCCTAGCAGGGACCGTGGGCTGGTTTTATCCCGGGAGGAGGCAGGGCCGGAAACCTCTGATGATGGCCAGTAGCCATCAAGGGCTTCAGATAGCCAGACAAGGCCTTTGATGACTCTTTAGGAGGAGGGGAAGGATCAAGTCCCCTTCTGAAGAGAGGGTGCAAGCAAGCCAGGGTGCCCACGAGGAATGAGGGTGGCTCCTGCAGAAGTTACAACAAGCGGGGGCAGCTGCAGGGGCAGGCCTGGGGCAGGGCTGTGGGGCTGCCTTACCTTGAAGGCAGAGATGGGAAGCGGGTTTGCTAAGTGAATCTGTGATTTTTTAGTTCCTGTTTTAATTAACTTTGAAGGGCTTGGGAACTCCCTGAACACCAGGGAGGGGAGCAGAAAGGATGTTCATTTTCCTCTTCTCCCTTTTAAAGACATTTTTATTAAATCACTTTGTTTTCATTCTGGCTTGAACATGGGGCGTTTAAATGGAAAAGTAATTATTTCACCTCGTTTGCTTATGGAGAGAGAAGATCGGGGAAGGAGAGGGCCACCGGCAAGAGGCCGCAGATTCAGACTAGTACTGCACACGTGTGCACATGCCTGCAGCACACACAAGCACACATACCACGTTCACATACTGACACCCACGTACCCTCCTATGCTGACACACTTGGTATGTTCCCCACCTCGTTAAAGGTACCTCAATGCTTGCAAACCCTCCTCCAGATTCTCCCAAGGACACACCTTCACGATTGTACCAGTTTTCTGTCCCACACTGACATCACAAGTGTGCATTCTCTGTCTCTGACTCCCTCTCTCTTTCTCTCTCTCTCTCCCCCCTCTCTCTGTACTGTCAAGCTTACTGGGTTATATAGCACCACAAGAACACTTGGGTTCAGTCACATAGCCACACAACCACACACAGTTTCCGAAACACACACCCTGATCAGGACCCCTGGGGACAGACTCCTGTGAGGGGAGAAGGCAGAAGTGTATCCTTAGACGCCAAAATTATGCAGGCTTCTCCAGACCTCCGGGGTCAGACTCCACAGCAAGCCTCTCTCCGTGGCTTTGTGGCCTTGATTCTAGAGTCTTTGGCAGAGCCCTTCCTGTACATCGCCGCCGCCCAGGTCCATCCTGATGATTGAGGCAGGCAAGAAGAGGGCCTGCAGGTTTCCAGGCCTCAGTTGGCCCTTGCCAGGTTTCAACCCAGCTTCCCTCATGCTCACAGACTATGCACCGCACCGGCAGCAGAGGGGTTAAAACTTCGGTAGCCCCCCGCCGGCCCCCCCACCTCAACCAGGCTGGTACATGGAAGGCTGGGTTCGCAGGAGCCCTACCTGTACTTTGTCTTCATCTGTCACCCCTTCTGACAGTCAGATACATCTTGTGGGGGGCGTGGGGGGCGGGGGAGCAATAATTAACCTCTCCCGCCTCAGCCCCCAAATGCTGCTGCTTGTGTGCAGGTTGTAGCTGGGTCTGCAGGCTGCGATGGAGGGAGGGAGCGGAGGAGATGGAGGGGCAAGGGAGGACGCAGGCAGCAGAGAGCAGCCAGCACACTGGAAAGGCCCTGACTCCTTTACTGCTGCTAACCTTCTCTCCCTTGCTGGTCCTGGTGTATCAATGGCAGGCAGATGGGAGAAGCCTGGGAAAAGCCCACACCCAGACTCCCCCGCTCCCCCCTCCCAGAAGCCCTTGCTGAAGAGGGCAGATGGGGGTCAGTGGGTGCCAAGGGAGAGCATTCAGTTGTTTATCAGGGGCACACAGCGCCACTGGAAAGAGACTGGCATTGGCCTTGTGTAGAGGAGGTTTGGGGACACCACGTTGGTGTTGATGGCAAGTGACTAGAGCTTGTGTTAAGGACCAGTGCCTCTTCCAAGCAGAAAAGGGGGAAGTGTGGACCAAGGAGATGTCACACTCAGGTGGTACACAAAGGGCGCTGTAAAAGCAAACCAAGCCTCTGGGAGGTGGCTGGAATGGCGGATGAAGAGGACAGATTTGTTATGGGCCAGGACTTGGAAGGGACGGATGGGACCGCAAGTGTAGAGTACTCTCAGCTTTCCTGAGGTGGCCTCTAGAGAGGGAGCTGGTCCAGGAGTCCTCTCTGCAGGGGAGAATGGCAAGAAGAGGTGCTCTTGCCTTGGGGGCTGGAAGAGGTGTAGAGAGATGTGCCCAGCCTGTGCAGCCTGAAGGCCACAAGCCTCTAGCTTTTTTCACTCTTCGAGAACTTGTTATTCAAATCTGTCTTCTTTATATTTGGGAAAGGAATCCAACAGATCTGTAGATACAATCTCACCCAGGGGTTGGGATCTTTGGGTTCTAATTCTGGCTTGGCCACTAGCTAACTCTGTTACAGGAAATAGTTCCCTTAGCCTCTCTGGACCTCAGGTTTCTCACTGATCAGAGGAGGTGGGGATGCTGATGAGATGGGGTCTTTAGATGCTACACACAAACGAGTCCCGAAAGCACATCAAGATATAGACCAACGTGAGCTCGATGGTGCTCTCTCCCCCTTATCTATGCTCCTTATCCATCATCTGTAAAATTTGCTGGGAACCCCAACAGAGAGAGCTGACTCCACGCCATGAAGAAAATAGCCTAAGAGCTGGGAGAGGGCAGAATAAGAGGAAGCTAACGCTGGGAAGGGCTTGTCACGGAGGAGGGTGGAGGGTGGAGGGAAGGACAGTGGAAAAGCGAAGAGAACTCAGTCTGGGAGAGGCAGCCTTGAGAGAGAAGGCATAAGAAACCTCAGAGAGACTGCGAGAGACTGCGGAGGAGAGCTGGGCCTGGGTGAAAGGAGCTGACAGACCTGTCAGCTCAGCTAAGGAGCCTCATGCTCTGTGGTGTCTGCCGGGTTCCATCTCCCAAGGAGAAGAGCCTCTGAGTGAAGAGGCTTGCAGCCCTGCATCTCCCACCCAGCACGTACACTCAGGCTTTCTCCGAGGATGCAGCTCATTACTGGCTATTATTTTCTTTCTTCACCTGGAGAAATACCGGGACTCTTGACAGCAGCAGGGAGAGGTATGGAGAGAAATTAAGGCTGTTGGGGGTGGGGCTTCCTCTGCTGCAGCGGGGCCACCTGTGCCGGGTCACTCAGCCTAGGACTGAGTTAGTAGTCTTTGGGCCACGAGGAAGACAAGTGGGAGGGGTTTCTCCTGGCAGCTGGAGTCGAGCACACTGGGACCCTGTGGATAAAGCTGGATTCTTGTGGGGAACCAGGGCCCAGGAAAAGAAGGCAACTGTGATGTCACTTCATTTGTGGGGTAGACTTTGCACAGCTCCTGCCTTAAGGGTCTGAAGTCCGTTCTCTTCCGGCCGCCCTGGTCTTCCTTTTGCCTACCTACTTCTAGCCTCCCTCCCCTTCTGAGAGAACGAATCTCAGGTTTGAGCTCCATCTCTACTTTTTCCTCTAACCATTATTTAGCAAGAAGATCTCTTAGTCTGTCTTTTAAAAATTATTTTTTAGGCCGGGCATGGTACATGCCTTTAATCCCAGCATTCAGGAGGCAGGCAGATTTCTGAGTTCGAGGCCAGCCTGGTCTACAAAGTGAGTTCCAGGACAGCCAGGGCTATACAGAGAAACCCTGTCTCAATATCTATCTATCTATCTATCTATCTATCTATCTATTCCTTAACTTTTTAAAAAGTTGTCTGTTCTTTATTTTATTTTATTTTATTTTTTGAGACAGGGTTTCTCTGTGTAATCCTGGCTATCCTGGAACTCCGTTTGTAGACCAAATTGTCTTTTACTTTAAAAATGTACCTTATGAGCATATGCCTGCTATAGTTCAAAACTGTGTGTAGAAGTAGGACCTTTGTGCCTTATGTCATGGTCCCTGTTTTTTAATGGACCTTTAAATTGTTTCCAAGTGGCACAATGCTACTCTGGCATCCGCAGCTTGTTATTTAGCACAGGGTGAGTATTTCTGTGCTTCTGTGTCCTAGAAATGAAATTAGTGGGGCCAAAAGATTGGCATTCGGACTGAGTATGCAGCTCAGCAGTTGACACAAAAACAACAACAACAACAATAACAAAAAACATAAAACGGGGGAAAAAAGTATTCTAAGCCTGACTTGACTTTTAACTGTTTCCTTGTTTCAATCTTGTCCCTCCTGAGGACCAAGTCAAGGATCCACCTGCTCTTGCTACGCAAACACCGGCACTGAGCTAACCCCAACCCCTCTCTCAAATTTTGTTTTGTTTTGTTTTTCAAGACAGGGTTTCTCTGTGTAGCCCTGGCTGTCCTAGAGCTTGCTCTGTAGACCAGGCTGGCCTCCATCTCAGAGATCTGCCTGCCTCTGCTTCCCAATTGCTGGGATTAAAGGCCTGTCCCCCTCCATGCCTGGCTCTCTTTCAAGTCTTTTTTTTTTTTTTTTTCTCGAGATAGGGTCTCTTTCAAGTCTTAAGCATATTTTTCTCTCTGAATGTCTTTCATTTATTCTTTGACAGTTTCAAACCTGTGTACCGTGTATCTGAGTCACAGATGTTAAAGCAGGCACTCATGGATTCCTGGAGGAGGGCAGCCTGCCGGGCAGCCTGCCGGTTACCTGTTGGTGAACGTCACTAAGCATTTATTTTAGCAAGCTCACCGCCTCCTTCCCCCATCTCTCCCACCTCAGGCCAGCATCTTCCCTGCAGATGCTGGTACCCGAGCACTATACTTGTTGCCATCTTTAGAAAGTAAAGATTTGTTTATTCATTTTATCTTGTTTGCTTGTGTTTGTGTCTGAATGTTCCTACTGCACCCCATTCATGTTGGTTCCCTTGAAGGCCAGAAGAGGGCATTGGGTCCCTTGGGACTGGAATTACAGGCAGCTGTGAGCCTCCTAATTGGGTGCTGGGATCTGAAACTCAGGTCTTCTACAATAACAGTAAGGTATTCTTAACTTCTGAGCCATCTTTTCAAATCCTCCCCCTTTAAAACATTTAGTTAAGCTGGTCAGTCATGGCAAATGCCTTTGATCCCAGCATTCCAAAGGTAGAGGCAGGCAGATCTACAGAGAGAGTTCAAGGACAGTCAAGGCTACACAGAGAAACTCTGTCTCAAAACAAAAACAAAAACCCCAAACAAAACAAAACAAACAAACAACCCCCAAACCCAAACCATGTACTTAATTCTCTCTCTCTCTCTCTCTCTCTCTCTCTCTCTCTCTCTCTCTCTCATCTCCTGTATGTTCCTAAGTATGCATTTGCCATGGTATGCATGTGGAGGACAGAGGACAGTTTGCAGGAGTAGATTCTTTCCTACCATCAAACTTCAGAAGTCAAACTCAGATTATCAGTCTTGTGGATAAACACCTTTAACCACTGAGTGGCGCTTGGTGTCTCTCTGAATTCAGCTAGGAAATGCCTCAGAGCAAGGCCTGACAGGGCAGAGCACCTTCCAGCCTTGCTTTCTCTCCTGCTCATCTGTGTTGTTCCTGATTCCAACACACTCTTAGCTTGTCTCAGTCTCCACTGACCCTGTTCCAGGGCTGGAGTCTCCAGCAACGTTCTTTTGTGGTGGGGGCGGGGGTGGTGGTTCCCAGTTGGCTTTGATTTGACTGTTGACTGTCCCCTGCACTGCACACCAACTCTGAGCAGTGTCAGAAGCCATCAAAATCCAGGAACACTCAATCTGCAATCAGGAGAGGGGAGGTAAAGTAGAAACATTCAATGTTGTAAAAACTTCAAGTCACTCCCAGCCACACCCAGGGAGCCCACTCGGGGGCTATTCAGGGAGGGCCTGGCACGAGATTCCTAGTCTTCCCCCAAGCTGCCCCCACCTGCCTGAGTCATTAGGACAAGACTCTGGAGTTCTTTATCCAGCCCAAGGGCACCTGAAGCCTCTCCACTCCTTTCCTGGCATTTCTTCTCTCACTTGGAGGTTGCCAAATGGATAGCGAGCTTGGATGGGTCTTGGTGGCCAAACTCCAAACAGAGGGGGAGGCATCCTGGCCTCTTGCCAGCATTCTGTCCATGGTAATTTGGCAGCAAAGCACCAGCTGCATATATCTGCACATCTGTTTATGCCTCTGGCTTGTTATTTATTCTCTGCCTTTCACGGGCAGCAGAGCCAGAACACACCTCAAGTCTTCCCAAGTTAGATTAACTGGGAGAGAAGGCTAGGACACTCAGTCACAACAATCGCTGAGCCTCATGGAAGAGCCTGCCTTCTCCAGCAGCTGCTGCCACTTTTCAAAGAAACGAAGAGGGGAGGGGAGGAGGGGAGGGGAAAGGAAGGGAAAGAATGTGAGGAGAAGGGAGAGGAAGAGATGGTTGTGAAGTTAGAGCCTTGGACATTCTGGGGCTGGTCAGGTAGCCTGGTCCTAGGCCCCATTGGAGGCAGCACGGTCTGGTCTTTTGAAAAAACAGCCTCCTGAACCTTCTTTCCTGCTCAGCACTTGAATGCTTGTTTTTGATGTGTGTGTTCTTGCGAGGTTGGGAGGATTCAGTCATGGGAATAAAGTTCTCAACAGGCACTTCTGGGGAGCTTGGCTAACTGAGCTTGAGAGGTTTCTGGGGTGAAGAATTAAGGGACCAGGTTCTGTCCATAGGATGAGGGACGAGAAGGGAGTAGAGGAGTGGCGGGAGGAAGAGGAATAACGGGAAGGAGAAGAGAAGAGAAAGAGATGGTTAGCAAGCGGGGGAAATACGTTTTTTTCAGAGAAGGGGCTGAGTGGAGAACCTTGAGCTGCCAGCGACGCTGTCCTTGGTCCTGACAAAGTCCTATGAGTGAACCCGAACAGCAGCCTGTATGGACCGCCCTCCCCCGCCCCCAAACTCTCTGCGGCTTCCTTTGAAGGCGACTGAATGGTTCTAGATGAAGAACAACGGTCTGAAGCTGTACCTCATGAGCACTCAATCCCAAATTGGGCTTCTCTCCTACACCATCTTCCTTCTCTCAAAGCAACTTCCTGTCCAAGCAACGTTCCTTGAAGAAAGCAGACTGGTGTGGGCTCAAAAGTAACCTGCACAGAGCTCCTGGAGAAAGATAAGGACTCCCCAGATCCCGGAAGACTTCGGCCTGAGTAGTCTCATGAGATAAATGGATTGGAACGTGGGGTGGAGCTCTGTGGTGGGAAGTGCTGGCCCAGTCCAACTAAAAGCAATGGTGGTACACACGCCTTTAATGGCAGCATTGGGAGTCAGGGGGCTGAGGCGACAGTGGACAAAGCAGGCAGTCTCTGTGAGTTCCAGGACAGCCTGGTCTACCAAGTAAACTCCAGGCTGGCCAAGGCTGTTTAGTGAAACCCTGACTCAACACACACACACACACACACACACACACACACAGAGAGAGAGAGAGAGAGAGAGAGACAGAGACAGAGACAGAGACAGAGACAGAGACAGAGACAGAGACAGAGACAGACCAAACATTATATTTTTTTCTTTTCTTTGACTTGTCCTCCCATTCTTTTGTATAAGTCAAACAACAATGTTTGGGTTCAGTGGTAGAGCACTTGCCTAGTCATCACAAGATACTGTATTCAGCTCCCAGCACTGGTGGTGGGGTGGGGATGTTAAGCCCAAAACCAAAAGCAGGTCTGGAAAGATGGCTCAGTAGTTAAAAGAACACACTGTTCTTCCAGAGGACCTGAGTTCTGTGCCCAGTACCCAAGTCAGGTGGCTCACAACTACTTGAAACTCTATCTTCAGGGGAACTGATGCCCTCTTTTGGACTTCACTGGTACCCACACACAAGTGCACATACTCACACATGTACACACACACACACACACACACACACACACACACACACACAGAAGCATACATGTGGTAGTTTGAATATGTTTGGTTCACAGGGAGTGATATTATTAGGAGGTGTGCCCTTGTTGAAGGAAGTGTGTCACTGTGGGTGTGGGCTTAGCCATTTTTCTCCTGTTTGTCTTCAGAACAAGATGTAGAACTCTCAACTCCTTCAGTGCCATGCCTGCCTGGATGCTGCCATGCTTCCTGCCTTGATGATAATGGACTGAACCTGTAAGCTAGCCCCAATTAAATGTTGTCCTTTATAAGAGTTGCCTTGCTGGGCAGTGGTGACACATGCCTTTAATCCCACAACTTGGGAGGCAGAGGCAGGCTGATTTCTGAGTTTGAGCCCAGCCTGGTCTACAGAGTGAGTTCCAGGACAGCCAGGGCTACACAGAAGAACCCTGTCCTGAAAAAACAAAATAAATTAAAAAAGAAAAAAGAGTTGCCTTGGTCATGGTATATCTTCACGGCCATGGAAACCCTATCTAAGACAATATATATAACTAAAAATAAAATAAATCTTTAAAATAAAAGTAAATAAACAGTCGCAACAAAAGAAACTCAATAGTAACATTATTTTGGATCCTATAAAAATTCTATGGGTGCTTAAACAAGACTGAATAATGACAACACCAATTAACATTTTAATGTGTGTGTGTGTAATCTTACAGGGCCCCACCCCTGGATTCAGAGCTATAGAGAGGGGAAATCTGTCTTCCTCAAGGATGAGTCCCCTATAGATGATCAAATCCTCAATGGTCAGCTAGAAACACACACACATGTGAGCAACACTAAGTGGACTAAGCATTTATGTGCACGTATGGATCCATAAGGACATGTGTGTAGCAATTAAAGAAGCAGAGGTCGTGAATTCTAGTGAGCATCGGGACATTAGAAGAATAAGAGGGGGGAGAGATAGAAATGATATAAATACAGTACTCATGTGTGAAATCTAAAAAAAAAAAAAAAAAAAAAAAAAAAAAAAAAAAAAAAAAAAAAAAAAAAAAAAAAAAAAAAAAAAAAAAAAAAAAAAAAAAAAAAAAAAAAAAAAAAAAAAAAAAAAAATCCGTATGAGGAAATGTAATCCACCAATGATAAAAACTAAGCCAGCCCACAAATCCGCTATAGAATAGTTTTACAGAAACATAGAAAGATGACAAAAAAGAAGTAAAAATGAGATGTAATGAGCTATTCCCAGACAGGCCTCAGGCAGATGGGGGTTTAATCAGCGAGAGTCTAAACACACGGGCATTCCAGCTAATTCAATTCCCATTCATTCATTAGAGGAAATATTCATCATCCAGAGATTACAGCACGGCCAAAACTCTGAATGGATTCTAAAGAGCTGTCAATGGAGTGGTAGCTATGGCAGCCAGGCAGGGGCACCTACTGACATGACTGTACCCACACCTTTGCTCCCACCAGGTCCTTTGGGAACTTCTGTTTGCAGACCTCAGAGTCAGGCACTGGGAAGAAAGAGGTAAAATCAAGGCCTCGTTTATTTGTTTATTTGGGTATGTCTGAACCAAAAGCCAGGCATTCACATGGCTAGACTTTGCCGTCAACGTCCACAGCACTTCCTGGTACTCCTGTCTTTGGACTTTAATCCTAGCTGTGATCCTGAGAGCTAATGAACCATGCATGCTTTAAAAGAAAAAGCCGGTGCTTGGAGGCACATCACAGGCTTTGGGCACTCTCAGCTCCGTGTCTGTAGGCAGGAATCAGAGAGCAGCAAGAGATAGAACAGGAGGACTATTGGAGATGGCAAGATCCAGAGTGGAGATCAGAACTGACCTTAACCACAGGGACACTCAGTTACCTGCTGGCCGCATGTTCCCTGTCTCATGGCTATGGTACAACACAAACAAGAGGCAAACTTAGGGGGCTAGAAAGATGGCTCAGTGGTTAGAAATTTGTACTGCTCTTGCAGAGGGTCTGACCTCAGTTCCTCGTGCCCATGCTGGGCAGCTCACAACTGCCTGTAACTTCAGTCTCAGGGGATCCAATGCCCTCTTCTGGATTCTGAGGGTACTTCTTATGTGCACACACCCACTCTTATATACGCATCATTAAAAATAACTTTAAAAAAGGGAAGCTAATTTTAAGAAAATGTTATATTGGCAGGGGTTTGCGGAGGCTAGTCGTAGTGTTGTATTTGTACAGTAGAACACGGAGGGATGAATGTTGATGTATAGCTAGTGTTCTCTTTTTCCCTCATTTGGAGACCAGTCCGTGAATTGGTACCTCCACATGTGGGCTAAGTCTTTCCACCACAATTAACCTAATCTAGATAATCCCACGCAGATGTTCTCAGAAGATGACCTAATCTGCATAGTCTCTCACGACACACCCAGAGGCTTGTCTCTTTGACAATTTTGGATCCTGTTAAATGGACATTGTTAAACATCACACCGGTATAGCCTACTTTAGACTTGCCACCGAATAGTCAGCAGTGATATGACTGGTGAACCAGTTTCCAACTTTATTTCCCCACTCACTAGCTCTGGAACCTGCTTAGCGATGGAATCTGTTTTAGATCTGATTCCAGTTTCCTAGTTTTTAAATAGGAATGTAACAGTCAGTCTGAGAACCAGGGCAGTTATGTAACAAAGGATAGCACGACCATGGGAGTTATATGATTGTTGCTCTGCCTCCTTGCTTAGAAGGAGGACCTCACAGGACAGAACTCATATATAAAATACCAACCAATGAACCAGCAAAGCAT
This sequence comes from Mus minutoides, assembly GCA_902729485.2. Taxonomy (NCBI): domain Eukaryota; kingdom Metazoa; phylum Chordata; class Mammalia; order Rodentia; family Muridae; genus Mus; species Mus minutoides. Next base: position 1,768,552 of record LR749594.1, on the reverse strand, counting down.
ACTTCATACTGTAAGGGTTAGGGATGTGGCTCTGTGGTAGAGGATGTTTGCCAGAATATGCAAGGTCTTGGGTTCAATCTCCAGCACTACCAGAAAGATCTATTAAAACACTAACAAAATCTTCTCCTCAAAGAATTAGGTTCCTCACTTGTTGGCTAAGTCATTCTGAAATGCACAGGGTAGAGAATGAGAAAGTAAAGACTGAGGGCAAGGTAGAACCTCCTGGGCACTGACAAAGGCATTGCTCGCACACTGTCAGGCTAGGAACCTAGCAGGGAGAGCCATGGTAGACCCACCTATTCTTTGAAGTTTGCTTGGTGAGGAAGAGCCCAGACCCTTTTAAGGGCTCATCTGAATGGGCCAGACCCATGGAAAACAGTCTCCCCAGTTTAAAGTCAACTGACCGAGGACTTAGATTACATCTTCTAAACCCCTTTCCAGCGGACATAGATTAGTGTAGAGTGAATAAGCAGGAACTGTCTGTAAGCTACAGAATGTCTCTGCCCTCCAGTGTTTATCTAGAAGCTTTGTCTAGTCTGACAACGAAACAAAGCAACAGACCACCAGGGGAAATTTTGTGTGACCATTAGCAGACTAGACTGTCTTTGAGAAAGTTCCTGATACACAAGAATCATTCGGTGAAGGTCATGCAAACCCATCTGTCAGGAATTCCACTCCTGTAGGAAGCTGAGATACCTCTTAAGAGAGTAGGGGCCAGGGGAGGGTTGGTCTTTGTTTCCTTTGATCAGAAATCAGGCTGCCTTGATGGGGCTCCTCCAGTTGGTGGTCATGGAGGGGATCTTGAAATTAACCAGCACTCTGAAGACCCCTTGCTCTGGCTGTTGGGGCCACCAGAGTCAGAGCTATAGCAGCAGGTGATAAGAGTGGCCTCAGTGACCAGTGGGGCTTCAGTAAGGCAATTACCCTGCAGAAGCTGGGAACTGACAGGGTAATTATTAGCTTCTAATTGTAGGGCAAACTCAGGCCGGGATCTTCCTCTCCAAAGCAGAGGGCATTACTATTTGCATAGCAATTAATTACTTTGGGAGCTACAGAATTTAATTACCCACTAGTCCGCAGGAGCCAATAATTAAATTACTCTCAGAAACAGGGTATTTATTTCCCAGTTAGATGAGCAGGTAGCTTCTACCTTGGGGAGTGTGCCTGGGTGATGACCCGTGGCGTGATGGCAGGGCCTTGGCTTGAGGAGCACAGAGCAGCAACCTCAATGCCCAGCAGATGGACACCCAAGCATCCACGGTTAGACGGCCTCTAGAAGCTTGAGACCATATGGCACCACGTGTCTACCACAACCCACAGTGGGCAACCACACATGTGACAAAGAAGTAGGGAGTGAGACTAAAGGGAATCCTTGTGCTCACGTCCCCATGGTCATTCCACCAACATCCTCAAGTGTGTAAGCTTGTCAAAGTCCTTTTTAGAACTATGTACTTCAGTCCTTTATGATTCTGAGCCCATCTGGAATCTCTTCATGGCCACTGCCTCACTGGCATGGGCTTTGGACTGAAGCATGCTTAGGACAAGTTTGGGTTCTAGAGAGTGGCCTGCGGAGTATCTGTTTGGACATCACTTGCTGATGCAAGTTTCCAAGACCTTAAACTAAGTTGGATGTCCCTAAATCAAAGCATCCAGGTCAAAATGCCATATGTTGCCGGGAGCGACATGAGCTAATGAAAAGCCCTCAGGATCTGCAGGCTTCCTGATTGACAGTGACCACTGGAGCTGGGCTGTATTGGCTCTAGCCCTGTTTCTCATTTCGTGGTTAAAAAAAAAGTAATTGAGAGGTGCAGAGGAAAGAAGGAGCTAAGGGGATGGAAAACCATCAGCAAGTGTGTGGCTTGGCTTACCGTCTAGAGACCTCCTGTCCCCTCGGCCTAAGAAAGCTGAGAAGCTAAGCCTGTCTAACTTCCACTCTCCCTCAGCCCCTCAGACTCCTCCTCTTCCTCAGGGATCATCCCTGGCCTTCTGAGGGTCAAGGAGCCGGGAGGCAGCTGAGGTGAGACACTTTTCACCTCCATCTTAGAGACTCAGCCTGGGGTCTAAGATCCCAAGGTTGGAGGTGACTTCTGCTCAACCTCTGGGCTAGCAAAGCTGTGTCATGGCCTCTGAGGAAGGATGGGAGTGGAGTGCTCACTTCCTTGTTCTCTCCCTTCACCCTGGTGAGGGTCATTAACTTCAAGGTGCCATTTTTTTTTCTTCTGTCTAGTTTTAGATGTGACTGCCAGACTTCTGCTGGTCTCAGGTCCAGAGCCCCGCCCCCACTCTCTTCCGGTTTCCAGTCGGCCTCAACCAACGTCAGCTCTCAGGGCCGACACCTTGGAACGAGGCCTCTCTCAAGCCTCAAGCCTCAAGCTGAGCTCCTGTCCCTACCTCAGGCAGGATCTCACGGATGCTTCTAATGAAGTTCTCTCCGACTCTGTCTGAGCACCCACCACACGAGGAAGGAGCTGCGGCCGACGGCCCTCAGCCCCGGCTGCTGACAGCAGCGATCCATCTCCATCACCGTAATGGCGTCCCCATTAATCGGCCATAAACTAATAAAGCAAGCACTTTCCACCCCTCAGCCCCCACCCCACCCCAACTTCATTAAGTCTTTAGTACATTAATATGTCTTACTTAGTGTCAGCTAAGCCTCTTTCTCTGTTTGGGGTGGAGCTTGATAGGGTGGGCATCTCACCCGGTGGACGGGAGACATGACCCATTCCCGGGCCTGGGCAGAGGGGCTGCTGACTCAGGACCACCCACTCCTCCCCACCTTTTTCCTGCTCCAATTGCTGCTCCCTTAGAGGTGCCCGATAACTTCAGACAGGAGGAAGGGCATGAAGAATAGAAAACACAGGAGCAAGACGGGTAGGCAGAAAACTGAGGACAGGGGTCAGAACCGGAAGAAGGGCGGAAGAGGGAGGAAGAATGGGATGGGGGGGCTGGGAGGGGGGAAGAGGAGGAGACGGGATGGGGGAGGAGCCGCACACCTCCAAATTAAATTTGTGATTCAGGCATCAGATGGGCCGACAGCCAGAGATTAATTCGAATGATCGAGTTATAAAGAGCGGGAGGCCTGGGTAATCAATCTTACAGCTGTCAGGCTGACAGGCAGGAGTATTAACCTGGCGAGACGGCATGTACAGAGGACTTCATTTCACTCGCCCCAACCGCGTCCCTGACCACCTCTGGCCCATCTCTCTAAATAATAATAATTGTGGCTGTTAACGATGACAGAGACAGGGTGAAGCCTTCCGTCCCTCCTGAAGCTCCCATCTTTTGCTCAGCTTGACCCTCCCAGGAACTGGAGCTGGCCCCAGCTCTTGGCTCCCCTTTGAAGGAGGGGACTCCAAGAAGACCTTCAGATAGGTCAGAAACAGGGCGAGGAAGGTCCTCTAGGATAAAGGACACCCCACAGATCTCTTGGGAAGAGTTGTTTCCACCCAGCGCCTTCCCTGCCAACCAGGTGTCTTAGCCTCTCAGCTCCGGTCAAGGAAACTGGGGTCCAGAAGGTCCAAGCCAGCCTTCTGGGTGCTAACACTTCTGACCATGCACCCAGACTCTGGGGAGGGTAGTGGAGGGCCCATCCCTGGCACAATCCCCTGGGCTGCAGCCCTGTTCTTCCTGGCAAGCCACCTCCTCCCTCCACTTCACTCTGCTTCAGCCTGACAATTTCAGCCCACACCTGGGGGTGGGGTGGGGGTCCCCCTGCAGAGACTTGTGGAAACACCATCCCTAGGGCAAGGAAGGGCTGGGGTGGAGTGGGGGTGCCGCCTTGAAGTTGACACCTCTCTCAGCTCCAGCTAATTTTCGCATCCTTCAAAGCTGATGTCTCTTTCTCTTTTAGCTCCAGGGAAAGGAAGAGGGAGAGGGAAGGAGGGAAGGAGGGAGAGAGGAAGGGAGGAATGAAGGGAGAGAAATGAGGGGAGAAACAACATGACTACATGTTTTGGGAGTGGGCCAGGGTCTGGTCAGCTGTCTGACATGGTTGGCTATAGGCATATGTTGGGGTGGGGGAGAGTGGGAGGGAAAATGAGGCTAGAGCCGAGGTGAGCTGATATGAACCCTTCCCTCCTCAGTAAGGACCAGGCACAGGGCTGTGGGCCCTGTACTAGTCTAACAATGCTATATATGCATTTTTACAAATTAAATATCACAATTTGTTTTGAGGCAAACTAGCCTTGGGCTCATAGCCCAGCGTTGCCGTGGTTGCTGGGAATAGAGACATGTGCCTCTGTGTCAGGCCCTAACAATGCCACTTATTTATTATCACTATTACTACTAATCCAGGGACCCCTGCCTCCCAACAGACAGCAGTTCCATAACACTAACTCCAAGGGCCAGAGTCCTGTTAAGGGCTTGCTGTATAATACTGTTACTGGGTTAGTATACCCCCCCCCAAAAAGCCCTATGAAGCTGACTCTATTTTTTACTCCCATTTTACAGATGAAAATCTCAGGTCCAACATGGTTGGGAAACCTACTGAAGGAAAATCGATACAGTCAGAAAACAGAGAGGCCAACGTATGCTCCCCAACTGGAGTCTCAAGGTAACCTCACTTTCCCGGGGACCCCCAATTTCACCCATCTGCCACCAGAGCTTCTTGCTGCTTGATTCTGTCTCCACTCAAGGTTATCCAGACACCTGTTCCCTTTTCCAGGCACAATGGTTGGGTAGGGGGTGCTTCTGTTTGCTTAGAGGGTGGTCTTGAGGGACCTAGCATCAGAAAAAACTTACCCTGGGCAAAGAAAGGAGTGGGGGCCACGCCGGGTAGACTTCCCAGTGCATAGTCCTAGAGTCACCCCAGGGAGTAACATTGGACCCCTGTTCAAGCCTTGGCCTCCCGGGAAAGGAGAGGATGCTTCATAAAAGCAGGCAGGGGCCGACGTTGCGCACCTCCTCCAGGTTGGAGGGAAGCCACTCTTTTTAGGTCAGGGCTCAGCTGGGTCCGGATGTGGGCAAGGCTAGAGAAAAAGCTCTGACCCCCTGCTGGGACGGTACTGAGGGGGAGCTGTAGAAGTTGGCTTGGCTGAGGTGGTAGCAGTTGGGAGGCTGGAGCCAGGCCAGCCCCTCTCCCTGTCTCCCTGGGGCTCATTTCAAGTGGCTTCTTCCAGGATTGTCCTGCCCGGGGAAGGGAATCGGGAATGGAGAGTCTTTTTCCAAGCAAGGGTTCAAGGGTCTCCTTTCCTGGGCCCGCCCCCTTGCTCAGGGCAGACAGGGATTCTCCTCTGTCAATCTTAGTATTTACTTCTTATCTAGGGCCACAGCTAAGTAAGAGGCCTGAGTTCCTGGAGATGCTGTCTGAATCACCAGTCTGTTTGAGGTAGTTCTTTTTCTTTTCTTTCAAAGAGGTGTGTGTGTGTGTGTGTGTGTGTGTGTGTGTGTGTGTATGCATGTATTTAATGTATGTAAGTGCTCTTTACATGTATACCTGCATGCCAGAAGAGGGCATCAGATCCCAGTATAGATGGTTGTGAGTCACCATGAGGTTGCTGGGAATCAAACTCAGGACCTCTGGAAGAACAGACAGTGTTCTTAAGCACTGAGCCGTCTCTTCTGCCAGAGGCAGTTCTTGAATCTGAAATGAGATGGGTGTCGACGTTCAGCACTGAGAGTTAAGGAGCTTCGTTTTGTTTTATTTTGTTTTGGGCAGTGCCTGGGATCAAGCCCAGGGCCCAGCTCATGTCATACAAAGATTCTACTGATGAGCCCCAGCCCCAGCCCCAGCCCCAGCCCCAGCCCCAGCCCCAGCCCCAGCCCCAGCCCCAGCCCCAGCCCCAGTATTTAGGTTTCCTTTCTTTTTTTAGCATTTAAATTAATTTAATTTTTATTTTTGATTATGTGTGTGGGGGAGGCAATGTGAGTGGATAGATGGGTATGTGCGGGTGAGTACGGGTACCTGCAGAGACCAGAGGGGCTGGAATGACAGTAAGCCACCTGGTGTGGGTGCTGGGGATTGAACTTGGGACCTCTGGAAGAACAGTATGTACCCAGCCGAAGAGCCATCCCTCCAATCCCATATTCATTATTTATTTTACTTACTTATTTATTTTTGTTTTGTTTTAAGACAGGGTCTCTCTACATATTCTTGGTTATCCTGGAACTCACTGTGTAGATCAAGCTGGCCTTGAAATCACAAAGATCTGCCTGCCTCTGTCTCCTGGGTGCTGGGATTTAAGGCATGTGTCACCACACCTGACTTATTAGCATGTGTGTGTGCATGTGCGTGTGCGTGTGTATGTGTGTGTGTGTGTGTGTGTGTGTGTGTATACGTGGCATGTTGTGTGGCATTCAGAGGACAACTTGTAGGTTGTAAGAGTCAGCTCTCTCTCCTTTCACCTGTATATGGGTCCTACAACTCGGATTGTCTGGCTTGGTGGCAAGTGTCCTGATCCCTGAATCATCTCCACCAGACTCCAGACGTAAGGGTTTGGCTATTGATGTGGCTGGGGATACTAACTGGGATGGCCGGTCTGCTTACCCTTCGCTGGCTTCATTAGCCTTCTCTTTCACACGGGACTCTATAGTAGGCACTGAAGTGTCCATGGTTCCTCGTGCTTTCTGCCCCATCAAGGCTCATGTGGAATATGGACCCAGAGGCCTAGGCCTTCAAGCCTTCTGCCCCAGGAGGCAGAGACAACATGATCTCAAGCCTAAGACAAAAGTGAGCCACGTAGTGAGTTCAAAACCAGCTGGGGCAGCTTAGCAAGACCTTGTCTCAAAATACAGGGATAGCTGGGCATGGTAGCACACGCCTTTAATCCCAGCATTCGGGAGGCAGAGGCAGGTCAATTTCTGAGTTCTAGGCCAGCCTGGTCTATAGAGTGAGTTCCAGAACAGCCAGGGCTACACAGAGAAACCCTGTCTCGAGCCCCCCCCCCAAATAAATAAATAAAAATACAAGGATAAAAAGGTTAGAGCACAGGGGTTGAGCACCTGCTTAGCAAGCCTATGGCTCTAGGTTTGGTGTGGAATCAGAGCTGGGAGCTTATCACATTCCCACGATTGTCCTCATGGGATCCGTAGTTGGCATCTAGGTAAGGGGCAATAGTTCATTTTTTTCTCTGCCTCTTGTTTTTTTTTAGGACAGAGGAAAGAGAGAGCAGAGGTGTGTGTGTGTGTGTGTTTTGTTTTGTTTTGTTTTGTTTTGTTTTAGACAGAGCCTCACTATGTGGCCTGGCCAGCCTTGAATTCACAAAGATCCACCTATCTCTGCCTCAAGGGGAAGTCTCTAAGATAAGTCTCAGAAAGCACCTACTTCATACTACTTGCTGTTAGGGCTGGGAAGATGGTTCAGCGGGTAAAGTGCTTGAGGGACAAGTGTAAGGAACTGAGTTTGGCTACTGAGAACCAAGATTTCAAAACCAGATGCAGGTCTAGTGTGCTGACGTTTGCCATTAACCAGAACCCTCAGGAGACCAGGCAAGGGCGGCTAGCCAGGTCTGCAGTAAGTCCCTGGTAAACTGGGGGTGGGCATCTGCAATGGCTGCACTGGGACAGGAGATAGGCAGATCCCTTCAGCTCACTGACCACCCAGTAGAACTGAATTTTGGGGAGGGGGTGCTAGGGGCTCCAGGTTCAGTTAAAGGCCTTGTCTTGGGAATCCCTGCGCAAGCTAGCTGATATTAACTGGTTGAATTAGTGAGCTCTGGGGTCATCAGGAGACTCGGCCTAGTTTAAAAAAAAAAAAAAAAACACAAGTGGAGAGAGTGCTTGAAAAAGACATCCAACATCAACCTCTGCCTGCTATACACACTCTGTGAACCCAGATACATACAAATACGTACACACATACACATTTTAAAAAAAGAGCCTTTGTCTTAAAAAAAAAAATTCGATTGAGAGCAATTGCAGAAGACACCAAATGTCGACCTCTGGTCTCCAAATGCTCATGTGCACAGGCCTGCACGAACACATACATACACCCCGCACATGCACAAGACTGCTTATCTTCGTGCGACTCTGTTTCCTCATCTGAAAATTGGGAAACGGACACCTGCTTCCTTGGGTTGTGGAAATGGGAAGGGCCTGGGAAGGCCTGGGAAGGCCTGGGTGCTGTGTAACTGTTGGTAATGATCAGCAAGATCAGGCAGCGCCTGGGGTATCAGGAGGGTGTGGGCTGGGGGGGGGGAGACATTCTCATCTCTCTTCCCCGATCGCCCATCCTACACTCTGGGGCAAGCCCAGGCAGAGACCTTCAACTTGAACATTCTCTGCTCTGAGGTGCTCTTGGACAAGAAGAACATCCATGTGCTGGACGTGGGAATGCTTGGGAATGAGTGTGCTCCATGTCTGTTTTGAGAGAGGAGCTACTTGGATATGAGCCAGGCTGTTTGTGTGTGTGTGTGTGTGTGTGTGTGTGTGTGTGTGTAGGCAGTGGCTGGCACCAAAATACTTGCTGATTAATCTTTGTCTTCAGCATGCCCAGCTTCAGTCCCTGGGAAGCTCCAGGCCTGAGCTGGTGTCCAATGGGCCTGAGGGGGCAGAATCAGGCCCAGGAAGATGGATTTCCCTGTCCCTTTGGCTTGTGCCCAGCAGGGAAAGGGGGAAAGGCTGTTTCATTATGTTTAATGGGATTATTGGGGGGAGGGCAGTAGTCATGGGGCATTAGCTGCTAATTGGGTCCATAATAAAGTTAATAAAGCTCTTATGGTCTTTGCCATTAAGTATAATTAAGGGGGTGCTCCGTGTGAGGAGGGGGTGTTAGCGGGGAGTGGGTACGGGGCTCTCGATGGCAGAAAGGTGTTAGGAGCAAGTGCTGAGGAAGCTGGCAACCGTGTCAGAGCTGGGATCCATGTTGGCTTCCAGAGCCAACCCTGGCTGGGGTCCCCAGCATACCTTCTGGGATCTGGAGTGGGCGAGGTGGACAGGAAGAAGGGTGCCCACATGCGTTGCCTGCACACGTCCAGAGTGGAAGTTATTAACTCCAGCCCACGACACTCCCGTAAAGAAGCTCATCTCTCTGCTGACAGAAGGCAGAAAGAACATGACTCTGGCTTTCGATGCTGCGTGAGCTGCCTCAGTTTCCCAGTCTGTAACATGAGAGTGATGCTGTGGTTGTGAGGACGCCAGGTGCTCTGTGATGGGAGAAATCTATGCAGCAAAACAGAGACCTCTCCTCTGTTCTCCCCCTTCTCCCCACTTCAGTTTGTGGTCACGCAGGTGGGGCACAGGGGAATGCTACACGCCCTCTTGTTGGGTGTGCGGAAGTATGCAGAGACATCCCCCCCCCCCCCCCCCCCCC
>LR749594.1:1709161-1759205 GCA_902729485.2 Mus minutoides | reverse complement strand
CACTGGGTATTTGTTTTTGTTTGAGACACAATCTTGATATGTAGCTCAATGTGGCCTTGAACTCAAGATCTCCTTGCTATCTTACAGGCTCACCCAACACTGGGCTTCTGGACGCTTAGTGTTCTACAGGAGAGATGAATGGCCATTTATTTAAACAGTTACCTAGGAATAAGCACATAGGTTGCTTCCAGAATTTGGACATCCTCTCATTCTTGTGTGGTCTTTGCATATTTGTGTATTTCTGTGAGGTAGAACACTGAACAGTTAAGTTGATGGGTATATGTGGTTTGTTTGTTTGTTTGTTTTTGTATACATAATAAGCTTGCTTTTGAAGGCAAACCTTATAAAGTATAAAAGCATATAACGAACTGGAGAACTTAGCTTGCATCTACTGAATGCCCCAGTTCTTCTTCCCACAGGCCACCACTGCTAGATTTGGTAGGATTTATTTCCCCAAGGATATTTTTAAGGGCTGGTAATGTAGCTCAGTTAGTAGAGCTCTTGCCTACTTGGAGGCTCCGCAAACCTGAGCTTAGGAAGAGAAGCCAGGACAACCAGGAGTCCAAGGTTATCTTTGGCTACATAGAGAAAACACTGAATTTGAGGGCAGCTTGGGATATATAAGACTCTGTCACAAAAGGAGGAGGGTGGGCAGCTGGAGGGATTGGCACAGAGCTTAGAAGAACTGGATGTTTAGCCAGATAGCCCAGGTTCAATTTCCAGCCTCCACATGGTGGCTTACAACCATCTGCAACTCAGTTCCAGAGCATCAGATACCCTGTTCTCACTGCCATGCGCACTGCATGCAAGTGGTTCATAGACATAAATGCAAGCAAAACACCATAGACACAATATATTTTAAAAATATTTTATTCGTTATATTCCAATCACTGCCCCCTCTCCTGGTTCCCCCCTCCCACAGTTCTTCATCCCATTCCTCCTCCCCCTTGCCTCCAAGAGGGTGCTCCCCCCCCCCACAACCAGGCCTTCCCCCACTGAGGCCAGACCAGGCAGTCCTCTGCTATATTTGTGTGGACATAATATGTTTTAAAAAAGCAACTTAACAATAACAACAGAAATCAAAGGTATTTGAGTGCTTTTTTGCATAGTTTCTTTCCACCCACAAAAGGTAGAGTTCTGACCTCTGTCCTGTATCGTTTTTAAATCTACATTTTGTTATTTAGATATCTTTTAAAAATATTTATTGATTTAGTTACTTTTGTGGGTATTACGAAACTGCATGAGATTATGTACACCATACTCAGCAGGAGCCTGTGGTAGCCAGAAGGGGGCGCCAGATTCCCTGGCGCTGTCTATACAGCCTGCCTGCCTGAGATTATGTACACCATACTCAGCAGGAGCCTGTGGTAGCCAGAAGGGGGCGCCAGATTCCCTGGCGCTGTCTAAACAGCCTGCCTGCCTGCCCGCCCGTGGCACTGGACTTCCGCCCTCTGTAAGAGCAGTAAGTGATCTTAACCTGAAGCCATTACTCTAGCACAGTGGCCCCCAACAATCCTAGTGCTGTTCCTCATGTTAAGGTGACTCCCAACCATACATTTATTTTGTTTTTCCTTTGTAACTGTAATTTTGCTACTGTTATGAATCATAATGTAAATATCTTATACGGGGTATTTGGAATGTGACTCCCCAAAGGGGTCTCGACCCACTGCTAGTCCTCATAGTTGGATTATTCTATGTAGAAAACCATGCCCTCTCTCTCTCTCTCTCTCTCTCTCTCTCTGTGTGTGTGTGTGTGTGTGTGTGTGGTGTATGTGTTGGTGTGTAGAGACAAAGTTTCTCTGTGTAGCTTTGATTGTCCTAGAACTTACTCTGTAGACCAGGCTGGCCTTGAACTCAGAGATCCACCTGCCTCTGCCTCCTGAGTGCAGGGATTAAAGGTGAATACTGTTTTCTTAAGTGGCCGCACAGAGTTCTGTCCGAGGCTGTTCTGTCCGGTCTGTCCCATAGTTGCATTCCTAGGTTGTTTCCAGCCCTTAGCCCTTTAGTTTCCGGGTCAAAATGGGAGCTAGGCATGTTGGTGCCAGCAGTAGGGAGGCAGAGGCAGGTGGAGGCAGGTTTGAGGCCAGTCTGGTCTACAGGAGTTAGCTGTGTGGCTCAATGGTTAGGACATATGCTTAGCATGTTTGAGGCCCTGGTTTCAACCTCTAGTATGAGAGACAGAGATCATGAGCCAATTTGTTCTTCTTTCCAGTCACTTTGGAAAAAGTTGGTATTGCCGCCCTGAGTTCTGAGTAAGGGCTTGATCCCCACAGCTTGGAGACTGCTGGAGTCTCAAGAAAAGCCCACCAGCAAGAACAAAACCGGGGAATGGGGGGAGCGGGAGGGTGGGAGTGAGGGGCAGGAGGGAAATGTATCAGAGAAAGCCACCGGGTAAACAAAGTTGTCAGAAGGGAGGGAGAGTTACAGTTGGGGTCAAGGGTTAATGCGGACAGAGCTACTGGGACGCGCTGTGCAAAGCAAACAAAACAAGTTGGGGGAGGGGAGGGAAACGGGGAGGAGCCCGTTGTCTGCTGGGCTGGGAGCGGATGTACCCCTGGCCTGGGCTTGGCGCTGCCATTTCAAGGCGCAGGCTCTGAGGTTCTGAGGACCCTGCGGCCAGCTGTTGGGACCTGCGCGAAGTGGGTTGGGGGGGAGGGCTCTTTCTGCTGCCTTAGGCCTCCCCACCCCAGGGCTGCCCAGGGTGGGCCTGCCCAAAGACCTGCTAACATACTTCCCGGGCCCCTGGGGTAATCCCCCGGTAGCCTGTCTGAAGGCTTTGTGAGGAATTAGAGGTGAGCCGAGTGGCTGCCCTGGAGCCAGGCACAGCTTTTAGAGCATTCCTGGGCATTAGGCCTCTGTTCCAGCCAAGCCTCACCCACAGCCCACTGAGCCCCCAGGGCTTCCGTGTGCAGCGGCTCACGGCCTAATTACAGGTGTCCATGTCAGGGTCAGCAGCAGGGTTAATTTGGGACTTATCCTGGGGTGGCCAGGGCTCATTAATGGAGCCCAAGGAGTCCAGGGGATGAGCCAACCAAGCAGGGGATTAGAGATTGAGGAGCCTTGTGAAGGAGGCTGGGTTAGTCAGGTCAGCTGAGACCAGCCTCAGGTATGTTCATGATACAGGTCAGAGGTGTATGGTCTCGTTAGCCCAGACAGGCACACTATTTATTGGGAGTTAGAACTGGCTTCACGGTTCTTTTGGTTACACAAAGATAGTCTTGGGAGAGATGACCCCCGCCCGACTTTTAAACCCCACCAGGCTGCTCTTACCAGCTCCTTCTCTTGTCCCCCCAGGCTCCAGCCAGACCCGTGAGGTGAGGGTCCCCTTCCTGCCCCTTTCCAGCTCCAGTCCTGGGATGCTGAAGCACTGGTGTGCCCACATACTAGTTTAGAGCAGTCTCTAGGGCTGTCTCTAGCGGTGTGCTGCCATATCCTGTAGTGGTGTGGCCCAGATCCTGCAGTCCAACCTGGACCAGAGGTTCCCCTGAGCCCAGTCGTAAGCCCAGTTCCCATAAGAATTCTCATATCCACACTGGGCCTCATGACAACCCTGGATGTTGAGGGGAGACAAGGCCACACTGCCCAAAGGTCACCAAAGAGGAGGAGGAGGAGGGGGAGGAGGAGGAAGAAGAAGCTGATGGGAGCCAGGACAAGAAGAGGCAGGGAGAAATCACTTAACCCCAAAGGCACCATTCATCTTTGGAACCCGGGCACTGATGGGGACCAGCTGGAGCTGGCTGAAGACCCAGAGGCTCCAGTGTGGGAATTTGGGGAGGTGGCCTCCCAGAGTTTCCTGGGTCAGCTGGGAGGGAAACAGGGGGAACCCCCTTCTCCAGCCTGCCCAAGCTGCCATCCCTCCCCCGGGGGTGTGGAGACAGGACAGGGTGCTCTCCTCGGCTATGCTGCCTGTAGGAGTGCTTCCCAGCACTGGGTTAGCCCTCAGCCTCCAACCTGCCTGCCCAAAGCTATTTCACTTCTAGCCATGGAGGTGGGGGTAAGGGATGGGAGGGTGGGGGATGGGGAGCGCAGAAACACACGCTTTAACACTGGAAGAGTCATATTCCTAACAATGACTTCTATTCCTGTGTTCCCTTCTCTAGGCACAGCCTTGACTAGCATTTACAAGTGATCATAGGTGATGTGTTTATAAAAAGATAAAGGGGGTGTGTTTTATGGAGGTGTGGTGAGGTGTGGGGGAAGGGGGTGCCTCCGCAAGCCCATGCTGAGGCATCTCTTCCCCTTGAGGGACCAGCCACATGATAATATAGTATAAACAGAGTTTATTCCAGGCATGGAGAGGGGAGTTCTGAGGGTAGTAGAGGCAGAGAGAGGGAGAGAGTAGAGAAGTAGAGGAGTAGAGGTTGGCCATGAGCATTGTGGAGAGAGGCTGGGAAGGGAATGGGGAGAGTGGGGGAAGGGTTGAGGGGACAGAGCAGGAGCAAGAGTGGGGGAGCAAGCAGCCTTTTTTAATAGTGTCAGGCATACCTGGCTGTTGCTAGATAACTGTGGGGTGGAGCTTAGACAGAATGCTAACAATAGGAATCAAATGACCCCCTCCCCCATTACACAATTAGCCACTATTCCACCCCAGCAATTTAACTTCTCAAGGTAAAGGTGCCCCCACCCCAGGACCAGGCTGCCACCTGTGGTCACCTCACTTTTGATCGTAAGCTTCTAACATTCCCTCCCCACACTTCTAGCCTTGCAGGGACCCCACACACACTCCAAGTCCATAATTGAATATAAAGGCCCAGAAGCAAATGCAAAGAGCCGGCAGCATTAATCACCAGCAACCTGGCAGCCTCCCGCCGTAGATCTTCCTCACACATAAAATAGCTCATGTTAATCATTGCTGCTGATTTATTGTCTTCTCCACCTTGTACATAAATTATTCACCGTGGCCCGGGTTGCTTGGAGAAATCTGTAATGATGACTTCTGTTCTCTCATCTCTGATCCTGAGGCCTCTCCGTCCACCCATCTGTGGAAGCTCATTGGCCAAAGAAAGAAGAAGGGTGAAGGGATGACTGATTGTATGTGTGTGTCTGTGTGTGTGTGTGTGTGTGTGTCCATATTCAAGAGTTTCCATCTGCCCAGAGGCACTTCCAGGAGTTCTCAGCTCCAGGAAGTGGGGGCTATGCTTTTAGAGATTCCCCAGCTGCGGACAAGGAGTGCGGGCAGAATGGATGTAGTGCCTCTGGGTGGCTCCGGATGGTTTTCTAAGGCTCTGGCAAATGGAGCAAGGGGAGCCTTTTTCCACAGGTTCCTGCCCTCCACCTGCCAATCAAACCTAGCTCCTGAGAGTTCTGTATCCTGGAAACAGGATATGAGCATTCTAGTGCATTTGAGAAACCTGCACACGTGTATCTCCTGTCCAATGCCAATGCCCTGCCCTCAGATACTGATTGCTGTCTCCAGCTAAGTTAGCCTTGGAGAAGGCCACAAGGGCTTCAGAAGATGGTGGCAGTAGTTATGGCAATGTCCACCAGATGGCAGTCCTAAAACCCAAGACACTGGCAGACGACCTAGAGGAAAAGCTGGGTAGGAACTATGTATGAAGGGGGCAGCTCCACCCGGGGATTAGGAAAACGGGAAGCGGGTGGAGATGGGGGTCTCACTTAAGCGACAGGTCTCAGCAGTTTCAGTGGGACCAGAGGACGAAACATGACTCACACATCAAAACATGTATAGTGTCCTCACCAAATGTGACCATCTCAGAAGATCTGGGGCCAGACAGTCTGTAGATGGTGGGATCAAGGAGTCACTCCTCCCAGCCTACCTCTCTTGTAGAGCATCCAGCCAGCTTGCCAGGGCTCTTCTCAGGCTCAGTTCCATTGCTTCCCACATCTCCTCACTGGTCTGGAAACCCCTGGAGGCAGTCACCATGTGAATTACTAGTGTGGTGGCCAGTGGAGCCCAGTAAAGCCTATATCTTAGCATCTGGAGTGTCAGTTGTCTCATAGAAAGTAGCATGACCCATGAGTATCCAGCCAGATCCCAAAGGCCCATCCCTTCATCCCTTCCCTGATTGGAGAGTAGTGAACTTCCCAAAGATGCCGTTGGATTCAGGAGACTTGTTTCAACTTCAGATTGCCAGAGGGCTCAAAGCCTGATGTTTCTCCAGCCCTCACCTCCCAGATACACTTGGATGGTATGATCTTCTCCCTGTATGCACTACAGTATGGTGGTGCATAGAGAATTCCACGGTCATCTAGCAAAAGCTTGCTTCCCCCACCAAGATGCAATACTCTGGTCATGGAAATACTGGGACCTTGGAGTAGTAGCTGGCTCTGAAGAAGTCAGGAGGCCTCCTGTAACCCCCGATGCCTCTGTCCTGGTCAAACATCTGAACTTTATAATCTGTTCGTCATACTTGTCTACATACCCAGTGTCTATGCTCTTCCCCAAGCTCTCTGAGTATATTAACTGAGTTCTAGGCCGTTCCCTTGACTCCTAGCAGGCTTTGGGGTCTTGATGAACTCAGTCTAATCAGTATGCTCTCTCCTGCTCTCTCAGGCTACTTGAAGCTAAGATGAAGTTGAATCATCCCTTAATGAAGACCGACATTTCTCCAGATAGGATTTCTGTGCCTGCTTCAAAATTACTAAATCTGAGACCGTGGGTTTGGGCTCTAGGGGAAGTAAGGGAGTTTGAGAGCCAAAGCTTGAAGGACCACAGGACCAGGCAAAAGCCTTCCTCCACCTACTGTAGCTTGCAAGGGCAGCCCCAGAGCTGTGACTGGAGGCTTTCGAACCCATAAGTATCCAGCGTGCTGACCTCCCACGGCAGCTGTTCTAGGCCTAGGCACCTTCCTGGTCTTTCATCAGGGTCCCTCCTTCTCTGCCAGCCTCTGGCCTTTCCATACCAGCTTGTCTGTCTGCCCAGCCCCTGCTGTCTTCACATCTTTCTTCACATTTGCTTCAAGGCTGCCCCAGGCCAACTTGTTTATCCGTCAGGGGGTCCGAGTGTGTATTTCAGCCCCAATTATGCTCTGGCCACAGTCACCACAGATACCAAAACAAACGGCCTGGGCGTCAGAGGTGGGGGAGGCTCAGACAGGCTGGTGCCAGGGGGGCTGATAAAGGGGGATCCGCTCGGGCTTGGAAGTGATGAGAGCTGTTCCTAGTGATGGGGCCCTAGGGATTAGAGGCTCGTGGGTAATTGGTCTCCTTGGCTAGCCCACAGAGGGGACAGTGTCTTGGTCTCAGTGATTCCTTTGCCATTTCCAGTGTCTCATCTAACAGAATCCTGGGAGTGTGGTGACTTGAAAAAAGCTGGCCTCACTGCTATAGAACAAAAAGTTTGACTCCTGAACCCAGGCCAGCCCACAGAGACCATTTACCCCGTCCTCAGACTGTAGTCTGTGTCTGTGGAAAGAAGAGTGAGGAAGCTCCCTCTCCCACTTTGCCTCAGCGCTGTTCAGAGCTCTACAGCTCCCCAGGGGACATAGCCAGAAAGTCTGGAGCCCAGAGCTGTGGATGCTTGTGGGCCTTATGAATACACCCTTTACTCCTTGCTATGCTCCGCCCTTTGGCTAGTGAACATCCACAGTTGGGTGGACCCACAGGTCTGACATGGGAGGAAGTCCACCCTCATTATGGGATAGCTCCAGGCTCCTCTGCTGGCTTAGTGCTTGTGGTGTGGAGCGTGGCCCTTCAACACTGTGTCTGGTAGGTCAGTGGATGGAAACTGACCTCATTTTGACTGTATGGATACAGGGAGAAAAATCTTGATTTGCCCCCAAGCTCTCTGGAATGTACAAGGAAATTCCTGGGCAGCAATGGGAAGCAGGGATGGAGCCACTGGGACTACCAGCAGGTGACAAGGAGAGTTGGGGGGTTCCTGATGTGTGCATCCCAGCTTCTAGCTAGAGGTCTCTCTCTCTCTCTTTCTCTCTCTCTCCCTCTCTCTCTCCTTCCCCCTCCCTCTCCCCTCTCCCCCTCCTTCTCCCTCCTTCCCCTCCCCTCCCTCCACCTCTCTCCTTTTCTCACCATGGGTCTCACTATGTACCTCTGGCTGGCCCAGAACTCACTCTGTAGACACCAGACTGGGCCTTGAACTCACAGAGATCTGCTTGCCTCTGCCTCCTGAGTACTGGGATTAACGCTGCGTGCCACCACACAGGAGGGCCTGCCTATGGATGCTGAGGCTAGGTTAGCCAGCATGCAGGAATCATGAAGAGACTCCGAGTCCACTGGAATTTGTGGCGGGACATGAGGGATTCTTGCTCAGCACCCCCTAGCTGTGCTGTATCCCAGGTGGGAGACCCCCTCCCTGATGACCACTGCCCCAAATTCTCATCCAGCACTTACATGTACCCCACCCTGGCTTTCCTCTGTAACCTGGAAAGGCCTGCTGAGCCGAATTGCCCATTGGCCTATCTGTCCCACAAGACGCACCTGGGGACATCTTGAACAATAATTGGCACTGGGGAGATGGCTTAGTGGGTGACTTGCCTGCTCTGCAGACATGGGAAACTGAGTTTGGACCCACAGCCCCCTCATAGGACGCCATCTAGGGAAGCAGGTGATGGTCCTTGGTGCTTGCTGTCCAGCTCACCTGATCAAATTGATGAACCCTGATTCAGTGACAGGCTCTACCTAAAAAAATAAGGCAGAAGGTGGTTAAGGAAGATAACTGGTATTGACCTGTGTTTTAGCATACACAGGCAACGCTAACACACACACACACACACCATCAGTGAGGTGAGGCAGGGAAAATGGCCTCTGGGAAGTGTGTGTATGTGTGTGGGGAAACAGCAGGAGCTCACGAAAGTGAATGTAGATGAGGTGGTGTACATGGGAGATGGTGTTGTCAAGGACTGTGAGTACATATATCCCCATGAGGGAACTAAGCTGACCACGTGCACTGGTGAGAGTGTGGAAGAGTGGCTCTTTGAAAAATAAGGTTACTGGGGCTGAAGAGATGGCCCTGTGGTTAAGAGGACTACTGGCTGCTGCTCTCCTAGAAGACCTGGGTTCAGTTCCCAGCACCCACATGGCAGCCCATACCTAACTGTAACTACAGTTCCAAGGGATCTGAGACCCTCACACAGACACAGGCATGCAGACAAAACACCAATGCGCATAAAGTAGAAATAAATTATCTAGAAAAAGAGAAAGAAGAAAAAGGGTGACCAAGCAGTTGCAGTGGTGTGATAGTGTGGGACACGAGGGCTTAGAAGTGTAACGGAGGGTGCTCAGCTATGAGTGTGAAAACAAGAATGCAATGGGCGATTGCTCTCAGTGTGTCTTAAAGGGAAAACCTCAGACGATCTAGAGGCCATGCAACAAAAGTGAAGGATACCCCTCCCAGAGTGGTTCTGAACAGATGTGCTGGAAAACACTTTCTAATGGGTTGTATTAATTATTTAATCTCAGTCAGGGGTTTACACCCTGCCTTTGGTCTTTCAGTTCCCAGATAAAAGACACACAACCTTTATACTTATGATCAGCCTTAGATGGCACTGAGGCTGGGCAGATATCCACCCTCTAAGCGATTAGTGTCTACTACCCTATTGATAAGCCTGAGTTAGAACTTGTCATGTTCTGTCTGGGCAGCTCTCATTCTCAACTCCAATTGGCCAGCCCTCATGGCCATGTTTTCATGACTCACCTAGCCCTGGCATCTTCTCTTCTCTCCCCCTTCTCTTCTCCCTTGTGGTCCTCTTCAGGACTCAACTGAAACCCCACCTACCTCTCTTCTGTCCAGCTATAGGCTGTGGGCATCTTTATTCAAACAACAGCTTTAAACTAAGGAGCAAAGTCACATAGCATCACTTAGTGTACGTGAGGATCCTCTCATCTCCAAGGCAACCAGGGCCAGTATTTAGTATCACAATGCATAGCAACAGACCTAACCTCAACAGCAATGTGTCCAATGTACTCTTGGCCTCTGCTACCATTCTTTCCCCTACCATATCACCATGGTGTCCCCACCAGGTGCTGGGATGGAATGGTGCTCTAGAATTGCAGCTCATGTAACAGAGCTTGGGGTTCCAGGCTCAGGATGGGCCAGGGACTGGGAGAGTGAGTACGTGTAGCCACTGTACCTGTTGTCTTCAGCTCCATGGGCGATCGATCTTGATCCAAAAACTGTATCTGCCCCTCTGCATCTCCTTGCTTTGCTCAAGATTCGAGGAGTATCTCATTTCCTTCACCCAAGCTATGCACTGAGTTCTGCTGCCTTCTTTATAGAATGGAAGCCCAGGGGGCAGAGTAGCCTATTCCCCAAGATATGGGGTTTCAGGCTCCATCTCACTGTCTCCTGCAGCTCCTCTGAGCTTCTCGGATGGTCTGGTGCCACTAATCGTGCACTGTGTTCCGAAACCACCTCCTGCATGTAGTAGTAGATCTTAACTCTGCCTGCGTTTCAGTGGGAACCTCCCCTTGGCCCTGGAAGGCTGAAAAAGTCCCCTGCTGAGGATGTATCCCTGGGCTGTGATCTGAGAATAAGTCTAAAGTTCCTGAAGGTTCCGTGTGCAGCCAAGTTAGGGAAGTACCGCTTGGGTTTTCCAAACTTTTCTGCAGAGATAATGACCTGGGATGCTTGTTAAATACCCCTCCTCTGGATAGGTCTAATATGGGCCCCAGATGCTTGCAATTTTTATTTGTGTGTGTGTGTGTGTGTGTGTGTGTGTGTGTGTGTGTGTGTGTGTGTATGCTCATATATGTGTGTGCACATATATGTCTGGATGCACATAAGGATGCAGCTGTGAGCATGCACAATGTGCATATGGAATCAAAGACAACCTCTGACGTCCATCCTCAGGCACCATATCGCTTTCTGTCTCTCATTTGGTAGAGTCTGAGTTGGTGGCCAGGAAGCTTCTGGGGATTCTTCCTCCTTCCAGCCTACCACACCCCGTTTCCTCCGTGCCATCTGGGGATCTGAAGTCAGGTCCTTACACTTGTAAGGCAAGGATTTACTGTAGGCTAAGCCATTTTCCCAGGCCCAGGAATTCTCATTTTCAATAAATAGCCCAGATGATTCCAATCATCAGGGAGCACTGGAGATATGCCACACAGACATACACCACACACATGTGTGCACATGTGCCCCCCCCCCAGGAGTTCTAACACAGGAGCCTAAGACTGTAAGATGTTTGACTCACCCAGGGTATAAATGAGATAGAAATAATGAGAGATCAGATGGGCAAGACAGCAGCAGCTAGATAAGCCAAGGCAAAAAGCATGTACTCGAGAAACCATTGAAGAGTTCCAGTGGCTATGTGGGAATGGATGTGGGGAAGGGATGGAGAGATCAGATACTAGCCAGGAGGCTGTGACAATGGTCCAGGAAAAAGGTGGTAGCCAAGCTAAGGAAGCAGGACAGAGAGATTAGCAATCCTGGGGTGTGGGTGGAGGTGGGGAGTTAAGGGGGCTTTCCAGACAACCTCCAGTTAGCTGATGATGCCTTACTGGTAGAAAGGGGGTTCTAGCCGGGCGTGGTGACGCACGCCTTTAATCCCAGCACTTGGGAGGCAGAGGCAGGTGGATTTCTGAGTTCAAGGCCAGCCTGGTCTACAAAGTGAGTTCCAGGACAGCCAGGACTACACAGAGAAACCCTGTCTCAAACCCCCCCACCAAAAGAAAGGGGGTGTTGTACTCTTCCCTCATGTCAGGCTGTAGGCTCCTGTGGGATTAGGTGCCAGGATGCAACAGGAATCAGCCTGGAACATGCTATGGAGATGATGTCTTAGAGCCATGGTTCTCAGCCGTTCTAATGCTGTGACCCTTAGATACAGTTCCTCGTGTTGTGGTGACACCCTTCCCCCGCAACCACAAAATTATTTTTGTTGCTACCTCATAACTGTAATTTTGCTACTGTTGTGGATTGTAATCTGATATGCAGGATGTCTGATATGCAACGCCCAAAGTGGTCTCCACAGGTCGAGAACTGTTGTCTTAGAGGGTTCTGTCCTGCCTCTGAGGTGATTCCCTGCCAGCAGCCATGAAAATGGAGACTGCTTCAGAGACTCAATCTTCTGACTGTCTTCAGTCTCCACCTTCTGTGGCTGCTGTCTAAACAAGGATGGGATGTAGGAATCGATGGGGATTGAAAAGCATCTTGTCCTTGCACCTATCTAACTTGCTTGTGATAAACCCTGAGTTCCCTTCCCAGACCTCCAGATATCTCCTGATTTCTGCTTGGCACACTGGCCCATCCCACCCTTGACCCCAGATGCCCTTCCTGCATGAGTTCTGACTTCCTCTCTGGCCATCCACTCCGAGGATACTTGGCCTGTTTTCTTCCTTGGGATTTGTCTGATTGCCCTGCCTGCCGGTTCAGCACCCTCTAATCCTTTTGGTCCTCCAGAGACTCCAGATAGATCCATCTCTTCTTTTAACTATATCTCTTTTCATGATGCAAGTGTTCAGCAAAGGAGTTCACCAAGCCCAGGGGCCACCATCATCTGGATTGACCAGCCCCAGGCTCAGTGTCAACCAAGAGCTACTCATGTGTTAGGCACCCACTAAAGACTTTACCTGTATTGTCTCAGCGTATGTTCACCACATTGCCCAAGAGAGGAAGATTCTCCTGCTATTCCTATTTTATAAAGGAAAAAACAGAGGCAAAGATGCTAAACAACTCGCCAATGTCACTGCACTAGAAGATGGGATTGGCCGGGTGGAGAGTTAAGCGTCAGGGTCAAACAGACTGAGGTTTGAGTCTCACTCTGTCATCATCTGAGCGAGTTTCATCACAGCTCTTGATCGCTTGGAGCCTCAGTTTCTCATTTGTGACGTGGGCATGGATGGCATCAGAATCTACGTCTCATGAGACTCGAAGAATAGGGGAAGAGATGAACAAGGCAGGGTTTGATGGGTTGGACTTACAGTCATTCAGTAGCTGAACAAGGCAGGGTTTGATGGGTTGGACTTACAATCATTCAGTAGCTATCACAAACTGCTGAGATGGAGGCTAAGAGCTGTGGTTATAGCCAGGAGCGCCTGGGTCTTAGATTTGTCCCCGAGCTGGCAAACAAACAAGCAAACAACAACAAGAGGAAACAAGCCAAGCGCGACTACAGCCGACTTCCCGCTCAGCTTTTCGTTGGTCCCTGTGATCCGTCTGCACCCTGCCCTTATGCTCCAGTCTGCATCTTCTCTTGCCTCTCTCTGACAAACGAGGAACCCTGGCTCCTCAGTTTTTTTTTGTTTTTTTTTTTTTTATGTTTATTTTTTCCCCTTGTTCTGGTCAACCCCGCTCGCTCCCGCCGGCTCCGCTAGCTCCGGCCAGCCCCACTCGCTCCCGGCCGCCCCCGTACGGCCCCCCGCTCGTTCCAGCCGCCCCGCTCTCTCCAATCGGCTCTGCTTGCTCCGGTTGGCCCTGCTCGTTCCGGCCATTCCCGTTCGGCCCCACTCGCTCCGGCCCCGCTAGCTCAGGCCGTCCCTGCTTGCTTCGGCCGTCCCCGTTTGGCTCCGCTCGCTCCGGACGGCCTCACTTGCTCTGGTTGGTCTCTCCGGTCCAAGGATTCATTTCTTATTATTCTTCATAAGTACGCTGTAGCTGACTTCAGACGCACCAGAGGAGGGCGTCAGATCTTGTTATGGGTGGTTGTAAGCCACCATGTGGTTGCTGGGATTTGAACTCATCACCTTCGGAAGAGCAGTCGGGTGTTCTAACCGGATGCTGGCTCCTCAGTTTTAACATTCCAGCTGCGGCGGGATGGAAGGAAAGTTCTTGTGACGTTTGTCAAAACAGGATTGCCACTAAGGAGAAACTCTGTCTTCCCGCAGCAGAAAAAAACCCTGTCCACTGTGTGGACAAAGCTTAAAAATTATTTAAAACTTTGAAATGAGGCACACATGACTCCTTGTTAAGAAATACAGATGAGGCCTGGTGGTGGTGGTACACACCTTTAATCCCAGTACTCAGGAGGCAGAGGCAGGCAGATCTCTGTGAGTTCAAGGCTAGCCTGGTGTACAGAGGGACAACCAAGGCTACACAGAGAAACTGTCAAGAAAGAAAGAAAAAAAGAAAGAAAGAAAGAAAGAAAGAAAGAAAGAAAGAAAGAAAGAAGAAAAAGATGAAAAAGATGAGAGAGGGAGGGGGAGAGAGAGAGAGAGAGAGAGAGAGAGAGAGAGAGAGAGAGAGAGAGATGGGTTTGATAGCACATGCTTTTAATCTCAGCATTCAGGAGAGGCCGGTGGATCTCTGTAAATTCAAGGCCAGCCTGGCCTACAGACCGAGGTCCTGACCACCTAGGGCTATATAATGAGACCCTGTCTCAGAAAGGAAACAAAAAGAAGTACAGGTGAGCCAGATGGTGGTGGCATACAACTTTTATCCCAGGACCAAGAACAAACCTGAGGATTTTTTTTATTATTAACATCTCTGATTATGATGATATTTCCCTTATGGAGAGGGTTTTTTCTTAAGTCCGTTGGGTATTTTGTACTTCTCTTTCTATAAATTACCTGTTCATAAATGTACTCGTTGTTTAATGGTATTTATAATTTAGTGGGTGAGGGTGTCGGGAGTTGAACCAAGGCCTTATACGTGTGAGGCACGTGTTCTATCACTGAGCCACACTTATTGAGGCAGGGTGTTGATCTGCAGTTTAAGCTGGCCTTGAACCTGAGATCTGGCCTCAGCCTCCCGGCTCCTGGGGTTATGATTGGGAACTTCCCATCATGCCTAATTAGGCCCAATTTAAAATCTTATTAGCGTGCTGGAAATGAATGTTTGTTACATTTTAGTTGCTTATCTGTGGATGTCACTCACGATCTTTCAAGACATGACAGTTTTAAATGTAGATCCAACTTCTCCCTGTTTCCTTTTAGATGTCTGTGGTTACCATCTTATTTTAAAGGAGTCTTCTCTCCTCTTAACTTAGTTAACTTTAATTTATATTTTCTTCTAATACTTTTAGAGCTGGCTATTTGTTTCTTTTAGAATCTACTTTATGAACAGTGAGGTCAAAATAATCCATTTGTAATGTTCAAAGATCTCCCCCTACATATGCAGGCTATTCTGCATACGACCATGCTGTCCAGACACAAGCCCACAGACTGCATGTGTACAAGCTCAACATGTGCCATGCGTGTGCTCGCTCAGAGGCATACCTGCAGCGCCAGTCCTAGCACACAGAAGTGTGGACACATGTCTGCACACAGTCGTCCAAGGTGACGTTGATTTGTGAACAGGGAGGCCTTTGCCTTCCTCACTTAGAGTGAGAGCATTTGTAAGCCCTGGCAGGTGTTAGTGAGATGACAGAAACGTACTGTAGCCTACAAGTGACTGCGGGGACTTGCTGGGTGATGGTCTGTGCAGCACACTAGCCTTGGCTCCTGGTCCCCACCCCTTAGTATGAAGACAATCCTAGGCAAAGCAAGTGGTAAGAGATTTCCCTAGAGGATCCAGAGAGGCCATGCGTACATGAACCTGGTACATGAGCCATCTTTTCTATATAGCATATGTCCCGTTATATGGATGGTTTTATCCTCAGCTCACCCCCTTCCCCCCCAAAAAATGTGAGCCCATTGAAGGCACAGAGATAGACACTGGGTCCTCTTCATTTTGTCTCTCTCACATCTCAATACAAAACCAGCAACCTTGGGCGCCTGTGTGCAGACCTGCGTCCACACTTCTGTGTGCTAGGGTTACTGTTCCACAATTCGCCCTTGGATAAGCATATGCATGACACATGTTGAGCATATATGCACATGCAGTTTGTGTGTCTTAGTCTGGATAGTGTGGCCCTAGGCATGCAGAGTAGCATACTGTGTCTGTGGGCACGGGGACACATTGGTGCTTCAGCGCCTTTTTACCATTTTCCACACTGGACTGACCTCCTTGGGTCAGGCAGTTTTTACTTTCACAGCTAGAACTATCTATTCGTGGAAACAAAGTCCAAACATTGCAGTCCTTACAGTTTCTCCTTGCAAAGCTTCATTTTCCCCTCTGGCCTCTCCTTTTCTCCTCACCTCTGTGTATCTCACATGGCTCCTCTTCCCCTTCTAGAGGAAGTTCATCTGAGCTCAGTCTTTGCTGACATGGCCATTTGGGCCATTAAGTGCCTCCTAATGAGGGACTGCCTTCATGGCCCTTCCCCTACCAAGCAGGGAAGGATCAATTAGCTGTTGCTGCATGCATGTGCATGCACACACACACACACACACACACACACACACACACACACACACACACACAGAGCATATGTATTTATGACCAGGCCCATTTATACATATAATAATCATATGTACCCTCCCTTATTATTCATTAATTCATTAATTCACTTATTCTGGGGATGAAATCTAGGGCTTTGCTCTATCACTAAGCTACATTCCCCATCTGATTACCTCTTATGGACCAAGGATCCCTACCCATATACTCTAAAAAGTGGTCCTCCCCCATCATCAAGGACAATGCCCGTCAAGGACACACCCACATGTACAGCTCAGATTCCTGTAGTTCCCGACTTTCATTTTCCACGAATGAGCCAACTCAGCCACAGAGCCATATTACTGAATGAATAACTTTATTGTTTGATTATTTACATTATCATTATTGTTTACTCTTGAAAGGGTTTTAAAGAATTTTTAATATGTCACTTTTATATTTAGAAATTATTATATCTTAAACATATAATTATATTATAGGAAGACCACATTTTTAGATCTGCCATCACTGAACTTGTACAAATCCAAGACCCCTGAAGCTACCAGGACATTGGGAAACAAGTAGTTCTTGATAACTCTGCTGTTATCCCTTAGAAGTGCTCAGGTTTCACATTTTTCTAATATTATTTTTCTGAGATTACCATGTGGATGACAACAAGTTTAGTGTAAGGTGTATGGACATGACCCTAGAAAGAGTAGAGACCTGGGTTCTCTCTGCTGTGCATAGAGGAGAGTGGGGTAGGTAGGCTTTCAGAGAGGCCGACCTTGCCTCATGAGTCATCGTGACCCTAACGCCGAAGAGTGCCTCCCATAAGCCTTTCCTTAGCTTGCTTACTTCCAGAGAGTCCTGGCTTCAGAGTCCACGAGCCCTGCCTAACCCCTTCTTGGCCAGACAGGAAGAAGTACTTCACTAAGTATCCTGTTCCAGAGTGTCTGCCTCTGCATTCAGTCTGGGGCAGGCAAGTGCCAGCATAGTGTAGTATCTGCCCCTGACATATCCACAGGAGGACAAGGAAGTAGAAGAACTAGACCCTTGATCTGTGACATACAGGACCAGTTATGGCCTGTTTGGGCTTCCTGGGTCCCCGTTCCCCAGCAACACTAAGGTTGGCAGCATGGGGAACTCTACAAGAATCTCAGCAGCTGTATTCACAGCTAAGAGTTGGCAAATGACTTCTACGGCCCTGGCCCTGTCAGACACTGGATCTTGTTCCCAGGACATGGTTTTGTTTTGTTTTGTTTTCCCTCGTTCCATGCTCCAGCCAGCCCTGCTCGCTCCGGCCGTCCCCAGGACATGTTTAAGAGAAGAGATGAAGATAGTTCTTGGGGACTCTTCTGCAAAGCTACATGGGAAGAGTTACAGCAGCAGGCTTTGCAGAGCCTCTCCTTACCTCAGGAGCTCTAGCTAGAAATAGCATTTCCTGGCTTTGTGCTTCATCAAGCCCCTAACCTGGAGGCATTGTAAAGGCTGGCAGGGGTTAGCCTGCTTTACCTTCTGGGGATAGAGTAGGAGCTCCTTCCCCTGGCTAATGTGTACCCCATGGCAATCTCTACCAGTCTCCAGGTTCTCTCCCCACCCCCTGTCAAGAGGGCTCTGACTAGCAAGTCCTCCTTCAAGCTTGAGCTTCCAAAGGGATGTCCTTCTCCAGCCTAGCCTTCAGCTCGTCTTAAGGAGCACAGATCAGTCAAGTCCTGGAGGAGATGGGGCCTCTTAGTAGGGACATCACGGTGGTATTATCTGATGGAGGGTGCAGGGGTCCAATAGAGAACATAGGAAGCAGGAAGGCACAGGTCAGGGAAGCATGGGTCAGAATCCTAACTTGCTCCCTCTAGGGGCATCTCATTTTCAAGAGGTTTCTTCAGAGGTCCTGGGTTTGATAGCCAGCACGTGGAAAACAGAGATTTCTTTGTTGTTGAGATCTCATGGAACCCAGGACAGCCTCAAACCTGCAATGTCACCAAGCCTCCTACTTGTACCTCCTGAGTACTGGGATGACGGCATCGCCATATCTGCTTAGACTCAGGGTCTCATGTACACTAGCCAAGCACTGTAGCTGAGAATCATCATCACCCTGAAGTCCCCTAGTTAATGCACGAGGAGAATCAGCCTTTGCTGCAAGAATTAGAAGCCGTGTATTCTGCCTTAATGTGGTTTGTCTTTGTGCGCTTTGACTGCTGCTGGAAAAAAGTATATGCAAAGAAAAGGCTAACAATAGTTACCTCTCAGGGTTGGGGGTGTAGCTATGCAGTACAGCTTATACTGCACATGAGCAAAGACCAAGGCTCAGCCCAGCATCAAAACCAAAACGAAACAAAAGCAGCGGATCCCAGGAGAAAGAAGGGAGCCTTTGCTCTTCACTTCCTTGTCTCTTGTACCACTTTACTCTCATTGCTAAGTACATTTTACATTTGTCGAAGGAAGGAAGGAAGGAAGGAAGGAAGGAAGGAAGGAAGGAAGGAAGGAAGGAAGGAAGGAAGGAAGGAAGGGTGAACTACCAGCCAAGTAGTTGAGCCTCCTTTGAGTCAGCAAACAGTAGCCTTACTGGTTATCTGTTAAATTCCTAGCAATCATTCCTTCCCAGCATTGTGTCTAGGTGTGAAGTGGTTTGTAAATAAATCACTGTGTAATTGCTAGTTATGATTAACATCTAGGTAATGATGTCTGTGCATGCGCCATTGTATATGTGAGCCAGCCGGTCCTAAACACCAGGGGATAAATATATCTCCTGAAGGGTGGTTATGCAAATGCTGCAGATTCGGAGCAGACCCAGTAGCTGGATAGGTTTCAAGGCTAAACCTGTTCTCACTGGAAACACGATCTTGACTAATTTATTTAACCTTTCTCAGCTTTATTCTTTCTGTCTTCGAGATGAAAATTTATTGCGCCTGGTCCAAATCATTGTTGATAAGGGTTAGCCATGTGGTGTCGAACTCTTAGAACGGCCCGGCACCTGACACATCAGGAGCGTGCAATCAGCAGTTATTTGTGTCTGTGTACACACCTTGACGTTTCTCCTCCTTGGAAAAGGTTTTGCCTTCCGTCCAGGTTTGTGAGATGGGTCTGTTTGAAGACATCTACTAGAAGAAGAGACAGGTCCTGCTGGGGATTCTACCGCTAGAGGCCACCCTCACAGGGAGCTTTGGGCAAGATAAAGGTGATTCACATGAGGTCTCTTTCTTCCTGGGCATCTAAGACATTCTCAGGGGTGCAAGTACCTTCCTAGTTCCCTTAGGTCACCCGTATGAAAGGCCTGCTGAGCCAAAAGGGAGCCACCCACTGGATGTGTGGGGGAATGGGGAACAGGAGGAATAGTTCATTGTTAGAGTTCAGGCTATAGAAGGGAACAAGGCTCTTCAAGCTAAGGCCAGCGAGATGGTTCAGTTAATTTCCCAACACCCCTCAGAAGTACCTGTGTGACCTCATCTGTCCCACGCCCAGCATTTGCTGTCTGATTCTGGTGGTATAGTTATTCCCATCCATCCCAGTCTCTGGGAGGCACCTTTGAGAGAGGCTGAGCTGCCAAACAAGTGGAGCAAGTTTGGAAGATGGGAAGGTCCCTGACTTGGGGGAGGGACTTGGGCCCAGGTCCCCAGTCAAGGCTAACCTGGGAAGGAGATGGGGAATAAGCCCTTTCTATTTGCAGGTGCAAGCTACCTTCATGTGTAGACAGATGGAATGTCTCTGAGGACTGCAGGAATCAGAGATTCTAAATTCTAACTCAGGCCAATGTCTTCTCAGAATCTGAAATGGTGCAGGCTTAGTTTCCTTCTCCTGTACTGTTCTCATTGGTGGATAAATTCTTTATTGAATAACATGTTGGACAGTGTGTAAACTGTAAATGCACATTATGATTTATTGCTGTATGGGTATAGAGCTCAACAGAGTTTTCCATAGTAGATGTTGTCAGTGTTTCTCTATCACTGTGTTAAAACACTGATGTGGGCACAGAGGTTTTTTTTGTTTTGTTTTTGAAACAGGGTTTCTTCCTGGAACTCACTCTGTAGATCTGCCTGCCTCTGCCTCCCAAGCGCTGGGATTAAAGGTGTGTGCCACCACTGCCCTGCTGAGGAAAGGGTTTAATTCAGCTCAAAAGTTATAGTCCATCACGGGGAGAAGCCAGGACAGGATCTCAAGGCAGAACTGAAGTAGAAACCAAGGATTGTTGCATACTGTCTTGTTTCCTTTGCTGCTACCTTATTTTACACAGCTGAGATGTACCTGTCCAGGAGGAGAGCTACCCTCGGTGGGCTGGGCCCTTCCACTCCAATCATTAATTAAGAAAATGTCCCACCAACATACCATCAGGCCAATCTGAGAGAGGCAGTTCCTCAGTTGAGTCCCTCTTCCCAGGTGACTCTAGTTTGTGTGGAGTTGACAAAAGCTAACCTGTACAGACATACTGATGTAAACACATAAGAACAGCTCACTATGGCACCCTAAGAACTTCACGTCCCTCCTGGGCACAATGGCAGCCTCCAGTGCAACCCTACTCTAACTTGTCGCCATGTAGATTACTTCTGCCCATTTGAATACTCAGGTAAGTGAAAAACTGTCATGCCTAGCTTCTCTGACTCATCTGTAGCCCTGAAATCAGTTTGTGTTATTTAGAGTTACTCAAACAATATTCATACAACAAGAAATACACACAGAGCAGGGCAGTGGTGGCGCACACCTTTAATCCCAGCACTCGGGAGGCAGAGACAGACGGATTTCTGAGTTCTAGGTCAGTCTGGTCTACAGAGTGAGTTCCAGGACAGCCAGGGCTATACAGAGAAACCCTGTCTCGAAAAACAAAACAAAACAAAAAAGAAAAAAAGAAAAAAGAAAAAAAGAAAGAAATACACACAGTTACAAACATTCACACCCAGAGCAGCCCTACAGACACAAAAACCAGAAACCGAACAGAAAAACAAACCCCAAAACACATACCCCAAAAGGTCTAATACATACAGCTCTTTCACAAGCAGGCTTACACTGCTTACACAAGCTTATGTAACACACTCAGGTTCTCACACATACAGGCCCACTCACTCCATGCACATAGTGCACACCATACACATGTAGATATCCATACACTTATGAGCACAGCCTCTATATGCTGAATGGTCCTCACACATACAAGTATACATGCAATGTATACCTGTTATGTAATATGTGTGTTTGTGTGTGTGCAAACACTTGTATCCTGCACTCGTATTTACACACATGTAAGCAGCTTCTCTCACACACAGACACATCACACCCATCTCCATTTCCATTCCTGAATGCGCACTTTCATGCCCTGCCACAAGCAGCCTCCTGCACTGGGCTGCCCCACTTCTCACACGCATGCGCGTTACTCTTTTCGCAAGTTGGCACTCCCAGATTCTCTGGCTCTGGACAGACAGCAGAATGTGATAAAATCAACAGCTGAACGCTGTCTTGAGAGCAAAGCTGTACTTTGTTGAGAAATCCGAGCCCTTATTGGAAGGCTACAAGTGCTGTGTCTGGGCTGGGAGGGAGGGGAGGCGGAGGGGTGGTCTCCCAGGGCGCCTGTGGCCATCGGGCGGTTTCCATTATAAAAAATGATGAAAGGGCCGGCCCAGAGAGAGCAGGGCTGTGAGTAAATAAAGCTGCCACCTCTGACCCTTAAAGACCAGAGCGCATCCCAGAATGAATACTCATTAAGGAGAGGGACTTGGGCTCAACCCAAGTTATCCAGGACCCGAGGCCTTGGGCCAGACTCCCAAGGGAAGCAAGTGATTTGAGAACCGCCCCCCCCGCCCCCACCCCCGCCCCCGAATGAGCGTGGGGGTGTGTAAAGGAAGCAGGTTGAGAACAGAGTGTGGGGTGTGGGAGGGAGAAGCTACTAGGGACAGGACCCAGGTTGGGGGAGAGGAGGGGACCCCTCTCAGCAGCCTCCTTCAGGTCTCTTCCTCTCTGAAGAAAGTATGCATCCCCTCCTTTGCTTGAGTCTTGCTTTGCTTGCTTTTCTACTCGCCAGGAAGTACAGGAAAACAGGAGTTAGCAAAACTAACAAAACAGAGAAACGACCAAGTCCCCGGGATCCTGGAAAGACCGAGAAGCCGCTGGCTCTGGCTTTGACGCAGGAATGAGTCTCGCTGGACTTGAGCCATGTGGGTCCCACCAAACCCCTTCTCTCGAGGACCTGTCCAGCTCAGCTCCAGATATAAGGTAAAGTTGAGCAGCGAGGGACAGAGAAAGCAGAGAATACGGAACCCGGCAAGAATGAGACCAGTTTTGGAAATTCGCCTCCCAGCTCTGTCAGGGTTTGAACCTCCTTTCCCAGTACACATGAAGGGCTGGCTCATCTGTGAAGTCAGGCCTGGTGGTACCCTTTTCAAGGTACCCCCTTTCTTTAGAACTGAGTTCTGGGTGACATCTCACAGGGTTGACAGTCACTCTATTCAATAGCCATCTGGGCTCTTGAATCTAGTTCAGTTCCCTAGAAAAGAAAACTCTTGGACTGGAGAGATGGCTCAGTGGTAAAGAGCACTTGCTGTTCTTGCTGAGGACCTGGGTTTGGCTCTCAGCACCTGCGTGGTAGCTCACAACCATCTGTAGGTATGAGTGTGATGCACATACAAACACAGGGGCAAGCTGAGAGGTGGCACCGTTGATCCCAGCACTCACTGGGGAGGCAGATCTCTGAGTTCAAAGCCAGCCTGGTTTACAGAATGAGTTCCAGAGCTATACAAGGTCTCAATCCTCGCCCTGCCCCAAACAAACAAACAAACAAAAACAAACAAACAAGAAACAAAAAAAACCACACTGGCAAAATGTTCATGCATATAAAATAAAATAGATCTAGAGCTGGAGTGCTGACTCAGGAGTTAGGAACACTGGTCCTTTTTTCAGAAGAGCAGGGTTCAATTCCTAGCATGTGGCAGATAACTAACACATGGAACCCGGGTGCCAAGGGTATCTGACAACTTCTTCTGGCCACTAAGTAAATCCTAATTAAAGTGAAATAAAAATAAATACATAAAAAATAAAAATAAAAATGCCAATACCATAATAATAAAATACAGCAACACACACAAAGTCTTCATCAAGAGATCAAGAGGCTCCCAGGCTTTCTGTGTGATGGACAGGCAGGGAAAATGATGAGAAGCTGCCAACCACATCTGTCCCCAAAGAGGAGAGAGGGAGAGTATCCTTGTCTCTATGCTTGCAGATTTGGGGCAGGAGCCCCAGTATTACGGGAGGAAACCTGGGGTAAGGGCATTCATTGCTTCAGTGCTGGTCTGTCCATTGAGGGGTGTCCTGCAGCTAAGGGGCCAGGGTCAGGCCCTGCTCCATCCTCAAGCATAAAGCCTACTTTCCCCGAATTCACTGATGGTGACTCATCTTAGTCTTGGGAAGAGCTGAGTCCCACGGAGGGGAGGGGAATCTAGGCAGCTGAGGCCTGTGTGTCAGCACAGGATTCTTGGTCTATACCAAAAGCTCCCTCTTGGCCAAGTCTCTCTTGTCTCGTCAGCCGAGATGAAGGGGAAGGGCAGGTGGGCTCAACTTTAAAGCCAGCCACGGATGAGGAAGGACGACACGGACATCAAGAAAATCAAACTCTATTTCTGCCTCCCCTCTTGGACGTCCCTCAGCCGCAGCTCAAAACGTAAGCAGTTTTTTCTGGGAAGTTTCCCTGGGACAGACATTAGCCCGTGGGCTTTACATGGTTTAACTTCACAGTAGTTCAACATGAAAACACCAGTCACCCTTGCTTTACCAGTGAGAGAATGGAGAGAACTACAGCCCAAAGAGGTTGCTAAGTTACCGCTGCAAGGGTGTCAGTTATTAGGTAGGGTGGGATTAAAACATAAGCATCCTGGCTTCTAGGTGCCCAGCTGGTATCTGAGTCTGGTTCAGGAGCAGGAAAAGCCAAGTTCAGAAGCCAGGTCAGAAGCCGGGGAAGGGTGAAGAGCCATAGCTTGCTGCCTGGAATCTCAACATCAGGCCCCCCCTTTGCCCCTGATGCCACCCAAGGCAACACCAAGCCAAAGGTAAACTTTTTGCAACACCACCCTTTAGATATTTTGATGACCCCTGTCTTTTTTTTTTCTTTTTTTCTTTTCTAAGATTTATTATTATTTTTTAATGGATCAATTCTCATTCTTCTATATGATAACCGCCAGTTGAGCCAGCACCATTTGTTGAAGATGCTGTTCTCTCTCTCTCTCTCTCTCTCTCTCTCTCTCTCACTCGCTCTGGTCAACCTTGCTCACTCTGATCTGTCCCGCTTGCTCCGGCCAGCCCCACTCGCTCCAGCCCACTCGCTCCGGTCGTCCCCACTCGCTCTGGCTAGCCCCGCTCACTCTGGCTAGCCCCGCTCACTCTGGTCAGCTCCACCCGCTCCGGTCAGCTTCACTCGCTCCAGTCGGTCCCACTTGCTCTCTCCGGCCCAAGGATTTGTTTATTATTATTCTTCATAAGTACGCTGTAGCTGACTTCAGACGCACCAAAGGAGGGTGTCAGATCTCATTACGGGTGGTTGTAAGCCACCATGTGGTTGCTGGGATTTGAACTCATCACCTTCGGAAGAGCAGTCGGGTGCTCTTACCCGCTGAGCCATCTCACCAGCCCTTTTCTAAGATTTATTTATTTATTATATGTAAGCACAATGTAGCTGTCTTCAGACACACCAGAAGAGGGCTTCAGATCCCCATCACAGATGGTTGTGAGCCACCATGTGGTTGCTGGGATTTGAACTCAGGACCTTTGGAAGAGCAGTCAGTGCTCTTAACCACTGAGCCATCTCTCCAGCCCGACCCCTGTCTTTGTGACAACAAAAAAAAACCCCTCCACACATCCGAAACTCCAACTGTTTATATCAATCACTTTGCATCCCTTGATCCTTAATCAAAGTGGATACTTGGGCTTTGGGCTGGGGATTTAGCCTAACAGTATAGTGCCTGCCTAGAATACACAAGGCTTTGCTCCCCCTTCACTCCCCTACCCCCCAGCACTCTGGAAATAAAATGAAACCAGCTAAGGTCTCTTCTGACTTGTGCTTATGTGGTTGGTTAAGAAAGTGCAGTTTTCTGGCTGAGGCCGTAGATAAGTTAGTAGAGTTCTTGTCTAGCATGCACAACAGCCCTGGGTCTGCTGGCAGGCACTGTGTAAAATGGGCACAGCGCCGTGTGCCTATAAGCTCAGGACTTTGGAAATGAAGGGAGGAGGATCAGGAATTCAAGACCATCCTCTACCACATAGCAAGCTGGATGCCCGCACAGAATAAATGAGACTGTCTCAGGAGATTATGTTTCATTTGTGTGTGTGTGCTGGAGATTGGACCTATGGCCTTACACATACACCACTAAGCTGAACTCTGAGACCAGACTGACAAGGTTTAAAGTTTTTACGTTGCACTGTATTTATGCGTACCTCCTATTTGCACCCCCCCACACACAACTGTCATTCTTTTAAAAAAGATTTTTATCCCATTTTACTTATTTGTGAGTGTGGTGTGCGCAGGCATGTATGTGTGTATACACTCACACATCCATATAGAGATAAGAGGACAACTTTCAGGAGTGGGTTCTCTCCTTCTATCGAGTGGGTCCCAAGGATTGAACACTGGTTGGCCCTCAGCCTTGGCAGTGCAGCAGGCACCTTTACCTGCTGAGCCAATCTAACAGCTCCAATGCCATCCTTTTGGTGGCTATGCAGCAGTGCTGGGTGGCTGGGCTACTTCCAAGACTGAGCTATTATGATTAGTGCTGCTGTAAAAAAAGAAAAAACAAAACATAAACAAAAAAACAAACAACTTTGTACCAATTACTTTTTATTTCCTTGGGATACAGTCCCAAAAGTGGGATTATCTGATCAAAAGCTCTGAACAGTGTCATGCCATTTTTTTTGTTGTTGTTGTTGGTTTTTTCGAGACAGGGTTTCTCTGTATAGTCCTGGCTGTCCTGGAACTCACTTTGTAGACCAGGCTGGCCTCGAACTCAGAAATCCGCCTGCCTCTGCCTCCCGAGTGCTGGGATTAAAGGCGTGCGCCACCACGTCCGGCTCGCCATTTTTTTTTTTTTAAGTGCAACTCAGGGAGGATGGGACCAATCCACCACCACCACCAGCAGCACTTGCTGCAGGAAGAATACTACGGTCCTTTAACAAGCCCCTGAGTAGCCTGCAGACTAAAGGAGTGGTTTGTTCCTAAGGTAAACAACCTTCCCCCCCCCCCCCCCCCCCCCCCCCGTAGGACCTGTGTGCAAGCCTGGCTGTCTTCTGTGGTCTCTGGTTTTGGTTTGGTTTGGCTTGGTTTTTGTTTTTTTGAGACAGGGTTTGTCTGTACAGCGCCGGCTATCCTGGAACTCTGTAGCCCAGGCTGACCTCAAACTCAGAGAGATCTACCTGCCTCTGTCTCCTGAGTGCTGGGACTAAAGACCCCAAGACCAGGTGGCTGTCTTCTGATTTCTTATTTGTTTGTTTGTTTGTTTTTTATTTTATTATTATTTTTTTGAGACAGGGTTTCCCTGTGTAGTTCTGGCTGTCCTGGAACTCACTCTGTGAACCAGGCTGGCCTCGAACTCCGAAATCTGCCTGCCTCTGCCTCCCAAGTTCTGGGATTAAAGGCATTCGTCACCACTAGCATCCATTCCTGTAGCACTTATTACATGACAGGTATTCTAAGCACCGAGTTACAAATGGTTACAAATGTTAACTTGTTTCCCTTTTGTGGTAAGTTCAAAGGGCAGGTCCTTTTACTCCCATTCCCACTCTGAAGGTGAGGAAGCCACTGTGGAGGACTTTGCAGGCTGTCACATAGCTGCCAACTTGGGACACTGACATTCAACTCAACCTCTGGGTAGTATCGCCTAACTGGGGATGGGGGGATACTGTATCGCTTGTAGCATCCTTTCTTTTCCGGGTCCTGCCTTGGTCCCGGCAGCCTCAGTCCTAAGGAAGGAAATCTAAAGATTCTTAATATTTAGATTTAACACTCAGCCTCTCTGATATTTCGTTTTCTCCCCTATCAAATGATAGATTAAGAGATAAGGGAACAGGGGAGATGGCTCAGCAGTCAAGAGCACCTGCTGTGGTTGCACAGGACCTGAGTGTAGTGTCCCAGCACATGTGATGTATCATTTCTGTAACTCTAAGTTACAGAAAAAGTCTAAAGTCCTGGTTTTCAGACATTATCCCCACTTTCCAGTTTCTTCTTTATCGTATATATTCATGCTTGCCATTGGGCTAAGCACTTTTTTTTTGTTTAAGATTTATTTATTATTATATCTAAGTACACTGTAGCTGTTTTCAGACACACCAGAAGAGGGTGTCAGATCTCATTACGGATGGTTGTGAGCCACTATGTGGTTGCTGAGATTTGAACTCAGGACCTTCGGAAGAGCAGTCAGTGCTCTTAACCGTTGAGCCATCTCACCAGCCCTGGGCTAAGCAGTTTTACATATTCTTAGCTCACTCTCTCTCTCTCTCTCTTTTCTTTTAAGGTTTATTTTTATTTTATGTATGAGTGTTGCCTACATATATTCGCACCACATGTATGCCTGGTGCCCGCAGAGGTCAGAAGAGGGTGATGAAGTCCCTGGAACTGGAGATACAGCAAGTGCTTTCTTGACAACTGAGCCATTTCCCTAGCTCCCTTGTCTCTTAATCTTTACCACAATCATACAAAGTCAATTGATGTTTTCATTAGGTAGAGGTTACAGAGGAGAAAACCAACGTATCAGTCTGGGTTCTCCAGAGTCACAGAACTTATGGAATGTCTCTCTATATTAAGGGAATTTATTGGCATGACTAACAGATGGCAGTTCAACTAACCCAACAGTGGGCAGCTGTGAATGGGAAGTTCAAGAATCTAGTAGTTGCTCAGTCCCATTAGGCTGGGTATTCTAGCTGGTCTTCTGCATAAGCTGGAATCCTGAAGAAGAAGGTTCCAAGCAAGTGTGAACAGGTGAAGAAGAGAGGGCCTTCCTTCTTCCTCTGTCCTTATGTAGGCCCCCATCAGAAGGTATGGCCCAGATTAAAGGTGTACACCACCACGCCTGGATTTGGAACTTGCTGTGTCCCAAGCTGGCCTTGAACTCAGAGACCTGATTGCCTCTGTCTCCTTAAAGGCATGTACTTACTACCTTGCCTGGGCCTAAGATTTTTCATGGCCACTACACCTCAAAATCTATATCAAAAGTGTCATCCCATGTCAAGATCCAGGTCAGAAGCCCATGTCTTCCAGCCTCAAGATTTGCATCACAGGAGTGCCCTCCATTTCTGGATTGTAGTTCATTCCAGATGTAGTCAAGTTGACAACCAGGAACAACCATCACAACTAAGTATCAGAGAGGGTAAGTGTGTTGCCCAAGACCACACAGCTTGTGAAGAAGTAGCTGGAGAATTCAATCTGTTCGTTCATTAATTATCAGCGTCTCTGGTCTTTCCATCCACACTTGGACCCTTTCTGGGGCCCTACGGCTCCATTCTTTACCTTAATCCATTTCTCTTTGTCCTAATTAATTTCTCCTAAATCACACAAGTGTGAAGATAAAATCATTTAGTTTAGCTCAGCTACTTTTCCTGGCTGCAGTCAGCCTGACTTTATCAGAGCTCTGATCACCGTGCAAAGCATTAACATTTCCATTTACCTGCTGCAACTGAGGGCCACTCCTTGAGAGAGGCCCAAATAGCTTCCTCCTTTACCGTCTCAAAGTCTACACCCCTTTGGTACCTGCCCACTGTGATCCTACTTCCTGCCAGAGGATCTTCGGTTAGTTTACCAAAGCAGGTGGTGGGGAGGTTCTAATTCCAACAAAGAGACCACACCCCTCAGCTCAGTTTTGTGCTTCCTATTTCTTTGGGTCCTGTGGAATGACTGACTCATAGCTCAGGGACCTGCTGGGGAGTGGCTTTTCCCAATCCCAGCACACAACTGTACAAGCTCCAAATCCCTGAGCACACGTTATGTTATGTATTCCCACCAAGCATAAGAGAAGCCACTCCCCCACTGTTAGCAAATCTGGGAGCACAGGCTTCAGAAACTGTGACTGGCCAGTTGTGTTTTTGTGTCTGAACATCCTTTTGTACACACATGCACATTAGTGTGGTCATGTGCATATTGAATGCATGCTTTTGTGGGAGACATATACAATATACATGTACATATTCATGGGCTGGGGACGTAATCCAGTTGAAAGAGTACATGCCTACAGTGTGCAATCTTTAGTACCACAAAAAAATGTAAAAAGTAAAGAAAAAAAAAGAGTTTATGTATTCACTTTGGGAGTGAGGCATATACCTGACCCTGCAAGTTTGTATATAAATGTTTGTGCATCTATGTAGACATTGGATGAGAAGATGCTTAGAAAGGTTTCCTAAACCTGGAGCATCAAGAAAAGACTTGGAAGAGGAACTGGACAGGTGAGGTGGAGTGGAAAGAGAAATACAAACGAGAGTCAGGTCTGATGTTTCGTAACTAAGAGGGAGGCAAGCCATAAACACTCACAGACTCCCCATCGGTGTGTGGCAGTCAACAGAACCTGCTGCAGCCCGGCCCAAGATCAGTAGGTAGGGCTTGGGGGGATCTCGTCCCGATTCCAAGAGCAAGGATTGGGTAAAAGTATCCCATGTCCTTCCATTCAGTAATGGTGGTCCCAGCAACCCTATGACCTGTCTGGATGGAAGGGAGTTTGACATTGGTCTTTTGGGCTCCGGGAGGCTCCTGGCTTTCTTGCCAGTGTCTCTCACTTTTGCCTCATTATCTTTTTTTTTTTCCTCCCAGAAGCTGCTCAAAGGTTTCCAAGGTTTGAAGGTTTCGCTGACTTCAGAGGGATGCACAGAGGAAAGGAGCGGGGAGCTCTTGTGGGGGGGGGCAATTTTTGCTGAGACTGCAGGCTCCCAGTCTGTTCCTAGTGCCTCACTGCAGGGGTCCTTAGGCAGAGAAGGTCTGTTAATTGAAGGCCAAGAAGACTGTGGGGTTGGATTAACAACCAGCCTTCCCCAGGGCAATACCTGAGACCTGGAGAAGTGCGGATGTCCTCTCTGTATCTTCTCTCTGCAGCCTCATGTTTTCCATGAAGCTCTATAGAGGCTTCAGGCAGAGGACTTTAGGGGGGTCAAGAAAGACACCTTCTATGTCTGAGGACTGTTCTGCATTTATTCTCAAAGGCTCTCAGACATGTAAGGGATGGTCAATGTTTTTGCATAGACATCTGCGCAATAATGAGAAAGATGGTCATATAGAGAGGCAGAGGCCCACAGTGGAGCAGGGAGCTCGCTGTGTTTCCTTTTCCCATTGGTTGTTGATGCTATGACTCTTTAACAAACCAGACAAGCACAGGAGGAGTTCACTGATCTGTTCACCTTAGCACTTATGAAAAGCAATGGCTGGGATTCCAACTCATGCCCCCGTAACTTCCAAGCTAGGACCCCTCAAAAGAGGTCCTTTAAAAAACCTGTATGCTGTCGAGCATGTGCTCAGGAATGATACCTGGAGAGGGTTAGGGAGGCAAGACTCTGAACTGGCTTGCGAAACAGTAGGCATTTTCTATTTTTGTGGAAGTGGGGTTGTGAGGGCTTCCCATCCAAGGAATGGAGGCGAAAGGTGTGAGTGTTCAGTAGGATGGATCATGGCTACTGGACACCTGATTGGGATTGGTACTATGAGGGCACAAAAATCTAAGTTAAGGACCTTGAATGGAAGGACACAGGCTTTGGTTTCTCCTCTGTGGGTGGTGAAGATTACTAAATGCAATGACTAAAGCAGGAAAGGTTTGTCCTGCATACCCCTCTAGAAAGGAAAGATGTGCATTTAAGTCTGTGGGGACTGGAAAGAGGAGAGTGCCAGCTAGGGCTGAAGGACATAGAAATAGAAGATACAGGGACAACTTCTCTCCTTCAATGGGCTGCTTCCTAGAAGGGGTCTAGACTGGATCAAGAGACCTGGAGATCCAGATGCCCAGGTGTCCTGGGAGAGAACACAGGTCCGCCAAGCCCATGGTAAGAGATAATAATGGTGTGAACTTCAGTGAGTCTTAGATCTTCGGGCTCTACAACTGGAGCCCAGCACCTCATTGAAGGGTTATTAATAGGGTGTTTGTCTGGTGTCAGAGCACAGACATAAACTGCATTAGCATTACCCCATAATCTTATTTAGTAAATGTTCATGCCGTTCAGCCTCCTGTAATTGCATTGGGAAGATGCAATATTTATGAAAGGGAAGAAGGGGATGTCACTGTTCATCTCGGCTCTGCAGTAAAAATCCCGGGAAATACCATGTGACCTGAGGAGACCTGGCCAGGGGCTTGCCAGCCCCAGTCTGAGCAGTTGGTGTCTGGTGGGATCCGAGTGGCCTTGCTTACTGGCTGCCAGTAAGCGCTTGGGTAGCAGTCTGGGGTCAGGGAGAAGCAGTGGTCATTTTCCCACAGTGCCTAACTCCTGGTTTTGGTTCTTGGCACCACCAAGTGCAAAGCTTTCAGATGCTTCAGGGTGGTTTTCTCTTGGGCACAGGGTTGGAGTTTTCCCTCTTCCCTCCATTTCCAGATTTCCCTCTCCCCAGAGGTGAGTGTACTTCAGAGCTGAACAGGGAAGGGAGAGGAGGATTTGAACTTTGCTGCAAAGCATGGGAAATATAGCAAAGCTGAGAGGAGTGGGCCATAGCAGGTGGTAAGGGGGATGGCTGAGGGAAGCAGGGGCCTGGGGCCTGCTTGCCGAATAGTTTTGGCCACTGGGATAATCTTCAAAGCTTATTGCAGCTTGGGAACCCTGGGTGGTAGGCATCTCCCACCCTGCCAGTATCCCCTCCAAACTGTCTAGGACACTTCTCAAAGAACATCTTCTCCAGCCTCCTGTCTCTACAGTACCTTGAACCCACCCCACCTGAGTATACTTCTCTCTCCTGCTCTTGTGGGGGTCACCAGCCAGGGTTACTGACTTTCTTTTGCTAGTCTCAAGAGCGCTTGCAGGTGAGGGGGACAAACAGGGGCTGTGGTTGGCACACAGGCATTTGGAGTTTAGGAACAGGACAGACACACAGACATGCTCTCTGCCCCTAGTGTGTTAGGCCACCTAAAATAGCGGCATTACTTCCCAATCACATCTTGGCAGGAGGGCAGGCATGGGGGTGGGATCCCCACCCCTTGTGTTTAGAGGGATCTGTGATCTCAACCACAAGGAGCGGTTTGCATGAAAATAGTCCCATAGCTCTGATTCAGAGGGTTCGATAGGCTGGAAAGCTAAGCAACTCAAACAAACAAGCAAACACAGACAGACAGACAGACAGACAGACAGACAGACAGACAGACGCGTTCCTGTCACCAATTTAAAAAAGAGGGCGAAGAAGAAGGAGTTGCTTGCTGGTGAGACATAGGGAGAAGCTGGGAGAAGTCTGTGCGGAGAGAGGCAGAAACTTTCTGGGCCTCAGTGTCTTTCTGGACTTAGTCCGTGTTCTTGGTGTTGGGCTAATGTGGAGCCCCCTTCTGCTTGACTGGGGCCCTTGCCAAGATCTCTTCGTAGAGAGCTCAAGGTGCCTCACTTTCTGCCGATCCTGGGATCTTGTGTTCCAATCTGTGCCCTCTTCTGCTTGAGTAGGGTCCTCCTCTCCCAGGTCCCTAGGTCATGTCTCAAACAAACACACAGAACTTGTACAGCTAGCAGACCGCTGAGCATGGCGCCGACCCCTCGCGCACGCTTGCACAAGCAGTATTCATTAGGGTACCCCACTGGTCCAGACTCCTGTAAATTGCCTGCTTCTCCCGAGGCCCTAGATCTTCCAGACCTAGGTAGGGACACCGAACCCGGTACGAAAGAGAGCCCCAGAGAAGGGTATGCCAAGGAGGCCTGAGGCCTCTCCCTGCGTCAGCTCCCTCGCCACAGTACCATTAATCACCGAGTCGCAGTCCAGTTGGGGATCGGGGCGCCCAGTGCTGCACACAGCCTACTGGACAATAGGATTATTTCCGGGGGGAGAGGCTGCCTCAGGCCGGTGCTCAGGCGGCGGAGCCTCCTTCCCTCAATCGGTCCCTCGGTACCCTATGAGCGCCTGCGGCGGACAGGGACGGGTGGCAGAGCGGACGCCGGTGGCGCGCGGGTGGCAGGGCCAGGCCGACCTAATTCAATTAGCTAAGCGGCCGCCGCTTCCTTGTAACTCTGGGCCCGCAGGGCTCCGGCTCCCCGCAGCTGCTCTTTGTGTTCAGAGCCCATGCATATGGATTCGGTCCCTCCCTCTCCGTTCCCCCAACCCCGCTTCTGGCACCTGCGGCTTGCTCTGCCTCAGTCCTCCTCCCGACTCTCCCGGGTGACCTTGGCCTTCCCCCGAAAGTTGGGAAAGTAAGAATTGTATCTGCGTTTAGCGAGACCGTTTGTGCCTGAGATCGCACAAGAAGGGTGGGGGTGTTTGCTTGTTTTGGTTTTTTAAGAATCTTAGCTGGAAGGTCTCTGTGGAACTGCGGGTACCTGTAGGTCTGTAGGGGTGCTGCTGTGTGCGTCCACCGTCCCGCGTGCCCGAGTGCAGTGACCCGACTACACAGGGTGATGTTGATGGAGAGGGGCGTTAGTTTAATTTTGTTCTGATCTGAACTGAAGAGTGCATCTGCAGGCACCCGTGTATGGACCAAGAGCAAAACGAATCTCAAGTAGTGGCTCGGGTCTGTAATCCCAGCACTTGGGATGCTGAGGTAGGAGAACTACTATGAATTTCAGGTTAGCCTGGCTAGCACCATAAGCTTTGTGGGGTCTAGGAGGTCGGCCTATACACTTGTGCGGGGGGGGGGGGTTGTGTGTGAGAGAGGGTCTGTGTGTGTCTGCATGTAGGGCGCCAACCCGAATCTCCAAAGCTTCAGGTGTTTGAATCCGATCTGTTTCGCCATTTGTGTATATACTGTGGTTGCCTGCGCCGTCAGACACTGTGGAACACGTCACCCCACCAACTAACTCCCAGTAGCAGCTGCCAGCTGCTAAGGCTTCTGGGCTAAGATATTACCCGTTCACCAAGCCCAGTACTTTTCTTCTGGAGAAGGAGCTTACAGCGTTAATTTCAAAAGTCGCAGCTTGGCTCTTATACTGGAGGCTGCTTCTTGACTGTACCAACCTCCAGCCCTCTTCTGCTGCAGTGGGTGGGTCCTAGCCAGCAGTCCCAGTTTTTCACTCCA
The DNA here is from genome assembly GCA_902729485.2 of Mus minutoides. Taxonomy (NCBI): domain Eukaryota; kingdom Metazoa; phylum Chordata; class Mammalia; order Rodentia; family Muridae; genus Mus; species Mus minutoides. Next base: position 1,724,981 of record LR749594.1, on the reverse strand, counting down.
AGCACAGACACTCAGTTCTGCAGTCAGCCATGGCTTCCAACCTCTAAATCCTGTGGCATGGTCTGCAGACCACTGACCTGGCCACACAGTGGACCTTCAGGGGGCACTCAGCCTCCCGGGACTGTCCTGAGCAAGTCAGGTTCCCCAGATCTACAGATATCTCCATCTACTCTCCCCTCAGCTGGTCAGCTGTGACACACAGCTCCCTACTGTCAGATCTGAAGACGGTGAGGAACCTGTGATACTTGGTGTAGAACAGACTAGGGTTGTGAATGAGAGTTAAAACTTGCTCAGTCCTTGCTGAGAAGTTTCACCCTTGAAATCTATTACCAGGGAATAGATTGGGGTGATGCTGGCCCTGGGGGGTGGGGGTGGGGTGCCAGGACCTGTCTGGTGCTCCCTAAGGATCCTTCCTCTTCTTTCACGTCTTATCTTGGGGTCCAGGCCCCAGATGCTCTCTGCTGCGCTGCATAGACACCCTTCAGAATTACACGGTCAATAGAGAGGATGCTAAGAATGGGAGAATTGATCTTGGATTCTAGGCTTAATTGCCCTTCTGGGTTCAATGGTGGCAAGCTGAATTCTTGCATAGAAGGCTCACCAAGGACAGCAGAGCCAAGGGAGTCTGTTCTGCCCTCAGTATTTTCTCAGATCACACACAACCCCATCCTTTCTGGCATTCTGGGAGGAGACTTAGAATGACAGATATCCAAAGTATTTTTGCACAGTTCTTTTGGGAAGAAATTTGTCAGAGAAAGGCAGGAGGTTTTAGTTTGATTTACCCAAGGGTGAATGGGGTACCGAGAAAGGACACTATCTCAAAAACACCTACTTGCCCAGATCTGATAGGCCTAGTGGGAAAAGAAAACTGTCACCTGATCTCAGGTGACAACTGGGGTGTGATCCGTGTACCTCCTAACCCTTTGTCCTCTGACAGGTCAGTGTCCCTCCTCTGATGGGAAACTGTGTGCCAATCTTTTATATTAGATAGGCTGATAGTCTCTCATTTTAGGATTGTGTGGGGGTTTTCGGGGTGAGCCTGGAATCCACACCCCAAAGCTAAGGACGTATCACTGTATTACGGCTGGAGCACTAGCTGGAGCACTCTGTCCTGTTCATGCTGCTCTTCTTTTCTAATCTAGGTACTGGAGACTGCCACCCACCCAAGCCTACCACAGGCCACAGTGCCCTTCTCTGTGTTCTCTGAGTCCCCACATCACTGATAGCTCCTGTCTGCTGGAAGGGAATCTTTCCGGGTCCCTTTGCTGAGACAGAGGGGGACACCTCTACCTTGCTGACTGTGATGACAATAGCCTCACCATCTTACACCCCCTTTATATGCTTCTCAGCCACCTGACTTTCTCTGCAGAATTCCTGTTAGGCATGGGTCTTTCTCCCTCTGGCCCACCCCAGGCCCACATATGGCCATTTCTCTGACACTTAGACTAGGGGGGGGGGGGAAGGACTCCTTTCCTATAGATACCAGACTTGACATCACCACTGCACACATTTACACACACACACACACACATGCGCACACCACTTGCTTACACACTCACTGTTAAACACCTCCCCAGGTGACCACTGCAGAAACAACTCAGAAATCCTCTTCCTCTTCCAACAATCTTTCCAGTGCTTCGCTTGTGGTGACACCATCCCTGATGAGACCCAGGGCCTGACCCTTCACAAACAATAAATATTCACGCAGGAAAACACTCAAAATTGCCCCCTTAAAGACATGCCCAGGACATCATCGGCACACCCTGCCCAGCGCTCACAGTTGAACTTTCCCATCCAACTTTCCCACAAACACAAAGTAATTAAGTCACCACACACACCCCTGAGCTGAAGGACAACCCCTGCCCCTGGGGTCTCTCCCAGAGGAAGCTGTGTGGAATCCAAAGAGGACCCTCTCTGGGGACTCCAGCTTCTCTACCTCCTCTCCCAGCCTCAGTTGCAGCTGCTACCCCCCTTTTAATTGGAGGTACTTCTTTATTTTGCAGGCCAGAGGGAGGCTGTATTGAGGGGGCGTGGCTCTCAGGTGGCCTCAAGAGGACTAGAGAGAGTAGGGTCTCAAACTCACCTAGACAAGGCAAGGCAGGGGTCAAGCTCAGCAGGAGGAAGTACGCTGTGACAAGCTAAAAGCAGTGCTAGAGTTCAGTTGGCCTCTCCCCAGCACGCAGTGCCTGGGTTTGCTCAGGATGGATGACAAAGGTGGCATCACAGAATTGTGAGGACTGATGGAATGCTCACTGCTGTGGTCAAGGGTACCTGAGCCATCTCGGATGACCCCTAAGTGCTGCTGCTCCCTCTCCCTTCCTCCACTACCCGCCCCCCAAACAGGGCTACTCTGTAAGGCTCCAGAAACACAGATGGAACACCAAATGAACTGTGAACTGGGTAGAGGAGGAGGTTGAGGGAGGGGACTGAGCTCACCAAATCTAGATCTTCTGGTCCCATCTTTCTAGCTAGAGACTGAGGTGCAAGCAAAGCACAGACCTTCCCAGCTACCCTGGGACAAGCACCAGCAAGCATGCTGGACTTGCAGAACTCCAGCCTTTCAGACTGGATTGGGATAAAAATGGACTCAGAAAACAGAAAGGTTGGAAGAGTGGGAGGAAGCCAAGGCACTCCTCGGCTGTGGGATTTTGCTAGCCACGAAGTCTCAGTGGGTTGTTGTGACCTCTGCCAACCTTAGCCTGGGCTAGCACGGTGAAGTGTCCTCTCAGCTACCCTGGACAGCCGCTGCTGAAGAGTTTGAGAGGTGGGCCAGCGGGTGTCAGGAGTTGGGAGAAGCAGGATAAGAAAAGTCTGTAGGACTAGACAAGAACAACATTGGTGTGAGGGAGAGAGGGAAGGGTGGAGAAGATTGAAGTGGTTTCCGGCAAGGGCCTCAGAGTGGCAAAAGATGTAGCTCTGAAGAAAGCTAAAAACAAACAAACAAACAAACAAACAAAAAATAAAAACAACCCAGGTCTAATGTGGCAGGACTGTGGTTAGACTAACAGACGCAGGACCACTGGCCTCTAGCCTCAAGGGTGCTCCAAGCAGGGTCCACTGCTATGGTTGTCAGCTACAAATAGTAGAAGTTTTAGGTGTTGAGTTCCCAGTGCAATCCTCTCTGCCTGTGGAACTCTGAACAGATTTGTCTTTTCCTTAGAATGGCATATGGGAGGCTGGAGAGTTGGCTCAGCGGTGGTGGAGAGAGCTTAGAGCTTTTGCAGAAGACTAGGATTCAGTTTCCAGGGCCCACATGGTAGCTCATAACCAGCCACAGCTCCAGTTCCAGGGAATCAGATGCCCTCTTCTGGCCTCTGAGAGTACCAGGCTTGCACATGGTACACATACAGGCAAAACACTCATGCACATAAAATAAATATATATAAATGTTTTAAATTATATGTAATTCAATTCACATTTCATACTTTCAAACTTAAAGTGCACAAGTCAGTGATTTTCAGAATATGCATGAAGTTTTGCAGCTACCACCACTACCTAACTGCAGAGAATTTTGATGGTTCTGAAAAAGAAACTCTATACCCAGGAACAGTCATTTCCCCTCTTCCTCTAGTCCTGGCAACCACAAGTCTACATTCTGTCCTAGTTCTGTCCTATGGAGTTCTCTGTCTTGGCCAGTTTACCTAAATGATCTATGTAATGTGACTCTTTGTGCCTGGCTTCTCTCACTTAGCATAATATTTCCCAGGTTGTGGTGTGAGCGGGCAGACACTTCCCTCTTATGGCGGAATAGTGCTCCATTTCGTGGACAGACCATATTTTATGTGTCCATCAGTTGATAGACAAACGGAATGGTCTGTGCTTTCGCTCACTCAGCTTTATTTGGTAAAAATATAGGGCCATATCCATCAGCTTCTTAGGGTTCTTATGAGTTTCAAAGGAGTGTGGTACGCACACGGTATCTGAAACAGAGTAATGCTGCTTTCTGTTCTAGATCTTTCCAGATAAAAAGGCAGAAAAGGCTCATCAGGTTCAGAGAACTTCCCAAGTAAATTAAGGAAGCCTATGGGTCAAGGTATAGAGGAGCCCAGTGAGGAACAAGAGCCAGACAGCAGGCTGGAGTTCTGCTCTCCTGGTTTTGCTTAGTGTTTGAGAACAACTACCTTGGGGCAGTGGTGGCTCACACCTTTAATCCCATCACTCAGGAGGCAGAGGCAGGTGGATTTCTGAGTTCCAGGCCAGCCTGGTCTACAGAGTGAGTTCCAGGACAGCCAGGGCTACACAGAGAAACCCTGTCTCGAAAAACCAAAAAAAAAAAAAAAAGAGTTGAGAACAACTACTTGCTTCATGTGTTCTATCTTCGTCTTGAATGAGCATTTGCCCTCCTGGCTGAAGACAGGGAGATGCTACTGCATTTCTATAGTTATCCATAATACTGACTTCTGGCTTATCCTTCTTTATCTGTATAGAACATAGGTCTTCTGAGGTCAAGACACTTTGCTGTCTCCCCAGTACCTAGAAAGTATCAGGTACATTTTTAGTACACAAATATTTGTTGGGCAAGTCAAGTCTCCATTAATTTATTAGTCACTCAAGATGAATATGTTTGATTTGTTGAGGCTGTTTTAGGAGGGGGACACATATGCCATATATATGTTATATATACATATGCATATATATAACATTGCATATATATATATATATATATATATATATATATATATATATATATATATATATCTTCCTGTCTCTGAGGAAGGCCCTTCAAGTGACAGTGTCAGACAGTGGCCAAAACAAATAGATTCCACTGAGACTTGCTGAGGAGTGAGGCGTTGACATGCCAGCGTTTTTGCCTGTTAGAGACCTCCCAGAAGGTTCAGCATGGAATGGACCTGAAATAGATCAGAATTCATAACCTATGCTTTTTTTTTTCTCCAGAACTTGGCTCTTAGGCAGGAGCAGACCTTTCCCAACTGGAGAGGGGAAAGAGAGGAAGCAAAAGAAGGGAGTTTCCTTCTCTTCTCTTGGGCTCTCAGCCAGGCAGCCACAGGCATAACTTTGAAAAGGCCTAAATTTGTCCTGGACGCACTTCCCTGATTCTCATCCCAGCAGCCCCAGCCCCCACAGCCTTAAGACCCAAGGCCTCCCTCCAAAGATTCTAAAAGCAACGAAATAACTCCTTTCTCTCACAAACCGGGAGCCATTCACTCGGGCTTGGGCTTCAGCTTCGTAGGAATTGCTTCTGCGAGCATCTGTTTACTCAAAATGAAAGGGGTACCTTGAGGAAAGGGCACCCTCGCACAAGCCCCAAACTAATCCTTTGGCTTGTGACAGCTTTTCAGGATTGACTTTCCTTTCCTTAAATTCTCTAAAGAGACTGAGTTGGAGTGGCTGCTAATTTTTATAACAATATATAGCCAGTTCTTCATAGGACCTGTTTTAAAGGACAAGCCTGAACTCACCGTCCTGCCTCGGGGCCCGGGCTCCATACCTGGGGAGTAGACAGTCTTCTACTTTCTAACAAGCTGGACTTGAAGTTGCAGTAAATCTCCTGGTTGAGTGACAGGTGTTTCCCAGCTCAGCCCTTGGGGAGATTCTCCAGTTGGGCAGGACACCTGTCCCCAGGGGCCTAGTGGGCTGGACTCCTTCGGCCCTGTTCAAAGTGAGGGGGTGGCTCCTACCAGGTCTGGGGAAGGGTTCTGATTTCCCTCTCCTTTGGTCCGTCTTTCTGTTCCTCTCTGGGAATGGCTGCTTCCTGATCTTTTTCTTTCTCATTTAAACCTCTCTCTGTAGCTCTCCTTTCTCTTCACTGGAACTACTCAGAGCTCTGATCTCCGTCCCTCTGTCTCTGGCTCCAGCATCTGTCTGGGCTCCTGGCCTCCTTCTCCCCCCTCCCAACCCCTCCCCCGCGCTGTCATTCACCCCGCTCCTCTCCACGCTCAGCCAATGGAGAGACCCGGCCGAAACAGCTAGGCTCGCTCGCTCAGGGCTTTTTCGCCCGGTGATTGATGTCCCAGAGTCAACAGCGAGCGAGCAGCCGGAGAAGGGAAGGAGAAGCCGGAGAGGGGAAGAATACAGCTCCCCCTCTCTCCTTCCCCTCCCCCCCCACTTTGGCCCTTCTGCGCACTTCGCCTTCAAGTCTCAGCGCAGCCTGGAGCGGCGATTGCCTCCGCGCTCCGACTCGCTGCCCGGGTAGTCCAGCGCAGCGAGCGCCCGCGCCCGGGCCCCCGCGTGGGGCCGGGGCCAGCATGGAGCACCTGGGTCCGCACCATCTCCACCCGGGCCACGCGGAGCCCATCAGCTTCGGCATCGACCAGATCCTCAACAGCCCCGACCAGGGCGGCTGCATGGGGCCCGCTTCGCGCCTCCAGGACGGAGACTACGGCCTTGGCTGTTTGGTCGGAGGCGCCTACACTTACGGCGGCGGGGGCTCCGCCGCTGGGGCGGGGGCAGGGGGCACTGGCGCTTACGGCGCCGGTGGCCCAGGTGGTCCCGGTGGTCCAGCGGGCGGTGGCGGCGGTGCCTGCAGCATGGGCCCACTGCCCGGCTCCTACAACGTGAACATGGCCTTGGCGGGCGGCCCTGGTCCTGGCGGCGGTGGCGGTGGCGGGGGTGCCGGTGGCGCCGGGGCGCTGAGCGCTGCAGGGGTGATCCGGGTGCCCGCGCACAGGCCGCTAGCTGGAGCTGTGGCCCATCCCCAGCCCCTGGCCACCGGCTTGCCTACTGTGCCCTCTGTGCCTGCGGTGCCGGGTGTCAACAACCTCACCGGCCTCACCTTCCCCTGGATGGAGAGTAACCGCAGATACACAAAGGACAGGTTCACAGGTGAGTCCGGCCCGCGCGCGTCCCGCCTGGCCGTGGCTCGGGGCTCTGTGCTACCCACTGCCCTGCTTGATGGCTCCTTGAAGCTTTCTGAGCGCCAGGTCGCCTAGCGTCTCTCCGTGCGTTTTCTAAGTTCAGCTGCCTCCAGGATTCTATGTGCTCAGAATGGTTCCAAGAGTTCTTGCAGCCTGGGTTCTTCTGTCTCTCCTCTAGGACCCCATTCGTGGAAGCAAAGCTTGGTCCCCTCTCGGGATCCCGGGGCCCAGTCAGGTAGAGGGCTGTAGATTCAGGACCATCTTCTGTCAACAGCGTCGGCTTTGCATGCTCTGTGAGAGAAAAAAAAATTTTTTTTCTGTCCTGGCTGCGGTTTCCTGATGGAGGCCAAAAGCCCCAGAATTAGACACAAGAAAAGGTTCTCCTGCCTCTTGTCCCCTACTACACACACACACACACACACACACACACACACACACACACACGCGTGTGTGTGTGTGTGTGTGTGTGTGTGTGTGTGTGTGTTAAAGTCAGTCATCAACGTGTGTGTGTGTGTGTGTGTGTGTGTGTGTGTGCTCTGAGTTGTGGTGCGGGTAGCTGGAGATCCGCAAAGGCCCCAAGCCCGGGTGAAGGAGCAGAGCCTTCTTTCTGGTCCGCCGGGATTCTTCAGAGTCAGTGGCAGCACAAGGCTGGGCCGATTTTCGTTTTCATCCTCCGGTATTCCTCCCAGGGGTCGGCTCTCTTATTTCGGAGATAAATAATGGCTCCGCCTGGTCAGAGGGTTGGCTGGAGGACAACTCCCAGAGACGAGGACCGCACTTGGTGGCCCAGCTGCATTGCTCTCTGCACCTCCCTCTGCTAGCCCTAGTTCCCTCTGACCTGGCTTCCGTTTCTCTCTGCCCTAGCTCTGGAGTACCCTCTTCCTCGGTGCTCACTTCCCGTGTTGGCTGCCTTTAGTTGCCCTTGGATCCTTAGACCGTGAGCTATCTCAGGAAGGTTCAGGCCCCCATGGACACACAGATGTTAGGAACTGGGCCCCAGTTAGCTGTTTGGGCCTTAGAGAGGGGAGGTAGTAGGTTTAGGATGGGACTCCCCAAGCAGGTTTCATGCCTTAACTGTGAAGTGTGTGTGTGTGTGTGTGTGTGTGTGTGTGTGTGTGTGTGTGTGTGTAAAATGAAAAAAAAAAGTCTATAGCAACTAAACCTGTCCAGGCTACCCAAAGTTACCCTAGGCCCCTCTGCTTCTGTTACAGACAGCACAGGCAGAGAGACTGTCCCTAGGGGCCCTAACCAAAGTTTGGGGTCACAGCAAAAATGGGAAGGAGTGAGTCTCTGTGCTCACTGTGGAGGAAGGACTTTTGTCAGGGGGATTCAGTGATACAACCTAAGTCCTCTCATGAGGGAGGTAGGGGAACCAGAGCCTATCTCACTCCCCTACTTAAGGCCAGGTCAGTGTTGATGACTGACTTTAACACACACTATGAGCTCACTGTTGAGTGTGTGTGTACTATACAAAAGATATCCAGCACGGGCCTACTCTGGGGAGTCACAGTCAACTGTAGTACCAGGCCTGAAGGAGGTTCTGAGAGTGTGCGGCTGTAGTCCTGTGTTGTCTGGGTCCTGTTGCTTGCCTGGGTGTTCAGTCTCTTCTGTTAGGAGTACAGATCTGGAAGTTTGTAGCTATATCTGCTGTATGACCACGAGGCTGTGACTGAGACCGAACAAGCCCTACGGCCTGGACTGTGATCACCCTGGGCCTCATACTTTAAGGAGTGGCTCTTTTAAGTTTAGCGGCTGAGACTGAGGAGGAGAGATGCGTTGCTGTCCCTAGGTAGGGGAGAGGAGAGTCAAAGGGGAAGCGGATGGGATCTCTGAAGTGCCGGGCTAGGGAGATTTCCTAAGTGGCAGCTAGAGGAGACGTCAGTCTGGCGGGCAGGAAGGAGCCCTTTGCGATCCTGGGCTGGAGGTGGAGGGTTGCCGGGTGGATCACTGCCTTGCTTTTAGAAGGTACAGCCAGTGCGCTCTGACTCGCGGGGTGTCGGGCCTGGGACGCCTCCTGACGCTCTGCCGCTTGCCTCTGCCGTCTGTCTGTCTCCCGCTCCAGTGGCCCTCTCACCCTTCACTGTAACACGCCGTATAGGTCACCCCTATCAGAACCGGACGCCCCCTAAGAAGAAGAAGCCACGCACATCCTTCACGCGCCTGCAGATCTGTGAGCTGGAAAAGCGCTTCCACCGCCAGAAGTACTTGGCTTCGGCGGAGCGCGCTGCTCTGGCCAAGGCGCTCAAAATGACCGATGCGCAAGTAAAAACCTGGTTCCAGAACCGGAGAACGAAATGGAGGTGAGCTCGCGGGGCGGACCAGTGGCGGCGGAGCGGGCTTCCTCTGCCTCTCTCGGGTTGCACGCACTCCCTCTGCTTGCTGGTTTCCGATCGGTTTAGACAAGTGAGCACCTACATACACTCGAGGCCACAAACAATGAAGGGCAGTAGCCTGGTGGGGCTGGAGAATCCTTCCTGTGTTTTAAGAGACGCTACGGGGCTTTCAGGACAGCACTCCTGACGCTGCTGGTCTCTGCTGCTGAGGCAAATGGGCCTATAAACCAGTCTATGCGATCCGGACTTCAATACTCAGGGCGTCCTTTAGGGGCTTTTGATCGCCAGTCTGCCTTTACCGGGTGGAACTTCCCCTGACCCTGAGACGTGCAGACAGAGGGAGCCGCGCCAGGTCTCTGCGCTCCAGCCGGACTCTCCGCCGAGCGTCTGGGCCCCGGACCGCCGGCTGCCGCTACGTACTGCTTCCTCCCCAGGCGCTTGAGCTCTGCGCAGTCGTCCCCCATCCTGGAAGGGGAAAATCAATCTGCGCCGGCTGTGGCGGGGATTCTCGGGTCCCACTGAAAGGGGGAGGATCAATTAGGAGCAGATGGGTGTGAGGGAGAAAGAAAGAGACATTTTCCTTCTGTCATCCACTGACGACAGCGCTTCCACGCTCTCGTTTTTCTTTTATCCCCCCCCCCCATGCATACACCTCGGCTTTCCTAATCTTCTGCTCACCTTTCCCCCCAATTCTTACGAATATTAGGCCACCACGCACCCTAAGCAGCTTTATTCCCTGAGCTCCGTGCACCCCTGAGCCTTTCCACACTCCTCTGATTCTCCCTATGCTCTGGGGAGTCTCTGAGCTCAGACCCTGGGGAGGTGTTGTGTCAAAAATCGGCGGCGCCGCTCCGGGCGGGCCTAGAGCGGGAGGAAGGAATTGGAGTTTCCTCTTTTTCTGAATGAAGGCGAGGCATCTGCCCGAGATTCCGCCTTCGAGGCCACAAAGGAAGCCCGGGCCCTTCGAGTCGTCTGTCCCCCACCAACATTCCTGTGGCTGGGAAAGGGGTGGGGAACGTGGTTTCAGCCCTTTGGAAAGCTAAAGGAGGAGCTGGGCTAGCTGAGGAGGTGGCTGGTACACCCGAGCTTTCGACGGTGGAAGGGGGGTGGTGCTTAGAAAGCCAGCCACAGGCGAGGAGGGGAACTTAACACAAAGGGAAGGGACAAAGATGGTCCATTTTAGAAGAAAATAATAAAAAAATATTTTTAAAGGTGGGGTGAGGGGTGAGGGAGAAATGCAAGCAGCCAGAAATCCGTGTGTGAAGGAAGGTCTCGGATTATTTAAAACGTGGTTTTTCACTTCGAACAAATTCCCCTAATTCAGAGGAAAGGAAGGGGTGAAGAAAAAAAAAACATGGGGTAAGACAGAGCATGGAGAAAAACATTTGGGTAGTTTAAAATTCAGGGAGCCGGGGAAGATGAGAGAGAGAGAAAGAGAAGGAAAAGCCAGATAGGCGCTGTGAGAACAGGCGGGCGTCCGCTCGCCCCGGGAAGAGCCGCGAGCTTCAAGCGGTTTCATCGATCGCCTACAAATTGCTTCTGGAGGCCCCGGGGACTCCCATTAGGTCTGTCCACCTTAGAGACAGACGTTTGATCTCACTTGACAGGGTGGAGGGGCGGCATTAAATGGAATAAGTGACTCACTGCCTCTCTAGACCGCCCGGGAGGAAGCTGGTGGGTCCGGAGAGAGCCTAGGGGCACTGGGTTTGGCACCGGAGGTCTGAGGCCTGGGCCAGGCTGGAGGTGAGAAGAGAGAGGCACGTCTTTGGGGCCTTTCAGACTTGGGATAGCATCTGGTCTTGGGATAGACCAGTTTATGCATGGTGTGCCCTTGAGAGTGTAGGCTATGTGCCTTAATGGGGAGGCTCAGGAGTTTCGGTCCGTTGGACTTTTTCACTGCTCCTCTGGGACACTTCTGCTCCATTCATTTTTGGGGTTTCCAATGTTTTCGTTAGAGTCAGGACCCCAAGAGTGGAGAGTGCCTTAATAGGACCATAAAGAAGCTGAGGGGTGCCTAAGGGGTGCCTAAGCTTGCTCCCGGGCCTGCGCAGGCGCGGGAAGAGGGTTAGAGTCCTGGCTAGTAATTGCTTGTTCCCCACGCAGGCGACAGACAGCAGAGGAACGTGAAGCTGAGAGGCAGCAGGCGAACCGCATCCTCCTGCAGCTGCAGCAGGAAGCCTTCCAGAAGAGCCTGGCCCAGCCGCTGCCTGCAGACCCACTGTGCGTGCACAACTCCTCACTCTTCGCCCTGCAGAACCTGCAACCGTGGTCTGACGACTCCACCAAAATCACCAGCGTCACGTCCGTGGCTTCGGCCTGCGAGTGAGGAACCAAGGCCCGTTGAGGGCTTTCTGGAGAACCAGAACTTTCGACACCCTTTCTGACTGCACGCAGGAGGGAAATGGGGGCTTCTCAGCAAGGCTCCCAAGCACCGCCTCCACACCCCTGAGGACACTTCCTGTCTTCGGTGGAAGAGGGCTGGGGATACAGGCAGAGACATCTTTCCAGAAGCCTGTGTGATCCTGTCCTCACTCTGGAACAGTTCAGAATCCTCTGTTTTCTTCTATTTCATAAAATTTACTGATTTTTAACATGGGACAGAGAGACCCAAGGGAGGTGAGGTCCGGAAGGCTTCTGGGATCCCCAGGCAGCCATCTGTACTAAAGCTAAAAAACTCTCTATTCCTCTCTTCGGAGGAGAGCCCGAGGTGATACCACTGTCCCTCCTGGTGTCACCCTAGAGCCACACACAGGGGCCTATGGCAGAGCATCAATGCACACACAGGATCATAGGAAATGACCCTTGTTGTAGGGCATAGTCTGGGGTGACTCTCAGACTCACCCAAAAAGCACGGACCTCAAACACAAGGCCATAGTCACACTGTGACACACACAGCAGCTAAACTTGGCCTGTCAGGCCCTCAGCCACACATCCCAGCGTCACCCAGGTATGCACAGACAGGCTTTCACACAAATGCAACCCATTTCTCCAGATCCTGTTTGGGGAGGGGGGTAAGTTATGCCCTTATAAGTTATGCGCTTATAAGGTGTTTTCTGTGTAACCATTTTATAAAGTGCTTGTGTAATTTATGTGGAAAAATAATAAAAGCCTCCGGATCAGGACTCAGGGCTGTCTGCTCCCTGCCGAAGAGCCCAGCATTTTACAGCTCCTTGGGTTTGGTGCAAGATGGAGCTTCAGAAACAGCAGCTAGTAACCTAGACCTGGGGGAGGGATGGATGGGCAAGATTATCGGAGAGAGGAAAGGGAACTGAAAGGGAGAAGGTGAAGCTGAGAGGAGCCAGGCCATCCTGAGTTTGAGATAGGGGTGGGATAGGTGGTGTCTTTGGGAATGAGAGCTGTGTGTTTTGTGTGAGCAACCGTCCTGTTACTGTTAGTGAATGCTTGTAAAATGAGATTTGAAGGCGCGATTATGTCCCAAGTTTTAGTGTAAAAAATGTTTGTTTCTCCTTAAGTTGAGCTTACAGTAGTGGTGTGTGTGTGTGTTTGTGACCATGTAAGAATGAGCCATTTGGGGGTAATTTTGTGATTACCCATGTTTTTAAATTGTATATGAATCACGTTAATATGGTGGAAGTACACATTAGTTTTCCTTTGTGAATCTGGTTTTGTGGTAAAGGTGTGTTCCAGAATGTGTCTCACCTCTAATTGTATAGGTGCAATTAAGTGTGAGGGATAACCACGTGTGCCTTGTCTCACTGTACGGCAGGTACTTGTGCGTGTTGGTTTTAATTGCAGGAAGTGTGGACGGTTGTGGGAGGCTGGCCCTGCAGGTGAGAGTGTGTGGCTATGTGTGAGTAACGATGTGGAGATGTGCACACCTGAGGTAGTGAGGTGACTGTGCAGGGTACACTTTAGGGTCATCATCATCTGTTAAGGAGCTCTGTTCCATTCCGAGCAAGCCATTGAGTCAAAAGTATAGCCAGCACTTTCCCTGGACTCTACCTGGACTCTCAACACCAGATCAGACTATCAGGAATCTACAAAAGTGAACTTCCAAGGACCTCAGGACCAGAGCAGTGGTTACAATACCCACACACCCTCATCTCTCACTCTTGAATTACCAGACCAACTGTAAAACAACAAGGAGAAGAAAGTGATTTGGGCCTGGGAGTGGGGGTGGGACTGGAGAACTCACTGGGAACGAAATTAAGTAAGGAGATTAGGAGTTGGTTCTTTGGAGAATTTTATGGGTGGGAAGTTCGTGTGGTTGGGATCTGGACAGTCACACAGAACTGTCTACACCAACTTCACCCAAGTCACTGTTCTGTGGCCTTTGGCACTCATGGCAGGTTGTAATACAGGGACAAAGAGCCTACCACCCAGAAAGCCCAAGGAAAAATAGGCTGGGCAGGCAGGGGGTTAGCTCCTCTGAGACTCCCTCATCCAAGGAAGGGCCTCCTGGTTCTGATAAGAGGGCAACCGGAGCCCAGGATTCCTGGCAGGCTTTCCTGGCCACAGGTGCTCAGACTGGCTTCAGCAAGCTCTGTATTAGACACAGGAGAGGGTCCTGTAATCTCTAGGGAGCAGTCATTCAAAGTTACAACACCCACTACCAAGTAAAGTCCAGAAGCGTCTTCCCAGAGCCATGAGGTTTTTTTCCAAACTGTACCAGACTGGCTGCCTCTAAAGTCGGTGTGGGGCTGCAGCTGTATCTCTTCCCGGGTTTTTTCCATCCCCTCCGTTTGTACCTTTGAAACGTGGAAGAGTCCTCTGTGCATGACTTGTGCCTTTTGATATCCTGGACAAGGTCAAGAGTCTTAACTGACTGGAGGGCCCTAATATTTCCTCTCTAGGTTGCCCAACTGAGGAACTCAGAGGTCCCAGAGCCCAAACATAAAAGTCCCCAAATAACTCCAAAGCTACTCTCACCTTCTCTTGAAGACAAAGTTGGGCACCCATGCCTGATACTTTCTCCGTCTTCATAGCTTTGTCTGGGCACTCATAATTGGACCGCAGATGCAAGCCTTAAGCCCCGCTGCTGCTCTCCGATCCTAAGTTCTGGGACTAGAGCATAGTTTATCCCCGGTTCATTCCTAGCGCCATGGCGGATGCACGAAGTCCAAATGAGCTATCCACAGCGCCTGCCTGCTCCCGGCCTCTGGATTTCGCTCTCCTGGGACTGCTTGGGGATTCCCAGGCCCTGGGTGAGGCCTCCCAAGGGTATCAGACTTCAGGAAGTTTGGGGATCCTTGACGCTGAGAAGCAACGCGGTACTTTTTCCTCTCCACCGGGAATTCGTTCGGCCCGAATCTCAGCGAATCCCGCGTGCACCGAGCGCTCCCAGAGCGCTGCAACTTTAGGAAGGCGGTGTAAGGCCAGGCCTGCACCGAGCTGCTGCACCCTCCCTTCGCGAGTGGGTCTGAAGTCTGGAAGGAGGGACTATGAGAGTCCAGGCCAAAGGCTCCAAGAAAAAATAAACTCGAAACTCTCTGTTTTCTATCTGCCAGAAACTCTGTTTCACATTTAAAAAAGAAAAGAAAAGAAAAGAAAAGAAATAAAACAGAAATGGGAAAAATCATCTAAATAATAAATAACCTGTGTGCTGAGGCGTTGAGAGAGGAAACAGTAGTAACAACCCTGTCTAGGCAGAAAGGCCTATTTCCTTCTGAGGCGTGAGTGAGCATGTGGCAATGGCCAAGTCAGCGGCTAAGACTTTGTAAGTCTGTAGCCCCAGGAATCCAGGAGGAGCTGAGGACCAAAGAGCCCCCAAGTTGTGCAGTGGGCAACACCCAGAAAATCTGGCGCAACCTGCTTACTATAATGGAGGCTTTGTGTGGCCAGATCAGTGCTTGGGGGCTGTGCAGGCACTCTCTGGTGGATGAGTACTGATGTCCTCCCATGATTTCCCGCAAGGTGCCCTGCTTTCCATAAACGTCCCTTGGTGGCCTGTGAGTTACAATATAGGTCAGTGGTTCTCCACCTTCTAGTGCTGTGACCCTTTGATACAGTTTCTCAGTAGACATGTTTTCGTAGCTACTTTTCAACTGTAACTTTGCTACTGTTGTGGATGTAAATATCTGTGTTTTCTGATGGTCTTAGGTGACTCCATTGAAAAGGCAGTCCAGTACCCAATGAGATCTTGACTCCACACAGGCTGAGAGACAGTGGTATAGGTAGTAGGCTCCTGAGACATTTAAGCAGGTGCCTGCCACTAAAGCTAAGGCAGTTGGGGCTCCGCAGCGGGAAGTGCTGGAAAGTAGCTACTCCTTTCCTTAGGGCCCCTGAGCTCAGTCCCGGGTTTCTCCCACCCTGGCACTTCCCCATTCCTACTTTAGTGTACTTCACAAAGGTTTTCCCCCTCCCAGTTGCTTCCACCACTTTTCCAGCTTGGCCAAGGCTGGCTTTGATTTACTTGGAGCCTATTTGGCTCGCAGAAGCCCTCTCTCAGGTACCCACACACCGGTGCTCTCCTCTGGGTTCCTGGTTGTGGGGATTCTGATGGAACAGGCTGAGGGCAGGCTGGAGCCAGGACAGGTTTTCCAGTTAGCCCAGAGAAAACCTGGTGTGACCTAGACCTGGAGTGGTGTTGGATGGGGGATGGGGGAAGTCAGGTAAGCATAGAGAACTAAGGGTGCCCAACTTGTGCTGGGGAATGAGTATAAACGTGCTCACTTCCTTCCTCCCAGCCTGTACTCCTGTACGGCCTACAAC
>LR749594.1:1696661-1704161 GCA_902729485.2 Mus minutoides | reverse complement strand
GGACTGACTGCCAGAGGAAACTCTCTCTTAGGCTTTGTTACTAAAACCCTTTGACCTGTGACCGTGGCTGAACACTGTTCTTGGCACACACCTTGAATCCCAGCACCCAGGAGGCAGAAGCAAGTAGATCTCTGTGAGTTCAAGGCCAGCCTGGTCTACAGGAGTTCCAGGACATCTAGGACTAACACAGAGAAATGCAAAGATAGAGCTAGAGATTGAGATAGATAGATGAGAGTGAGAGATTGTGGGCTTATATTTTTTAAAACTTATTTTTTAAAAAAGATTTATTTATTTATTATTTTATGTATGTGAGTACACTGTAGCTGTACAAATGGATGTGAGACTTCATGTGGTTGCTGGAAATTGAATTTTTAGGACCTCTGCTCGCTCTGGTCAAACCCACCCACTCCGGTCAACTCTGCTCGCTCTGGCTCAAAGATTTATTTATTAGTATACATAAGTACATTGTAGCTGACTTCAGACGCACCAGAAGAGGATGTCAGATCTCATTATGGGTGGTTGTGAGCCACCATGTGGTAGCTGGGATTTGAACTCAGGACCTTTGGAAGAGCAGTCAGTGCTCTTACCCGTTAAGCCATCTCGCCAGCCCCTAAAACTTATTTTTAATAAGGGTTTAAAAATGTTTTAGGGCTGGTGAGATGGCTCAGCGGGTAAGAGCACCCGACTGGTCTTCCGAAGGTGATAAGTTCAAATCCCAGCATCCACATGGTGGCTCACAACCATCCTTAATGAGATCTGGCGCCCTCTTCTGGAATGCCTGAAGACAGCTACAGTGTACTTAGATATAATAAATAAAATAAATCTTAAAAAAAATAAAAAATAAATAAATAAAATAAAAATGTTTTAATGTCAAGGCTACATAGAGAAACCCTGTCTCAAAAAAACAAATAAAATAAAATAAAATAAAAATGTTTTAATGTCTCTTCTATCCCACCACCCACCAGAGGGAGTGGAAAGGAAAGGTTAATAGAGCAAAGGAGGATGTAAACCTGTTTAGAAATAGTTCTTTGGATCAAATCTAGTCTGTGTTGTCAGGATATCAAAGGTTTAGTTCCCATGATCAGCTCCAGCAGCTAGATCTATTCATAAACACCACTCAGGAATCACAGCATACATAGTAGTTGATCAGTTTCACACAGTGGACTCTGTCCATCCCAAAGACACTATACTTCCTACTTCCTTGTCCCAAATTCAGTAAATTCAGCCTGACTTTGACTTGTAATGTCACCACGGATTTATCCTGCATTCGTGGGTCACGGACCACCCTGTCACAACATCCTTAAAAAGAATCCCAGATGTTTCCCTCCTAAAAATCTTTAAAAAGCGTTTTGTCAAGGCAATGGCAGTTGAGAGGACACGCTTTAGTAGAATGTTCTTTGTAGACTAGGGATTTGGGGGGCCCAGCTTTCTTCCAGTTATCCGCTTCTCCAAACAGAACCACTCCCTGCTGTCTGGCTAGGAAGCTCACCTAGGAAAGCAGCTTCCCTGTGAGGACACTCTCAAGTCCCCTAGATGTCAAGTCCTGAATTGGTTTGGTTTAGTTTGGTTTGGAACCCTGTTCTTTCTCCTTTGGCTTCCCCAGCGGGCGTCCTGGGTTCCCACGTGTTTGGAAAGAATGCTGGGGAGGAGGGTGAAGTTTGAAGCTGTCCTCACAGCATCAGACAACAGGGCATTGTCAGACAAGGGTGAAGGGTGCTTGAGTTCATTAGGGAAGCTGCAGGGTAACGGGTTTGAGGCAGCCCAAAGCTTCTGAATGTCCCTCTTACGTTCTTATGTCCGCGTCCCTGTCCCTAAGGTATTGCTTTTCCCAGCCAGCACTTTAGCTTGATAGAGCTGTGGTTTGTTCAACTGTGGGGGAGCGGGGCTGGTGAGATGGCTCATCGGGTAAGAGCACCCGACTGCTCTTCCGAAGGTGATCCCAGCATCCACATGGTGGCTCACAACCATCCGTAACGAGATCTGGCGCCCTCTTCTGGAGTGTCTGAAGACAGCTACAGTGTACTTACATATAATAAATAAAATAAATCTTTAAAAAAAAAAAAGAAAAAAAACTGTGGGGGAGCAGCGTTGGGATTGGCTTACTTTTGTGGCAGCCCTTATAAAATATGGTAAGGTAAATTTCAGCATGGCCTGTGGGTTTACTTTGTTGGTTTCAGCTGAGAGTTCCAACTTGTTTTTCACTCCCTGTAAAATGCATTGGAGTAGATCCGCTGGCCTGTGCTCTCCTGAAACCTTGCTCCCAGAGAAGACTTTATTTTAGGTGACCAAGGGCAACAATTTAATTAATTGTTTTACATCATATGGCATAGGCTACTGGCTATCCAAGGGATTCAAGAATTCCGGGATGCTCATAACTCTACAGTCCTAATGAAGCCAAATAATTCTTTCTCCCAGTTTTTGGGTAATCTTTGGCTTACCATCATCTGATACAATTTATATACCACTCAATATTCTTGGCAGTGAGTACCAATACTAACACCAGCTACCCTAAAGATGAAAGAGTAACGGGAGTTGTTTGGAGGGATGTTAGGTTAGCCAGGAGTCTGTGCAACTGCCAAAGAGCCAGTGGGCAGAAGATGGGCATGGCAGCCAAGGTCATCTGGACGAGGCTATCTGGGCTAGGAGTCTGATGATGTGCCTGCCTCTGGGTACTCAATGTTCTGGGTTCCCAACTTCACTTTTCCCCATCTTGGATTATTTTTACAGCCATTTCTGTGTCTTTGCGTTATCTTGAATGGGAGAAATTAACTAGCTAGACGTAAGTCACCGTTGATAATGGGGCCTTTGCTTCTATGGTGAATGAACCTCTGCCTCCCTTCAAGGTACATACACAAGCAGAGGGGCATGGTGGCGCACACGCCTTTGATCCCAGCACTTGGGAGGCAAAGGCAGGCTGATTTATAGAGCTTGATCTACTGAATGAGTTCCAGGGTATCCAAGGGATACACAGAGAAACCCTGTCTGAAGAAGAAGAAGAAGAAGAAGAAGAAGAAAAAGAAGAAGAAGAAGAAGAAGAAGAAGAAGAAGAAGAAGAAGAAGAAGAAGAAGAAGAAGAAGAAGAAGAAGAAGAAGAAGAAGATACTCACAATGCAGTCAATTAAAGGGTCAGATTGGGGGGGCATGCACACAGAAAGGAGAGGGAGGGAGGGAGGCGGGGAGAGATAGTTAGACAGCACACTAACTATAGAACTATAGTCAGGGACCTCCTGACTTACCTCCCCTTCTTTCTCCATACAGCTTAGACCCCCTCAGTAACTATAGTCTGATCCTTTATCTGAGCCATAGTCCTGGCCTTAGACCCTCCTAGGCACTTCCCCCACCCCACCTTCTGTCATCAGGCCACAGAACACCTCAGGAGAATGGATAAATTCATGGTTCCAGCCTGTGATGGTTTGCATATGCTTGGCCCAAGGAGTGGCACTATTAGAGGGTGTGGCCCTGTTGGAATAGGCATGTCACTGTGGATGTGGGCTATAAGACCCTCTTCCTAGCTGTCTAGAAGCCAGTATTCTGCTAGCAGCCTTCAGATGAAGATGTAGAACTTTCAGCTCCTCCTGCACCATGCCTGCCTGGATGCTGCCATGTTCCTGCCTTGATGATAATGGACTGAACCTCTGAACCTGTAAGCCAGCCCCAATTAAATGTTGTCCTTATGAGAGTTGCCTTGGTCATGGTGTCTGCTCACAGCAGTACAACCCTGGCTAAGACTCAGCCTTTGCTGATTCATGCTCAGCTTAGGGGCCCTCTGTGAAATATGCTTTCTTCTGAAAATCAAGAATTTTAAAAATTTATTTATCCTTTTATTTTTTTATTGCATTTCATGTTTGTCCTACATATATGTCTGTATGTGGGAGTCGAGTCTAGTGGAACTTGAGTTACAGACAGTTGTGAGCTACCGTGTGGAGGCTGGGAATTGAACCCAGGTCTTCTGGAAGAGCAGCCAGTGCTCTTAGCTGCTGAGCCATCTCTTCAGCCCCAAGAATCTTTTGATATATGGTTAAAATTAAGGACATTTAATAACATCTTATATCCAGTCCATGTTCCAATTATCCCCCAGATACCATAAAGAATGAATAGGTAAGTGCTGGAGAGATGGCTCAGTGGTTAAGAGCACTGACTGCTCTTCTGAAGGTCCTGAGTTCAAATCCCAGCAACCACATGGTGGCTCACAACCATTCATAATGAGATCTGATGCCCTCTTCTGGTGCATCTGAAGACAGCTATAGTGTACTTAGATATAATAATAATAAATAAATCTTTAAAAAAAAAGAAAGAAAGCCGGGCGTGGTGGCGCACGCCTTTAATCCCAGCACTTGGGAGGCAGAGGCAGGTGGATTTCTGAGTTCGAGGCCAGCCTGGTCTACAAAGTGAGTTCCAGGACAGCCAGGGCTATACAGAGAAACCCTGTCTCGAAAAACCAAAAAAAAAAAAAAAGAAAGAAAGAAAGAAAGAAGAATGAATAGGTAACTATGTAAGGTACCTATGGTTGTTGAGCTCTTTAGAGAGTGTGTGAGCTCTCTAAAGCAGGCAGATTCGTGCAATACGAAGTCATTGGGAATGGGGGTGGGGGACCTGTCCCCCTGTCCTCTCTCCTGTCTCCTTCTGTCTCATCTCCCTAGAAGTACAAACTGTTGGTTTCATGTATGTTCATTTTCACTGTGTTTCATTTATTTTTGAGGTGGAGCCTCACGATGTAGCCCAGGCTAGCTTGAAACCCATGACCTCTCCTGCTAGGATTGCAGGTGTGCCCCTGGAGCCTCGCTGCAGGTGAATTTTCCGCCTCTCTGCATGCTTTCACGGCCGATATTCAGGTGCAGGTCTGTTCTCGGCTAGCAGGGAATCACACCACACATACTCTTGCCTGGCATGCTGTATTTGCTTCATGGTTCATCATGAACATCTTTGCATTGCATGTCTGTGAAGAGAAAACCCGTCCAGTGGCCTGAACTTTCCTCTTACATCCAAAGCTCTGTTTCTACCAAAGGGCATGCAGTTCCCAGAGTGCTTTGCTCTCCATGGCTGGCATGTGGTATTTGTCTCTGTCAGGAATGTCTTTTTTTTTTTTTTTCTTTTTTTAAAGGAATGTCTTTTTTTTAAGATTTATCTATTTACTTATTTATTTATTTATTTATTTATTATTATTTACTATATGTAAGTACACTGTAGCTGTCTTCAGACACTCCAGAAGAGGGAGTCAGATCTCGTTACAGATGGTTGTGAGCCACCATGTGGTTGCTGGGATTTGAACTTAGGACCTTTGGAAGAGCAGTTGGGTGCTCTTACCCGCTGAGCCATCTCACCAGCCCAGGAATGTCTTTTTTTTTTTTTTTTTAAAGATTTATTTTATTTATTATATGTAAGTACACTGTAGCTGTCTTCAGGCATTCCAGAAGAGGGCGCCAGATCTCATTAAGGATGGTTGTGAGCCACCATGTGGTTGCTGGGATTTGAACTCATCACCTTCAGAAGAGCAGTCGGGTGCTCTTACCCACTGAGCCATCTCACCAGCCCCCGAATGTCTTATTTTTAATANCTTGGCTTGCTCAGCCTGCTCTCTTATAGAACCCAAGACTGCCAGCCCAGAGATGGTCCCACCCACAAGGGGCCCTTGATCACTAATTGAGAAAATGCCTCACAGCTAGATCTCATGGAGGCATTTCCCCAACTGAAACTCCTTTTTCTGTGATAATTCCAGCTGTGTCAAGTTGACACAAACCTAGCCAGTACAGCCCTGTAAGCAGCAGTGCACGGGATTCATATCTAGGCTCTCTTTCAAGGCTCTATCAGCAGGGTCCTGGTGCGCGAGGGCAGGAGTTTTGGTGAGAATGCTTCACATAGCAGACAGCCTGCACTTTCAGCTACAGCACCCTGACACACCCACCAAAGCCACAAACACTCTTAGTATCTTCGTGTAAAGAAGATGGCTAAAAAGTTGACCCAAAGCAAACAGACAAACTTAATTTGATGAACTTGGAGTGTATCCTTGGTTACAGTGCGGTGTCTGGTGCATTATAGCATGAATACTCAGTAAAGATCTTCCAGCCACTGGTCTGATGTTGGCATGCCAGGGGCAAGCAGGGTGTGAGCTGAATACCGATTGTATCTAGAGAACAAGATAATATCCTTCCTTCTTTCTGGGTCAGGTCTCCTCACCTTCCTGTTTCTTTCTTTGTTTCTTTTTATCTTTCGTTGCTTCTTTCTTTGTTTCTTTCTTTTTCTCACAGGTTAGGGATCAAACCAAGAGCTTCTGGCATTCTAGACAAGCACCGTATACCACAGAGATACATCATCCCCAACACAAGGCCATATATGACCAGAACAGATACGATCTCTTCGTGGCGGGGCGGGGTGGGGAAGGCCCTTGCTGCTCAAGCATAAGAAACAGATTCCAAGTCCTCAGCACTGAGCGTCTAGGGCCTGTAATCTGACCACATGGCAGGCTGTGAGGAGGCCCCAGGCACTAGCCAGATCTCCGAGCCCTGGGTTCAAGTGGGAGATGTTGCTTCGATATATAAGGTAGGGAGAAATCAAGGAAGTGTGTTTAGGTGCGCATGCATGCGCGAGCACCCTTGCCCTTTCTGTTCCTGTAGTGGGACCAGGGAATTTTCAGGCCCTTCAGGTAATTGCCTTACCTCTCTTTACCTGTTTCCTTTCCAAGAACTCAGTTTCTCTTTGCCTAAAATATTTTAAATAAACTCAAGCTTGGACAAAATATTTCTTGTGTATCTGTAAGGCACCAGGCACTGCACTGTATCCAAGGATATACTCTAAATTAATCAAATTGTTTGTTTGCCAGCTTTTTAGCCACCAGGGTACAGGAAGAAGATGCTGCAGGGTTTGTGGTTTTGGTGGGTGTATCTGGATGCTGTCTGAAAGTCTAGGCTGTCTGGCTTGAATGAAAAGCATTTTAGGGGTCCCTAGTAAGATCCCTTAAAGAGATGGAAAGTCATCCTCCAGAATGACTCAGGCTGACACCCAGCGAGTCTGTGCAAACAACAATGGGGCCATGATTACGTCTCATCCGCAGAGGTACAGAAGACAAAGTCTGAATGGCTTACGCTGAGAACCAAAGAAGGCAGGCAGGTGATGTCCCTCTGAGATGCCAGCCCCGAGAGACCAAGACATGGGGGTCTCCATGATCTAGGATCGCCTCGTTCCTGAAAGGTTCCTGAGAGGTTGGAAACTGTAGCCTCTCCAATCTTTGGCATGTATGCCTCTTTACAGGGCCACCAACACTGTGGATGTTCTGAAGCCATCCTAGGCTATGTAAAAAAAAAAAAAAAAACAACTCTGACTCAAACAAAACAATAACAATAACAAAAAAATGCAAACTACAGGTCACAGCTGGTGAGAGCAGATTCTTTGCAGGTAAGTTCTGTGCCAGAAGGTTCTGAGAACAGTGGCTATGTTTGCCTCAGATTCCAGGTGGGGACATGGCCAGTGATGACAGGGGTTTAAGTCTCAGACTTCCCAGGTTTT
>LR749594.1:1622402-1696155 GCA_902729485.2 Mus minutoides | reverse complement strand
AAAAACAACTCTGACTCAAACAAAACAATAACAATAACAAAAAAATGCAAACTACAGGTCACAGCTGGTGAGAGCAGATTCTTTGCAGGTAAGTTCTGTGCCAGAAGGTTCTGAGAACAGTGGCTATGTTTGCCTCAGATTCCAGGTGGGGACATGGCCAGTGATGACAGGGGTTTAAGTCTCAGACTTCCCAGGTTTTGAGATGGAATTCTCTGTAGTCATTATCTATGTTGTCTAGCAACTCTAAGTCACAGCAGCTTAAAGCAACAGATGGTTTTCTCATGGTCTCAGTGACTCGGGGCCTCGTAGGGAGTGAAGCTGGAACCTAGCATGGAAGTTTCATAGCAGTGTGTAACCTCTGCCCGCAGTCGTAGCTGAGGCTTGACTGGGGAGGAACACTGTAGACTTAGATTCTTCAAAACCTACTTTAATAAGGGTTCTTAAGAACTTCAACTTCCCTTCTAGCCCACCACCCACCAGAGGTAGTGGAGAGAAAAGATTAGTCGGGCATGGGGGAGGTGTGCCTGTTTGGAAATAGTGCTTTGGGGTAATTTCCAGCTTCATTGTCAGGATAGGAGCAGTTCAGTTCACACGACTCAGCAGCGGTAGCTCGATCACTCGCAAACACCGTTCACGAATCAGCAATGGCAGCTCGATTTAGAAGAAACTGCCAGGCTCTGCCAATTGGTCTGAGTCCGCAGAAGCAGCAAGAAGCCGCCAGAATATCACGAGAAGTTCTTTGGTGCGTTTCTCTCTACGAAGTCACAGTAATGATCAGCAAAGAATGCAAGGTGAACCAGTGCTACAGGGTTGCCAGTAAAGTCCAGTGTCAGTAAAGTCCAATGGAGACCAGCAAAGAGTGGCAAAGCAAACCACTGCCACAGCGTGGTCCACTGTCTGTTGGCTTATACTTACACCTATGTTTCCAAACATCACATTTCCTCTCAAGCATCTACTCCAGCAAAACACCACGTTCCACCTTTCTAGGCAGCTTCCGGAAAAATACCATGTGTCTGTTTTCAACAAAACATCCTCTCATAAGACAGCCTGCAGGAAAACATCACATGACACAACAGAGTCCCCAGAGAAACCAGAAATTTCCACATCAGACCACCACCCCTCCCGGCTCATCAGCTGGTCACTGGTCCTTGTGAGTATGGGACTCGGGGTCTAGTTCTGCATGGGCTGGGAAAGTGAAACACATCTCGTTGTTCTTGGATATGTGAGCCTCTCCGCAGGACCACTAACACTAGGACAGTTGGTTTCTCAGAACAGGTAGGCATGACCTGAGAAACAAGCTAAATGTAAGTCATGTCACTGTGACCTAATGCCACAGTCTGCTCATTAGCTGTGAGCGTCTAGGGACAGGTCATCCAGGAGAGGTGATGCCAAAAAGGAAACTATGAAAGAGTTTCAGAGACTATGAAAGAAGCAAGGGTCAATGGAGATAATCCCAGAGACCGCTTGTGGCACCTTTTATTTATGATAGCCCCCAGTAGCAAGCTAAGTCTTTTTGCTTCCTTCTTACCCATGAGCCTGGCCAATCCACACCACATTTCCCAGGTGAGAACTCAGAGCAGCTCGGAAGCTCTGCATTTTCAGATGTGAGGAACGCGGAGCCCAGGAGCCCTGACTCATGAAATCGATAGGTGCATTTGGCTCAGTCATTGTCACCGGATTGCAGACAGAAGAACCAGGGGCTGGATGGTGGCATTGGAGCTGTCTATCCTGGAGCTGCTCAGAAACACAGGATGACAAAATCACAAGTCCAGGTCATGGTCTTTTCCGAATGGGAAGAAGCTTCAGGGCTGGCTCTCTTCCAGGGCTGGCCCTGCCCAATGTGATGGGATTTAAGCTCCACTTGCCTTGGTACTGATTTGAGCATCGCTATCTTAATTGAAAAAGGGTTAATGTGGGGAATGGAGTGTCTGGATGTTCACTGAGGTCTACGCCACTGGAGAAAGAATTATCCTTGTAATTTCTTAGCTTTGGAGATGAGGTGAAGACCGTTTAGCATAATTAATTACTTAACTAATTATTTTTGTGTGTGCATGGTGTGTGTGTGTGAGTTGGTGTGTGCATGGTGTGTGTGTATGTATGATATGTGTGTGTGTGTCTGTGTGTGTGTGTGTAGGTTAGTCCTCTCCTCCACCTTTTCATGGGTTCTGGGGATCAAGCTTAGGCCATCAGACCTTTGTGGCATGTACTTTATTCACTGACACATCTCATTGCCCCTCCCAATCATATTATTTCTTTTTTTTTTATTTTTTATTTTATTTATTATATGTAAGTACACTGTAGCTGTCTTCAGACACTCCAGAAGAGGGCGCCAGATATCGTTACGGATGGTTGTGAGCCACCATGTGGATGCTGGGATTTGAACTTATCACCTTCGGAAGAGCAGTCGGGTGCTCTTACCCGCTGAGCCATCTCACCAGCCCCATATTATTTCTTTATCTCCAACCTGCCCTTCATTTTTTTTTTAACTTCACAAAAAATTCTTCCGATTCTGTATTTCTCCTGTTGATATTTTACCTTAAAAGTGGGGGTATAGGATGGTCCTCCATCCTCTAGTAGAAGGCAGCAAGATTTGAGGACTCTTCATTCCTGTCTTCAGCACATTAGGAAAATGGGATCCTAGAGTCAATGAGGAAGACCAGGGAAAGACAGGCATGCAATACTGGCAACTTTCCACAAGAGGGCACTCTCCCACGCTGTCCATGGTATCATATATTTCCAAAACCCCTGTTCAGAAGCTGCCCTGATGGGAACTGACAAATAGAACAGAAAACCTGAGAAGGGTACAGCATCGTAGGAGCGAGAATGTGATTTCTATGCGGCCAGGACCTATCCAGAAGCTTAGAGAAAGCCAGTCCTTCCACGCCTCTCACCATCTACCCCAAGGCCGAGCCCCTCCAGGAGGGTACCCTGTACTTTTGGTCTCTGTGTCCTTAGAAGCTTCCTGAGTGAGTGATCAAACACGTGTGCGAACAAGCGGAACACGTGAGGACAAAGACGTATGAAGGTTGGATCCACATACATGTGTGTGGAACAGTGCACGCAGAACTATTCATTTGGAACATCATTAATGATTTCTTTTTTTTTTTTTTTTTTTTGGTTTTTCGAGACAGGGTTTCTCTGTGTAGCTCTGGCTGTCCTGGATCTCACTTTGTAGACCAGGCTGGCCTCGAACTCAGAAATCCACCTGCCTCTGCCTCCTGAGTGCTGGGATTAAAGGCGTGCGCCACCATGCCCGGCCATTAATAATTTCTAAGATGAGAGGCAGATTCCATCATTAGAGGACCCAGAAACAAGTTATGTTAGCTCTGTTGGGGCACTAGCGGGCAGCCATAATGAAAGGACTCCCCGTTCTATATGCTGTGGAACTACTCGGGGGTTGCTGTCTGGTTTAGGATATGGTGCAGGACAGGGCAGGTGCTCCTATAGAGAGGAGACACGTACACCCGCATGTGTACCCAGAAATACCCAGAAAAGAAATACCTAGAAATAACAGCACTGGTCCTCCAGAGAGCAGGGGCTGCTGTGCTGGTCAGTCTGGTTTATTTTGTCACCTTGACCCAAGTTCAAGTCTGGGAAGAGGCAACCCTGTTGGGGGGGGTGCTTTTTTTTTTTATTAATGATTAAGGTGAGAGGGCCTAACCCAACATGGGTGGTGCCATCCCTGGGCATATTGTCCTGGATTGTTTGAAAAGGTAAGTTGGGTGATTGGTGGGAGGCAAGCCAGTGAGCAGGCTTCTTCCTCTGTGGTCTCTGCGTCAGTCAGAGCCTGTCTCCAAGTCTTTTCCCTGAGCCCCTGAGCCCCCCTAGCCCCAGACAGCTGTGAGATGTAAGATGGAGTTAATCCTTTCCTCCACAAGTTACTTCTGGTCATGTTGTTAATCACACAACAGAAAGCAAACTATGACAGGTGCCAAAGGCATAGAAGGCTCACCGACACTCTTTTATATGAGGTCTGAATTGTGTGAGAATACAAAGCTTGGGGAGACAGAAGGTATTAAGACTCCTTGTGTCTCGGTTCCTTCACCTGCAAAACCAGGCAGTTAAGAATCGTCCCAGTGCCTTGTAAGTGTAAAGAGGGGTGACAGGCCTGGGTTTTTCTGGGGCCGCCACCATCACTATTCCTTAGTACAGATTACTAGTGAGGAGAACTTCTGACAGGGAGAGGCCAGGGTCTCTTATGAAAACCCTATGAAAGTCCGGAGAGATAGAGACCAGCTGTGTGTTCCCTGTCCCTGCTAAGTTTAGCATCATGATCAATGGCCTCATGGGGTTCCCCACTGAGTCATGTTATCTGACCCCAGTCTGTGGCCACACCTAGAGCCAGCACTCTGTGGTTATATAGCTTACTAATGAGGAATTGTTTGTGTGAAGGAATACTGCAGAGTCACCTGGCGCTTTCTGGAGGGAAGCCTCTGTGACTTCCAGGTTTGTGGTCTTCAGAGATGTTCTCCCTAGAATAGTGACAATGTGACTGCCTGGTCATTGGAGCTCTGAGGTTACTAAGACTTCGATGAGGGTGTGTCAGGAACACACCCTGCTCACCATGGATCCATTTACTTTTCCTTCATCCTGCCCCTTTCTCTTCCGGGCATGTAAGGAAAGCGGGTGCCTGAGAAAGTTATGATCCGTTCGTAAAGACGATCGGATGGGATGACCAGAGTCTAGAGAAGCAGGGTTACTGCCCAAACATGGCTTCTGCCAGATCTTGAGATTAGGGGCATCTGAGGGTTGGAGGAGGATGAAAGCATTGGTGGAGCCTTGTCTTCAGTCTGCGAAGGCAGAACAGTGGGTGAGGTGGTCAGGGATGGTGGCTTACGCCTTTAACCCCAGCACTTGGGAGGCAGAGGCAAGCAGATCTCTGTGAGTTCGAGGCCAGCCTAGTCTCCAAAACGAGTCCAGGAGAGAAACCAGGTCTCGAAAAACAAAACAAAACAAACAAAAAGAACCTCCTAAGATCACAGGGACGCTCATGCTCAAGGCTGCCATCACTTTAACGTGCCACAAGAGGGCGCCCGTGCCCTGTCATCGGCTATTCCAGGGCTTTTCCCGACAGCTGCCAAACGCTATTTTCTCCACTAGGGACTGATTATTTACACTCAAGGAAAGCAGAGGGTGATGTAGAATCCGGCCAATTCCTGCTAAATTCAGTGTGTGTGCCAGAGCAGACCGTACCTAACAGCCTGGCTCTGGTGTTCTCTCTTACAGTCCGGATTTTTTTTTTTTTTTTCTTTTCTCTAAACTCACCACCTCAGAACAGCTCCAATTCCCCACACCGGTTATCTCTTTTACCTCTTCACTGTCCTCTCTCGCACCCCATCCTATCACCACCCCACCTCCCGCGCGCACACTGAATCAAGCATCCACAAGGCCTGTCTCCTAGAGAAACATCTTCTGCCAAGAGGGCTTCACATCCATGAAGCTGGTGCCCAGCCACGCCCCCAGCCACTCCCACACAGAAGGAGGAGTCTCCCACAAAGGCAATTCTTGAGTTAGAAATGTGTGAACTGTATGGTCTCTATCCACAAGGCTTTGGAGAGGATCTTAGGTAGACATGGTTTAGAACGAAGCCTGTTGGGGCTGGAGAGATGGCTCAGCGGTTAAGATCACCCACTGCTCTTCCAGAGGACTCAGGTTCGATTCCCAGCACCCACTTGGCAGCTCACAATTGTCTGTAAGTCCCAGATCTGACACCCTCACACAGATATGCATTGGTAAAACACCAATCACGTAAAGTTAAAGTAAATAAATTATAGAATTTATTATAAATAAATTATAGAATGAGGCCCGCTGACTTCGGTCACATGCTTCCATCCAGGAAACAAGTGCCAAGAACTAGATTGTTACTTAATGTTTGGAGAGACCAGGTGTTCCAGAAGGAGATATTCTCAGGCTCTCCATGGTTTTCTTCCCTTTACCATCAAAGACTCACCGTGGACGATTTATGGATGCAAGTTGAGACTCTGAGATAAGAAAGCCAGAGCTGGGAGCTGGAGAGATGGCTCAGTGGTTAAGTGCACTGACTGCCCTTATAAAGGTCCTGAGTTCAAATCCTAGCAGGCACGTGGTGGCTCACAACCATCTGTAATAAGATCTGTCGCCCTCTTCTGGTGTGTCTGAAGACAGCTACAGTGTACTTAGATACAATAATAAGTAAATCTTTAGGCCTTCAGGTATATATATATATATATATATATATATATATATATATATATATATATATATATATATTTAACTTGGACTTAGTCAAGTTTTAACAAAGAAAAAGAAAGAGAAAGGCAAAGCTGAAGACAGGCAAACGATTTGGGTAGGGGCTAACAGGAAGTCTGGCAGTCCTCTTCCTTCTGATGCTAACTCTAAGGAGTGGCAGATACAGCAGTGAGCCTTGTGGGGGAGCCTTTCCAGTGAGAAGAGCAGTAACCAGACCTCCCTTGTCACTTGCTCTGTCACTGTCTGCCTCTCAGACACCTGTGCCCGCCTCAGCACCACAGAGGCGGCCTCCTGGGCCCCGAGGGACCTGGGCCTCCATCCCTTGGGCACTGGTGCTGTCAGCACCTGTGATAATAAAGAGATGAGCTAACCTTGCCAAGTGACAGATGCTGCGCCAAAAGTGCCCCCCCCCCCCAGTTATCCAGAGAAGCAAGGAGTGGATGAGTCCTGGTTCTGAAGCTAAGTTCCTGGAAACCTGTCAGATAAGGGTGTGTGTTTGTGTGTGTGTGTGTGTGTGTGTGTGTGTGCGTGTGTGTGTGTGTGTGTGTGTGTGTACATGCGTGGGTGTGTGACAAAGTAGGCACAAATGCTCAACTCTCTGTGCCCATTTCATTACAGATGCACCCAAAGAAACCATATTTAAAATGAAAAACAAGTCTGGCCATGGTGGCGCATGCCTTTAATCCCAGCACTTGGGAGGCAGAGGCAGGCAGATCTCTGAGTTCGAGGTCAGCCTGGTCTACAGAGTGAGTTCCAGGACAGTTGGGAACCCCTATCTCAAATCAATCAATCAATCAATCAATCAATCAATCAGATGAGAAGCACAGGGTAATAAGGAAAACACATGTGCACTGTAGCCGTTAGCTATGAGATGAACATATGATACGGGCCAAGAAACAATACTCTGCTTCCCAGGTCCCTGCCACACCCCTTCCCAGGATCAGCTAGTGTTACCATGGTGATGCCTCCTTTGTAGCCCTCTACCGGAGGCTGCAACCTTCCATAGTGCAGTCTGGTGTGCTTGCAGTTTTATACAAGGAATCATACTACATACACTTTTTGTTTGTCTTGTTGTTTTCTTTTTCAAGACGGGGTTTCTCTGTGTAGCCCTAGCTGTCCTGAAGCTAGGCCAGCCAGCTTCCCTCTGTTAGTTACCATATGTTCACATGCAAATCCTTAATCCTGTTCCACTGGACTATTTACACCTCTCACTTCATGCCAACTCACATTTATAACTTTGCATTACTGATAATGGCTGGTATTGGGGCTCAGAGGTGCCTCCGCAGGGGTTCCCCCGCCCTATGTGCTAGAACAAGGACCTGGACAGAAACGTGGGGGTAGCAGGCAAAGCAGGGGCGTCTATTAAGAAAGGGAAGATATGTTCGAGGCCAGCCTGGTCTACAAAGTGAGTTCCAGGACAGCCAGGGCTATACGGAGAAACCCTGTCTCGAAAAACCAAAAGAGAGAGAGATAGAGAGAGAGAGAGAGAGAGAGAGAGAGAGAGAGAGAGAGAGAAAGGGAAGATCTACTTCCAAGGGACAAAGTGGCCTGGCTCAGAGAGGTGGGTAGCAACATTATATAAAGGCTGGGCACTCATGTCACGTGGGTAGGCTGTGGGATTCCCCTGCTCAGTGTGAGTTTTCTTATACAAGCTTTGTCATATCCAGTTCTGCATACAACTTCACACACCACAGGTTTCATTAGCGTCATAAATCAACACTCAGACCAATATGTTTTAGCATTCTAGCAAACCACAGGTCACCTCTGAGCCTAGGTGGCTGGGCTTGGAGATTGGTACCTGAGTTCTTTGCCTAATGGGTTTCCTAGTGTGTCGCTTTGTGTGGCTTAGAGCTGGTCATTCCTGCTACTCTGCTGCCGCAGGGACTATTCTGATCACACACCCTTGTTTTGTTTTGTTTCCTATCGTTTTTTAAGAAGGGTCAGAAGAACCTGGTTTTGTTGTTGTTTGTTTTGAGACAAGATGGCCGAGGAGGTGCTGGACTCCTGCTCCCAACGTGGCGGGGGCTGCTCTTGAACTCCGGGTCTTCCTACCTTCACTTCCCAGGGGCATGGGCTGTGAGAACGCCCGCCTTTAGGTTTACGTGGGTCTGCATTTCCCGGATCAATCGTTCGAACAGCGCCCTCTGCCAATCTCATTAAAGGATGAGGTGTTGGTTATGCCGCTCTTTTAAGAATTTGTAGTCCTGGTTTTGTTTTATTGTTTGTTTGTTTGTTTGTTTGTTTGTTTGTTTGGAGACAGCAAAGACAGTCTTGCTAAGTGGCAGTGGCTGGCCTCAAGCTCACAGAGACCTGCCCACCTCAGCTTCCTGACTGCAGGGAGGAAAGCCTGCATCCCCACACCCAGCTCTGTTTGCTGAGCTTTCAATTTTACCGCCTTTTCTCTACTGATTAGTGAATGCTTTATCACATGTAAGCCCTACTATGCTCTCCTGGAGGTTCCCTGATCTTCTGCTACTTTCCCTTCTTCTGGCACCAGGTGGGGGTACCACTCTCTCCCTTATCTTTGTGCTGTTATTACATCTTCCCCTTTGAGTTAGTCTCAGGAACTTGCTGTGTATATATACGGAGGCTAGAAGCTTCCAGGACAAAGCCTAAGTTAACAGCTGGAGGCAGGAAGCCTCGGAGACCACAATTACATCAGGCGAATAGAAGTTCCTTCTACAAATGTCAATGCTTATTTATTTCCGTGTATGTACATGTTTGTATGCAAGGACCCACACATGTGTATATGTTTGTAGGCAAGGGCCCACGCATCCTACAATGTGTATGTGGAGGTCAGAGGACAAATGCCCTCAGCATTTACATGGCTCCAGGGATCTGAGCTCGTGCTGTCTGGCTCACATGGTCAACATTTTTCCACACTCTCAGGGGTTCTCTTGCTCTGTAGAAACCATGGCCGTAAACAAGTTGGTGTGAAATGTAGGTTACAATTCCATATGCTGTCAGTCACCTAGGGAAGTCAGGGCAGGAGCTCAAACTGGGCAGGAACCTAAAGGCAGGACCTAAGTCAGAGGCCATTCAGGCACATGCTTATGGCTTGCTCCCCAGGACTTGCTCGACCTGCTTTCTTATACCAGCCTGCTGGCCCTGGCCACAGTGAGCTGGGTCTTGGCACAGCAATCAATGGTCAGTCAGGGCAATGCTCTACAGGGCTGGAAAAGTGGCTCAGGTGTTAAGAGCCCCTGCTGCTCTTCCACAGGACCTGAGTTCAGAGTTCAGATCCTAGTACCCATGTCAGGTGGCTTACAGCCACTTGTAACTACAGTGGCACAGGACAACCACCTGCCTTCGGGCTACCATGGCAACCTGCATGAACTCAAGGCACACACACACAGAGACACACATATGTACATCAAATCAATAAAATCTTAAGAAAGAAAGAAAGAAAGAAAGAAAGAAAGAAAGAAAGAAAGAAAGAAAGAAAAGGGAGGGGAAGGGAAGGGAAGGGAAGGGAAGGAAAGGGAAGGGAAGGGAAGGAAAGGAAAGGAAAGGAAAGGAAAGGAAAGGAAAGGAAAGGAAAGGAAAGGAAAGGAAAGGAAAAAGGAAAGGAAATTCCCTGTGTACTTGCCTTCTTATGGACCCTCCTCCTACTCATGCAGAACTATTACGTGTCAGCTACAGGTTTTGGAAAAGAAAAGAGAAAAAAAGAGGGCTGGAGAGATGGCTCAGTGGTTAGGGGGGCTCAGTGTTAGGGGGCTCAGTGTTAGGGGGCTCAGTGTTAGGGGGCTCNGGGGGGCTCAGTGGTTAGGGGGGCACTGTTCTGGCAGAGAAGCAGAGTTTGACTCCCCACACCCACATCAGGAGCTCACACCCACCTGTGACTCCAGCTCTAGGGGATCCTGCTCTTTCTTTTGGACCCTGTGGGCACTGCACACACATACACAAACCACAGGCAGACACACACATACACACATAGTTATGAAAAATTAAAAATAGCAGGGCATGCTGACATGCCTTCAGTGCCACCAGCACTTGGGAGGCAGAAACAGGATGATCTTTGTGAGTTTGAGGCCAGCCTGGTTAGACTCTGTAATAGAAAGAATTTTTAACAGCTTTATAAACACAAATAAATAAACATTTTTTTTGAAAGGGGACTCTAAACACCATTGATAATTTATCTGTTCCTACCCCCAAATTTTGTCAGCCATGACTTACACTTTTCATGTCTATTCTTCATAATTATCATGTCTCCTTGAGCATATCCTTTTGGGGTTTTATCTATACACTGTCTCCTTCATCCTCTGTGATGGTTAGAACTTTGGTTCATTTTCTTTGCTTTTGGTCTAGAGACACTATGTAGCCAAGTCTATGAGGATGACCTTGCATTAACCTCAACAGGTCCCCTTACAGGAGTGAACCTCCACATGCAGGTGTGAACCTGTACTTGCTGGTGTGAACCTCCACTTGCAGGTGTGAACCTCCACTTTCTGGTGTGAACCCCCACTTGTAGGTGTGAACCTCCACTTACAGGGGTGAAGCCCCAATTACAGAAGTGAACCCCTCACTGGCTTTTCCTTCCTTATTTTCATACTTTTTCTTTTTAAAGTGATAACATTTCAACTCCATGATTCCTCGTGTTTAATATAAGATTCTGTGTCTCCTGATTTACAAGTTTAATCACACCTTTCTCCACATTAATTTCAGTCATATGGGGAGACATCTATGAGCCAGCTTATTCCATATTTCCTACTTACTAGATGTAAGTTTTTCTTTTTACTTCTTTCATAACTTTAATTTTCCTTTGTTAGTTTGAAAATTATTCATTTTATTTTCATTCTTCTGGGCTTAATTACCCATGCTGATGTGTCATCTCTTCCTCCTCCTCCCTTGCCCTCCTCTTCTTCCTTCTCCTCTTCTTCCTCTTTCTCCTCCTCTTCTTCTTAACTGTGTAGCCCTGACTGACCTGGAAATCACTCTGTAGACGAGGCTGGCCCTGAAGCCACAGAGTGCTGGGATTAAAGATGCACACCGCCATGCTGGGCCTCTAATTCTGCATCCTCACACATCCTCCTGAATCCCAGATGTCAGTGCTGAGTCATGTGCATCAGTCAGCTTCATCGTTTGGTTCTGTTTTCCATCCATCACAGCAGAGGGATATCCCAGAGCAGTTCACACCTAGAGAGAGGGGAAGCCAAGCAGAGCCATATCAGGGAGGGGTCAAGTCTAGGTACAGCCCCCCAAGGGGAGGGGCCAAGTCGAGGTACAGTCCCCCCAAACCCCCCAGGAGCTACTTTCTTCAACCTGGCCCCATCGTCCACAGTTCTACCACCCTCTAGTGGTATATTCAACATCTGAATCCATCTGTAGATTGAACTCTCAACTGGTCATGGGGATGGAGAGATGATGGCTCCGTGGTTAAGAGAACTCGCTTCTTCTGAAGACCGGATTGGCTCCAGCACTCAAATCAGGCAGCTCATAACTACATGTAACTTCAGCTCTGGGA
Organism: Mus minutoides; assembly: GCA_902729485.2. Lineage (NCBI taxonomy): Eukaryota > Metazoa > Chordata > Mammalia > Rodentia > Muridae > Mus > Mus minutoides. Next base: position 1,684,463 of record LR749594.1, on the reverse strand, counting down.
AATCAGACCCCACTAGGCCCCCCTTGGCACCTGAATGCATGAGTTACACATACACACACTCAGGCACATATGAGTAAGATGAAATGAATACATCCTTTTCAGAAATTTAGCCCTTATGTAGTATCACGCGCCTTTGATCTCAGCATTTGGGAGGCTGAGACAGGTGAATTTCTGCAGGCCAGCCTGGTCTACAGATTAAGTTCCAGGACAGCCAGGGATACATGAGAAATCCTGTCTCGAAAAACAAAACAAAATTATCACTCATGCTCTAATTGTCTCTGGAAACATGCCCAAGACACACCCAGAACCGTGCTTTGATGATCTTTCAGGGTCTCGAAATCCAATCAGGCTGAAAAGATTAATCAGAGATGTGGGGGCTTGACCAAAGCGAGGCAAGTCACCAAAGCAAACTCCAAGATTGACCGTCGCAATGTCAAGGTTTGGGGATTTTTTGTAAGGTTTACTTTATTTTTAATTATGTATAAAGCTGTGTATCTGTGTGTGTGGATCTATATGTAAATGCAGATGCCAGCAGAGGCCAGAGAAGGATGTCTGATTCCTTGGAACTGGAGTTACAGGCAGTTACCTGATGTGGGTGATGGGAACTGAACTCAGGTCCTCTGGAAGAGCAGTAAATGCTCTTAGGCACTGAGCCCATCACTCCAGCCCTTGGTGTTTCTGGTTTTGTCTTTAAAGACTTGCATATCTTGGGGCTGGAGAGGCAGTTCAGCATTGAGACCACTTGCTGCTCTTGCAGAAGACCAGGTTTGGTTGCCCAGGAACCCTGCAGCAGCTCACAGTTATTTGCTAGCCTGGTTCCAGAGGTTCCACTTCCCTCTCTGGCCTCTGAGGGCACCACATGTATATAGTGCATAAACACACATGCAGACAAAATACTCAATCACATAAAATAAAAATAAATAACTCTTAAGGGGGAACACTATTATGTCTTGCTATCATATATCCAAACTGTATTTTCGGAGGCTCTGGGTAGCAAATGATCCAAGACCTGAATGTAATTTTAATTTTTTTCAAACCTTATTTTTAATGATGGTTCTTTTTAAAAGATTTATTTATTTATTTTATGTATGTGAGTACACTGTAGCTGTACAGATAGCTGTGAGCCTTCATCTGGTTGTTGGGAATTGAATTTAGGACCTCTGCTCGCTCCGTCTGCTCACTCCGGCCAACCCTGTCATTTCAGGTGGTCCCACTTGCTCATTCCCTGCTTCTCCGGCCCAAAGATTTATTTATTATTATACATACGTACACTGTAGCTGATTTCAGATGCACCAGAAAAAGGCATCAGATCTCATTCTCATTAGGAGTCATTGTGAGCCACCATGTGGTTGCTTGGATTTGAACTCAGGACCTTCAGAAGAGCAGTCAGTGCTCTTACCTGCTGAGCCAGGTCTCCAGCCCCTTAATGATGATTCTTAAATGCTTTAACCTCCTTTTAGCTCACCACCTACCAGAGTTTGTGGGAAACAAAGGATTCGGGGAAGTGGACCTGTTTAGAAAGGTTCCCTGGAACAATTCCTGTCTGTGTTGTCTGGAAATCTGCGTAGTTCAGTTCACAGGTTAGCAGGCAGTGGCAGCTCCATCCACTTGCAAACATTTCACAGACACACCAGCAGTCCAGTTTGGTAGAGTAGGGTTAGCAACAGCAGTGACACAACCTAGCAGAGACAGCCAGGCCTCAGCCTTGGCATGAGTCAGCAGGAGGGACCGGCAGGGACATCAGGAGAAGTTTTCAGCTGTGACTCTCAGGGAAGTGAAGATGAGAGACCCAAGTGTTGCATGGCTAGATGTACCAGCAAGCCAAGCTCTGTCTCCGCCACTCTGTAGAGTCCCATTTATACCCTCCACACATCAAGTGTCTTGGATCTTGCCTTGGCACATGTCTGCGGAGTCCTGACAAACGCAGCTCAATGACAAATGTAAGGCGAACCAATACATGCGCGTCGTTAGCGAAGACCCTTCACCACGTGTCCTCGCACGTGCTTGCTCTCTCCTGAGTCTGCTTCAGTGAAACATTCCTCCAGCGGTCTGTCTGCCTTTCACCTGTGTCCACTTCAGCTAACGGTCCTTCATGTGTTTGCTCCAGCAAAACACCATCCAACCGACTTTCTAAAGAACCCTTAAGTTTGCACTTCACCTGAAAGCTTGAGAGATTTGTTTTTCATTTTTTAAAAAATTACATTTATGGGGCTGGAAAGATGGCTCAGCAGTTAAGAGCAACTGGCTGCTCTTCCAGAGGTCCTGAGTTCAAATCCCAGCACCCACATGGTGACTCACAACCATCTGTGATGGGGTCTGACTTCCTCTTCTGGTGTTTCTGAGGACAGCTACAGTATACTCATATACATAAAATAAATACTTTTTTTTAAAAAAAAAAAAAAGATGTGTTTATTTAATGTATGTGTGCATGTTCTGGCAATTATGTAGATGTAGAGGTCAGAAGAGAACTTGGAGGTATTCAGTTCCCTCCTTCCACTAAATGGGTCCATGGATCAAATCAGGTAATCAATCCATCTTATTAACAAATATTTTACCACAAGGCCATCTCACCACCCTGACCCTAACTATCTTTTTTGTTTGTCTGTTTTTTATTTGGGTTTTGCTTTTTTGTTTTGTTTTGTTTTGTTTTTTTGTTTTTGTTTTTTCTGAAACAGGCATTCTCTGTGTAGCCCTGGCTGTCCTGGAACTCACTCTGTAGACCAGGCTGTCCTCGAACTCAAGAGTTCCACCTGCCTCTGCCTCCCTAGTACTAGGATTTTTCCGCACGCGGTAGTCTCAGGTCGACGGTCCGTATAGAAATAAAGTCCAAAACCATTTTAATATTAAATCGACTTATATTTTTAATGTGAAGTCCCGACCACTCTACCGAGTCGCCCATTCTCGTGGGCTGACGAGAAGGCTTCCACTATTCAAGTTTAGGGTCGTAGGTGTACCACCGAGTGTTGGTAGAACATTGAAGATCTGGCGCCCTCTTCTGGAGAGTCTGAAGACAGCTACAGTGTACTTACATATAATAAAATAAAATAAATCTTTAAAAAAAAAATTACACTTCATAACAGATGTGATGACTCACAGCTTTAATCCCAGCACTCTGGGAACAGACATGGGTGAATCTCTGAGTTTCAGGACAGCCTGGTCTACAGAACAAGTTCCAGGACAGCCTGGGCTAAATGGAGAAACCCTGTTTCAAGTTCTTTTTCTTCCATCTGGAATCACTATGGCAGAAACTGATGTCAGGATACTGAAGCAGGTGCATTGCAAACTAAGGCTAGCCTGAGCTATATAACACACACTCACACACACGCACAAGCACATACACACATGTGCCTATACACAGGTATGCACAAGCACATACACACATATGCTCACACATGATGCATCAGTGAGCACTCTCATGTGTGTGCATGCACACACACACACACACACACACACACACACACACACACACACTAAATGAAAATCTAAAAAGAGAAAAGAAACCAGGCAATACTTCTTTCTCCTGATCAGCATTTTTTTTTTAATTTATTGTTATTGTTGGTTTTTGTTTTTCTAATTTGCTTGGATTCTTCTGGAATCTTTTAGAATTATTTTGCCTCTTACTTTATTAAATAATATTATAATGTGTTCAAACATTTCATTCTTTATCTGTTTGATATCCTGAAATATTTCACATTTCTTAACTCTGAGAAACTCTACGATTGATTGGATTGTGTTTGCACTAGAAATTGAACCTTCGATCTGCACATGCTAAGCAAACACACCACTACAGTCTCAGCCCAGTAACTCTGAGTGTGTACACACATATAAGTGTACGCTTGTGTATGTGTGTGTATGCTCAAGTATGTACTGTCATGTTTGTGTGATGTGTGTGCTCCTATGTGTATGCATTCATGTGTGGTGTGTGTGCACACTCATGTGTGTGTGAGTGTATTCTCAAGTGTGTAGTCATGTTTGTGTGATGTGTGTGCTCATGTGTATGTGTAGTTATGTGTGTGTACACTCATGTGTGGTATATGTGTGCACTCATGCGTGTGTGTGTGCACTCATGTGTGTGTGTGCACTCATGTGTCTACTGTCATGTTTGTGTGATGTGTATATACTGTCATGTGTTGCACTCATGTATGATGTGTATGCATTCATGTGTTATGTGTGCTTACGTGTGCATGCACGCGTGTGTGTGTGTGTGTGTGTGTGCGCACACACAAATGTCATAGCATCTATGTGGAAGTTGGAGGACAAGTTTGACCTCACCTTCCACCTTTTTTCATATTTGTTTTATTGTGTGTGTGTGCAAGTGCAAAGGCCAAAAAGGGACTTTAGATTCCTTAAAACTGGAGTGATAGGCTTTTGTGAGTCACATACATGGCTCTTGGGATCTGAACTTGAATCCTCTGATGCAGCCGTAAGCAAGCATTCTTTTTGTTTTGTTTTGATTTTGGTTTTCTTTTTTTTTTTTCCTTGTTCCAGTCAACCCCGCTCACTCCGCTCGCTCTGGCCAGTCCCACTTGCTCCCGGCCGCCCCCGCTTGCTTCGACAGTCCCCGTTCTGCTCCGCTCGCTCTGGACAGCCTCGCTCCCTCCGGTTGGTCTCTCCGGTCCAAGGATTCATTTCTTATTATTCTTCATAAGTACGCTGTAGCTGACTTCAGACGCACCAGAGGAGGGCGTCAGATCTTGTTACGGGTGGTTGTAAGCCACCATGTGGTTGCTGGGATTTGAACTCATCACCTTCGGAAGAGCAGTCGGGTGCTCTTACCCGCTGAGCCATCTCACCAGNACGCAAGCGCAGTAAGCACCAATCACCACTGAGCGACCTCTCCACCCCTCAGCATTCTCCTACTCTCTCCCGGCCAAATTTTTCCTTTCCTCCTCTGCGACTTCTAGTTTAGACACATATCTTCCATGCTTATTAATTTCACCCTTATATTTTCACTTCTTTATTCCTTCCTGGGAGGGTCCGTCAATCTTCTCTTGCAGTTTATGAATTCATTCTTTGTCTGGGGCTATTTTTTCCACTCAACTTATATACTGAATTCTTTATTTCAGCCACTCTATCTTCCATACGCTAGAACGTCCCCGCGTATTTTCTCTTCTGTTTCAAATTTATAATAATCTCCATTATCTCTTAGAGAATTTTTATTAGGTTATCTTAAATTCTTGTTCTCTCTGCCCCATTAATTCTGCTTCCCCTAGTATAGGTTGTTCATCTTTTGGATTTTCTTTATGGGGACTGCAGGACTCAGGTGTGCTCTGTTTCCTTAGGAGCTCACTTTGCCCTGAGACTAACACCCTCTATAAGCCTTCCTTCACCACACCCAGTCAGCAGGAGGGCCTGTGCCTATGGATGAACCTGGGGTATTTCAGACTGGGTTCTATTGCTACTGAGATGCCAACCCCAAGGCCAGCCTCTCCCTCTGGAGGGTCCAGGTGAAGGGGTTTGCAGGAGGAAATGCATAATAGAGATGGACAGGAAGCCTGGGCCCCTGGCAGGAGGGTTCTGAGCTGAGGCACTGTGGTTAGCCCAGACTACATTTCCCGGAATACTGTCTCTGTATACAGTATATAGAGTTAATCCAAGGAAGTTTGCTCATGAATTGGAAGTAAATAAGACAAATTTCAAAGTCATTGGGGCTAAAGGCCACAAGAAACCAATACAGGATCTCAGTGGTTAAAAGCACTTGCTCTTTCGGAGAACCCCAGCACCCACATGGTGGCTCACAGCCATCTGTAACTGTAGTTCTCGGGTATCTGACATCTCCTTCTGCCCCCCCTGGGTACTCAGCATACATGCAGTGCACATACATACACGCAGGCCAAACACTCAGACACATAAAAATAAAATAAATAAATAAATATAATAAAAAGTAAATTGACATCTGGAAAAAATAAAAGGGACATATGCAAAGGTGCCAGACTCATGATCCATTTTTAATTTTCTTTTCATCCTGCCTGTGTGTCCCCTCTTCCCCCCATTGCCCATCTAGATTGCCAGCAGGACCCCAGACCCATGGCTAAAGAGTGTGTGAGAACTTACACAAGTAGTGGCCAGGAGAGGCAACCATCTGCTGACCACAGCAGCCCTTCCTTGATTCTGTTCCAGGAAGCCAGGTCACTCTGCTTCTGGGTTTCTGGGCAGACAGACACCCTATCTCAGCTTCACTCCCCACAGAACTTTCAGGGGCTGTGATGGTTTGAATATGCTCTGCCCAGGGTGTGGCACTATTAGAAGGTGTAGCCTTCTTGGAGAAGGTGTCACTGTGGATGTGGGCTATAAGACCCGATCCCAGCTGACTGGAAGTCAGTATTCTGCTAGCAGCCTTCAGATAAAGATGTAAAACTCTCAGCTCCTCCTACACCATGCCTGCCTAGATGCTGCCATGCTCCTGCCTTGGTGATAATGGACTGAACCTCTGAACCTATAAGCCAGCCTCAGTTAAATGTTGTCCTTATAGCCGGGCGTGGTGGCGCACGCCTTTAATCCCAGCACTCGGGAGGCAGAGGCAGGCGGATTTCTGAGTTCGAGGCCAGCCTGGTCTACAAAGTGAGTTCCAGGACAGCCAGGGCTATACAGAGTAACCCTGTCTCGAAAAACAACAACAACAACAACAACAAAAATGTTGTCCTTATAAGAGTTGCCTTGGAGCTGGGTGTGGTGGCATATGCCTTTAATCCCAGCACTTGGGAGGCAGAGGCAGGTAATTTTCTGAGTTTGAGGCCAACCTGGTCTACAAAGAGAGTTCCAGAACAGCCAGGGCTGTACTGAGAAACCCTGTCTGGAAAAACCAAAAAAAAAAAAAAAAAAAAAAAAAAGAGTTGCCTTGGTCATGGTGTTTGTTCCCAGCGGTAAAACATAACTAAGACAGAGAGGGACTAGAGAGATTTCTCCCATGACCTTCCATCCCTGCTTCATGACTCTTCCTTCCTTCTTCGTCTCCTCCAACAATTGTCTAGTTCATGGACTATTGGGTTTATTTCCTGACAGCATCCGACTTTGCTGGCTGAGCCTCAGTAGATGCCATCCCCATCCCAGAACAGTTTCTGTACCAAACCTGCCATCTCTGCTTCTGGACCCTCACAAGAGGGGGAAAGCACATTCTACCTTTCACAACACTGCTTGCTGTCCTGGCTTTCCTGGAGCCTAGCTACCTCTCCTAGGTCAGGGCACGGTAGAGACCCATCAGTGCTACACTGTGGGCCTCTTCTCGCAGGGCCTTGGCCTGTAGCTCCAGTAACTGCTCCTGCTCCTCCTCTTGCTCCTCCTTTTCCTCCTCCTGATCCTCCTCCTCCCCTTCTTCCTGATTCTGCTCCTGCTCCTCCTCCTGCTCCTCCTCCTCCTGCTCCTATTTCTCCTGCTCCTCTTCCTTCTGCTCCTGCTCCTCCTCCTCCTGCTGCTGCTCCTGCTTCTGCTCCTCCTGCTCCTCCTCCTGCTGCTGTGCCTGCTCTTGCTCCTCCTCCTGTTCCTTCTTCTGTTCCTCCTCCTGCTCTTCCTCTTCCTCCTCCTGATTCTGCTCCTGCTCCTCCTCCTGCTCCTCCTCCAGACATCACGTTCATCTGACAGGGTCCTACTTACCCTGCAGTTTTTCCTGACTTGAAGGTGTCTTTGTCGAGTGTCATAAAAGCATGATATGACACCTGTGACTTAGATGGGATCATTTCACAACCATCTCCTCTGCTAGACTCTCTTTCTATAACAGAGAGTCCCAGTGGCCATTCTTAGAGCCTGGATTGCTTCTATGTAGAAAGTTGTAGGAATCAGTGAAGAGACATGAGGATCCCTGGGAGGGAAGGGACGCATCCAGACGGGACTGGGGGCGGGTGGGAAACCCAGGGATCTAGAAAATACCCAAGCCAGCAGCCATTTAGTAGACTCCCAACTTTAGGGCCCCTCTCACTCTGAAGGGAGAACAATATTACTTTTGCTTCCTCCCAGTCTTCATCTTCTGTCTTTCCCAAAAGTCCAATTCTTTGTCCATCCCAGGAAAGGATCGCCTTGATGCCCTAGCTGACCACCACCCCTCTTACAAAATCCCTCTCAAAGCTAGTGGACTAATTAGGGGTCACCCTCTTTTAGGGCTGTGACTTAATCTTGAAGGTTCTGATTAGTCCACTGGTGGACTCATAATTTATTTTACACATCCTTGCTTCATTTAGTGTGTGCCTCATGTGTGCCCTCAAACGTGCACATATGCTTAGAGGTCAGAGGGTAACTTTTGGTGGATCTCTCCTTTCACCTTGTGAGCCCTGAGGACCCAACTTAGGTTGTCAAGGCTAATGGCAAGTACTTTAACCTCCTAAGGCATCTCACTGGCTCTGGGCACATAATTTGATGAGCTACTGTGAAAGAACAGAAACTTAGGAGGTGGTAGTCAGGTAAAGAGAGTGTGTCCTTGGGATGTGCCCACCGGGACTGTATCTCCATCCCTGTCCCAGCTTTCTCTGCTTCCTGGTTCCCACAGCTCCGCAGTGCTGCCTTACCCATAGGCCCACGTGATGTCCACGTGACGTCCTGCCTCAGCACCGTCACAGGCGATGGAGTCAGCCAGAAAGAGATTAAATTCTCTAAGAATGTGAGCCAAGATAAATTATTCAGGTTTTCGTGCTCCTCACCCCACCCTCCAGGGTTTCTCTATGTAGTCCTGGTTGTCCTGGAACTTGCTCTGTAGGCCAGGCTGGCCTTGAACTGTCTCCTGAGTGCTGAGACTAAAGGTGTGCACCACCACCGCCTGGCTGATTATTCATGTTTTATATCAACTTTCATTCATATGTATTTTATCACAGTATTAAGTTGACTAACACAAAAAGTTATTTTAAGCAAAATGAAATGTACTAGAAGTCCCGAAGACCATAGAAATAAAGCAAAGAAAGACCAGCAATCAGAAGCTCGCATTGGCGCTGTGTACCGCCAGGCTTGCACTGCTGAAGGATGCGTTTCCTTCACTGCTGCCTCTCCAAGAGTACATACTTCAGGACTCAGAGCTGAAAGTGTGTGGTCAGGTGCCCAACCTGACGCTTAGTGGTTGTGGGTTAGCGGTCGTGGGTTAGCGGCGGTGGGAGCACTTCTGAACTCAAAAGACGGTTTTCTCATTTTTAGAGAACATCCCTCTGATTGTGGTGGGAAGTGAAGGGCATGCGTGGTTGCCAGGGGATAATGTGTGAGAATCTTTGCTCTCCTTCCACTAGGAGGGTTCTGGGGATCCAACTCACCAGCCTTATTTTCTCACTTCTAAGGGTTTTAGAACAGCTACAGAAAGCAAGGCAATGCTTTGATTTTGTTTATGTTTTTCTTTTTCTTTTGAAGAGATTGAGGGAGATTTCAGCCAACCGGCGGTGCACTTGGGGAGGCAGAAGCAGGCAGATCTCTGAGTTCAAGCCAGCCTGGTCAACAAAGCAAGTCTCAGGACAGTCAGGACGGTCTCACCCAGCATGGGCTCTGCCTTGGCTCCTTCTCTAGCACATGGCTGCAGGCCAGTGTTCGCCTCCCCCCTCTTTCTCCCTCCCTCACCCTGTCCACCCGACTTCTGACCTCTGCACTCACCTTCTCGGCAGACATGACTTTCTGTCCCTGCCTTTTTTTTTTTTTTTGAAAGGTCAAGATTTTATTGTCTTCATAACAACATTGGCTTAGAACTGGATCACTTGGTCCTTTCTCTTCTTGTTGCCTCCCAATTCAAAATGCTTGCATCTCTTAATAGCCAGCATCCTCTTAGATCTGCAGTTGGGCTCGACGCACTCCAGTCTCAGCACAATCTTCTTTGTAGTTTTAGCCTTTTTGCGGAAAATAGGCTTAGTCTGCCCACCATAGCCACTCTGTTTCCTGTCATAACGCTGCTTTCCCTGGGCATACAAAGAATCCTTGCCCTGCTTGTACTGTGTCACCTTGTGGGGTTGGTACTTCCCACATTTCTTGCAGAATGTCCGGCGGGTCTTAGGCACGTTCACCATGTTGGCGGGAGCGCTGGCAGCTCGGAAAGCTGTCCCTGCCTTTTGAGATGCATCTCGAGATGGTTTTCCCAGTTGCTCAGTGTCCTACCGTGGGGAGGGGGCACACGTGTGATGGGAGGGAGACTTCAGAGCAAAAACCCTAGTTTATGACTGCTCCGAGCCCCTAGAAGCACAGCCTCCTACCCTGTTACTTGGAGCCTCTCCTGCTGCGATTTCCTTTCCGTAGACACACCTCTCTGGTTCTGCTTCTTGCAAGCAGCCATTTCCCTCCTAACACAGAGCTTATTTCCTTAATGAATGTATCTCACACTCCAAGAATGTCAGGGGTGGGGGGTGGGGCGGAGGTGGGGTCCCTGGGGCAGCGCCCTTCTTTCATTCTCTTCTTCACCTACTACTGGAAAGCCCTCTGGCTTCAGGCCATCAGCTTGGCTCTGATAGTCCCTCAATGCTCTGGTGTCTTCCTGTCCACCTACTTCCAACCAGCTGTCCCTCGGCTAGGATGGGGTTTCCCTGCCGTAGAGTAGATAGATGTGGTGATCGTCTCAGCAGAGAAGCCTTGCTGTTCCGCCTCTCAGCCTCAAGACCTGGGCTGGCTGAAGTTGGCTCTTCTGTGCCTTTCTATCTGCACTTCCCCGACTCCCTAGGGTGACTAACTTAACCCTTGTAGCCTAACCCCCCAGCCTCTGCTTTTCCAGTCTGTCTTCGTGTTGAATCCTGCCTGCGGGAGACCCCTCCCGCTCCACCACTGGGAGGTAGGTATTCTATTACACAGCAAAGTGCGGTTTAAGTAGCTGTAAGGAAATGTGACAGAAAAGTCTGTCGGGGTTCAGTCAGACTTGCCAAAACTTGGTGTAACTTTTGGATGTTGTCAATGTGCCTCCTAAGGAAACCTGATCTGACGGAAGCCGGAGGTGTCCGGATGTTCAGGTAAGAGGCCGGAAGTATTGTGGAGGAGGGGCAGACAGAGTTCAGCTCCCACTCCTAAGAAGACCCTGAGGGTTGGGTACTGGAGACTTCTCTGGGTGCTACCAGACAAAGCCAAAGGAAGCAGTAGGGTTCCTCCACGTTTTACTATGAGGGTCGTGGGGCAGACCATGCTGGTGTGGGGGTAGGCTTAGAAGTAAATTAGAGTGCCGGGTGTGGTGGCGCGCCTTTAATCCCAGCACTCGGGAGGCAGAGGCAGGTGGATTTCTGAGTTCGAGGCCAGCCTGGTCTACAGAGTGAGTTCCAGGTCAGCCAGGGCTACACAGAGAAACCCTGTCTCGAGAAAAACAAAGACGACAACAACAACAACAACAAAGAAGTAAATTAGAGTAAGACAAGATTCCCTCCCATGAGTCTTTTAGCCGGAGGTCAGGGACATCTAGGCCCTGGATGGAAAGAACTTCCCTCTTAGAGACCAGAAGTTGGAAATTCCTGAAGAACAAAGACCAAAGCCTCTGTCAGGTGGGGCTCAGAATAGCTAACAAGTGTCCCCAACAGGGAGCCTGACAGATGGTGGCATGCCTTTAATCCTTGCACTCAGGAGGCAGAGGCAAGTGGATCTCTGTGAGTTCAAGGCCAGCCTAGATTGCAGAGTGAGTTTCAGGCCAGCCAGGATTACAGAGTCACCCTGTCTCCGAAAAATAAAAACAAAACAAACAAAAAGAGAATCCAGAAAAGGCTAGAGATGTTGCTTGCTCGACTGGGAGAGTGCTGGCCTTAGCTGTGTGAAGCCTGGTCTCCCGGGTTCGGGTTCAGGGCCCAGCATTAATACCAGTGTGTGGTGGCGTGTGTTTGTAAGCCCAGTGCTGGGAGGTATAGGTGGAAGGACTAGAATTTCAAGGTCATCCTTGGCTACACAGCCAGCTTGAGATCAGCCTGGAATACATTAGACCCTGCCTCAAACAAAACACTCAAAACAAAATAGGCTCAAACCGGAAGTGTCAGAAATGATCTTCCCAGATTCCACAGACTTTCTGAGAATCTCCCAGCTTTTGTCCTGGCCCAGTCAGGGCTGGGTCTGCTTTCCTTCCACACCCTACCCCCACGAGTACCGTACCTGCCCGGGTGTGCCAGCCTTACCCAAGCCAGCCTCCAGCCCTGACATGATCTCTCTGGTCTCAGCAGGCCGAGCTACCTGAGGCCTCAATTAGGCGCCACTTCAAAAGCTTTCTGAAGCAGGTGAGAGATAATATGTAAACAAGTGCCTTGTGAGTCACTGGCACTTCCTAGCCATCTGGTGGCTCCTCTGCCAGTCTCTGAAGAACCAGCCTGGGTTGTCTCCCAGAGCAGATGCTATCCTGGGGCCTGCTCAGGCTCCTCTGCCACCACTACTGCCTGCATCTTCCTCAGCACACGCCCAATGTCAACCAAGCCTTGACCCACGTGTATAACTCTTTTTTTTTTTTTTTTTTGGTTTTTTCGAGACAGGGTTTCTCTGTATAGCCCTGACTATCCTGGAACTAACTTTGTAGACCAGGCTGGCCTCGAACTCAGAAATCCGCCTGCCTCTGCCTCCCGAGTGCTGGGATTAAAGGTGTGTGCCACCACGCCCGGCTAGAACTCTTAACCACTAGTTGTTCTAACCCTCCAGCCAACCTCAGGAGTCCGGCTGAGCTCACCTTAACCTGGAGCACTTCTTCCCCTACTCTTCCTGAACCTTCCAGAACTCCCACCTGTGCACAGACACACCACAGACACACGCCACACACATACATACCACAGACATACCACATACACACACACACACACACACACACACACACACACACACACTCAAACATACATACCACAGACACACCCCATACCACAGACATACATACCACAGACACACCACATACCACAGATAACACACATACACCACAGACACACCACACACACATACCATACCACATGCACGCTCCACACATACATCATTAAACACCACAGAGACACCACACACCACATACATACTTATACTACATATACCACATATACAATATACACACCTCACACACACCACACTCACCTATACACACCACAGACACATACACACCACAGACACACATACACCATACCACATACACAACACATACACACCACAGACACACACACATACATACCACAAACCACCCACACACCACACACACATTATACCACAAACACCTCACACACATATACACCACACACCACACACACATACACACCACACACACATACATACATACAACACACACCACACACACACACAACTTCTTAGGTTTACTTCCAAGACAGCTGCCCTGTTGCTCGACCACCAACTGCACATTTATCTCATTTCCATGGCTCACAATAGCCATCTTTTCTCTTAGTTTTCTCTTCTTCTCTTCTCTTCTCTTCTCTTCTCTTCTCTTCTCTTCTCTTCTCTTCTCTTCTCTTCTCTCCTCTCCTCTCCTCTCCTCTCCTCTCCTCTCCTCTCCTCTCCTCTTCTCTTTTCTCTTCTCTTCTCTTTTTCTGCAGCAGGCTTATAAAAGGTGGGAGAATAGGGAGTTTCTCAACTCTGTTCAGAGACTGCAGTAGTGGAAGTACTAGTGGAAGTGTAGTAAGCTTTCCTTGAATGTCAAGTTTTAGAAATCCGTAAGAGAACTCGAAGGAGATGCTGGGAAGGAGCTGCAAAGTCGCCCACCCGACAGCTGCGTATCCTGGCTAGTCCTAGAATCTCAGCACTTAGGAAGCTGAGGCAGGAGGATTGCCATGAATGCAAGGCCAGCCTGGGCTGTATCATAGTGGAACCTAATCTCAACACACAACAAGAAGACAACTCTGCAGCCCTTGCCTTGCCCCACACACAGAGACAGGAATTGGGGCACAGGGTGTGGCAGAGAAATGTCATAGCAGGTCAAGTCGTCCTTTCCATCTGCGGCTGGAAGGGCGGTGCAGCTGCCGGCTCAGGAGTCTAAGTCTCATTGCTCTGTGGCCTTCTGAGCTTCAGTGACTTCATCTGGAAACGAGGCTATAAATAGCAACTAATTCTAGACATTGAGAGGAGTCAGCTCCATTTTGCAAGCATCGTGATGATGGTTGATTCGGGGAAGAAACGTCCGTGAATGCTAAAACGACTGGGCAGGAGTTTGCTGGAGAGAAAGGCAATCTCCAAGCATTTCCCTTCAGTACATTCACTAATTTCAAAGGAGAAAAGAAAAAGTAATTTTTACAGTGGGTAGATCTGACAGGAGCTGTTAACCGAATGATCAAAGTTAGCATCTGTAGTAAGGGGCCGTAGCTAACACACTGCTGATGCCTGGAGTCGGGGTGGGGTGGCAGTCCTTCACTTAGCATCCCTGAGCCTAATCATGGGGACAGTGGCAGGCAGCTGGACTCTTATGAAACGTCAGCATCCCCTAACTGAAGAAAACACAGATGTGACAAAGAATTGTGACACAAAAGCCAAGATCTGAATTCTGGCTGAGGAAAAAGGCAGATCTCTAAAAGATAGCACTGGGCCCAAAACCTGAATTCAGACTGTATGTTAAGCAATAGTATCATAGCAGCAGCATTTCCTTAATATGAGTGATCATCTATAAAGTGTGTGAGAAAGCCAGGAGTGGCAGCCCAAACCTGTAACAGCAGTGGGAGGCAGAGGCCACTAGATCTCTGTGAACTCAAGGCTAGCCTGATCTATGTGGTGAGTTCCAGTGCAGCCAGGGATACACCCTGTCTTATGTGTGTGTGTGTGGTGGTGGTGGGGAGTGGATTTGCTCGAATGTATGTCTGCATCACTTACATGTGTATCATGGTGGTCTCAAGGACCAGAAGAGGGCATTGGAGCCCCTGGGACTGGAATTAAAGGTGGTTGTGAGCTGACATGTGGGTACTGGGAGCTGAACCCAGGTCCTCTGGAAGAGCATCTAGTGCTCTTAACTGCTGTGTCAGCCCCTCCTCCCTTTTTTTTTTAACCACCCTTAAAAAGAAATAGCTACATTTGTCTCCTTACGTAGGAGGGCACACCTGTCGAGGTGACTTTGAACCTACTCTGGAGCCAAAACTAGCCTTAGTCATGTGCTCCTCTAGCCTTAGCCTCTGGAGTAAATGGGGTTAACAGACATGTGCAGTCAGGTCCCTGTTTACCAGCCTTAGCAGAGACCAGGCGATCCCTTTGCAGAACAGTGCGTCCAAGGACAGATGGAAATGGACACATAGAAAGCCCACAGTTACTGGGTAAGTCCCCAGCCCCTCTTTCCTCTGTGGTCCTCAAGTGTCAGGTTCCAGCCTTCTCCAAATCTTCCATGGCCAGAGCTAAGAGATGGGGAATGGGAAGTGGGAGGGGCTGGGGGAGGAATGGTGGGGGTGGGGGGAGGGAGGGGAAGGGGAGGTGGCAAAGAACTTCTGTCTTCACTCCCAAGAATTGTCTTTTGAAAGACTGGACAGACTTGTCCACAGGCACCGGCCGACTATGCTAAGAGGGTTTGTCCACAGCAGCGAGGCGCTGACTGAAAGGCAGGAATGCTCCCAGCTAGCGGCTCACTCACCTACCGCCTCTGGGCTCCTGAGTGCTGGGAGAGACATCTACACAGAGCCACCAGCAGCCCTGAGCCTGCTGTAGCCAGCCAGGGTGTCAACACCCTGACAGAGGGAAGTGCTAAAACGCATATTTGAAGATGTCTGAACAGACTTGTTTGAGAGACATCGGGGGCTGTGAGGTAATCCCGTGTCTCGGGTTTGAAGGCTGGGTTTGCCTGCAGGCCTCTGACCTTGAGCATCCTGTCAGTGTCAGCATTTAACAAAACTTTGCTTAAGACTTGGGAAGTGACAGAAGTCTACACAGATGGAGCTTTTATCAGTGCTTCTGGGAGGGCTGGTCTTTAGACTGCTGTGGGGCTGTGGGGTGGAAGACACTCAGCTAGAAAGCCTCCAGGCTTAATGCCTGCCTCCAGATATGGCTCCCGTACACACCGTTGCCTGTCCGGTACAGGTCCACTGCTGTCTTGTGGACTTGGTCACCTCTGGGTACTATGGAGGCCTGTTTAGGGGGGTCAGAGGAGAGTTCTAGGGCCTGCTTTAAAAGCCATTCCCAAAACAGACGTAGCTTGCTTTCTTTTTTTTTTTTTTGGTTTTTCGAGACAGGGTTTCTCTGTGTAGCCCTGGCTGTCCTGGAACTCACTCTGTGGACCAGGCTGGCCTCAAACTCAGAAATCCACCTGCCTCTGACTCCCAAGTGCTGGGATTAAATGCGTGCGCCACCATGCCCCCTGACTGTAATTTTCAAGAGCCAGCTGGCTGAGCACAGGCAGGGCAAATCATGGCAAGAGTCTCCGGCTGCCTCTACAATGACTCTGACCTGCAATGGTGGGACCTCAGAGAGCTCAGGAGACCATCAGGAGCCATGACTGCTTGCTGCCTTCCCATGACAGAGTCCCTGTCACACCTGAGCCCCTGAAAGGGATATCACACTGCACACAACTACAGTCAGCCAGCGCCTCGCCCCACAACCTGCTCAGTCTTTTATGAGAGCTCCTTTGCCCCAACACAGTTGCAGTTCAAGGCTGCCAGTCATGAAGGCCTGCCTCCTCAAATCCCTACCTGTGGGACTCTGCCCAGGGAAGGATTCTTGACACAAGCCAAGCTGCAGAGCTCCTTAACTTGGAATTTCCTTACAGGGAATTGGACAGAAAGCCTTTCTTCTAAGTGTGGAGCTGTACGCAGTCAGTCTTCCCCGACTTCCCACGAGAAGGGTGAGGCCACACAGGGGAAGGAGCAGAGGCTCCGTGCCTTTGTTCCTGGATCTGCTTCTCTCTGAAGCCTTCTCCACGGCTCAGCTCAGCTTTGTGAGCTAAGGCATTTCTGCTTTCCCCGTCCATCTGTGTGAGGAAGAAGAAACTGGGGTGTCGACCGATAAATTATAGTTCACGCAACACTCATTGTGGAAGACTGTTCCCAGCATGCACCTAGGAAGGCTGATGGACAGACCTCCCCTCTTACTTTAGATCTGTTGCTCTGTTATACACACTCTCTGTTATACACACACACACAAACACACACATACAGACACACACAGACACACACCACACAGATACACACCACATGCAAATACCACACACAAATACCATACATACACACCACACCACATACCACACACCACACCACATACCACACACCACACACACTCACATATCACACACCACACACACTCACACACATACCACACACACTCATACACACCACACACACACACATACATCACATGCACACACCACACACACACCACATACACACATTACCACACTCACACACACACCACATACACACATTACCACACTCACACACACACACCACATTCACACACACACTACACTACACACACATGCCACACATACACACACAATACACACCACACACACACACCTCACATACCACACCACACACATACCATACACATACCACATACATGCACACCACACCACACACACATACACACACATAGACACACACCCACCGCACACCACACACACTACAGATACTGGGGTGTGGGAATTTCTCATTGGTTAAAGAACTGACTGCACAGGTGAGACAATGGCGCTCAGATTCCCAAAGCCCATGTAAATGCCAGGTGGGTGCAGTGCTCTGCCCATGCCCCCAGCACTTAGACGGTGGGAACCAGGACCCTCTTAAGCAAACTGACTAGGGAGAGCAGCCCAGTGGTCAAGCTCTGGGTTCATGTGGGTGACCCTGCTTCAATCTATAAGGTAGAGGGCAGAGGAAGAAGATACCCAATGTCAGCCTCAGGCCTCAGAAAATGCATGTATACCTGCACACATGTGAGCATGCACACATGTGTGCATTCATACCACACACATACATGTATGCACATACATGCGTGTGCAAATAAGTAAATAACCCAAGACTAAAATCCTAAGTACATATTGGACCCCACGCTGACTAGAGCTGAAGTTCATAGACACGGTGAGGAAAAATCCTTGGTTGAAGGTTCAGTGATAGAGAAAAACAAGAAGGAAAAAGTTGGTCAGGCCTGGTGGTGTACACCTGTAATCCTAGGTCCTTTGGAGGTTGAGGCAGGAGGATTGCAACAAAGGGAGAGGAAAAAGAGGAGGAGGAAGAGGAGGAAGGCAGCTGATGTACTGAGACCAACAAGATAGTCGTGGAAAGCAGGTGGGTAAATGACAAGCAGCCCAGTGTCCTTGCTCCCTGCTCTTTCTGCCATGTTCTCTGAACCTTACAATGCATCCTGACTTGGGATTTTGTGAGTATAAATGACAGAAATGTGCCCAGCCTAACCAGTGGAATGGCAGTCATCATAGCATGCTGGAACTCTGGGACAAGTGGCACAGCTCAGCCTTCCAGAAGGACCTGGAAGTCTGGTAACCCTTCTCTCAACAGGCCCCATGATATTGGGCATCTTGATGGAGACCAGCGTCCTCTGGTTTGCCTGCACATGAGTCTGAGCATCGCTGTTCACAATTCCAGAATCTATAGGTTTAGGTGGCCACAGGGTTCTCCTGATTGCCCAGAAAGAAGACTCTGGAAGGTCCAGACTGGATCAATGTTTAGCTTATCCAGCTAGCCATGTCTGGGTGGCTTACTTCCTGGAAGTATCCAAGTGGGCTGCCTTACGGATGTATTACACCAAAAAATTTGAGCAGTATCTTAGTTTGGCTTTTATTGCTGGGAAGAGACACCATTACCAAGGCAACTCTAATAAAGGAAATGTTTAACTGGGGCTGGATTATAGTTCAGAGGTTCAATCCATTATCATTACTATCATCCTGGTGGGAAGCATGGCATTGTGCAGGTAGACTGGAGGCCTCAAGAGTGCTGGATCTTGACCTGAAGGCAGCCAGAAGGAGACTATCTTCTATCCTGGGCAGAGCCTGAGCATAGGGATTCTCAAAGGTCACCTACACAGTGCACACTTCCTCCAACAAGGTCACATCCCTTCCAACAAGGCCAGAGCTCCTAGTAGTGCCACCCCCTATGGCCAAACATTCAAACACATGAATCTGTGGGGGTCAAACCTATTCAGCCTTCATTCACTGTCATCGAAGAAAACCAACTAAAACAATTGCAGATAGCTTTGGAGCACCTCTTTGCCCCCCCCCCTCCCCACCTTTTCTTATTGGAGATGTGTAGTACGCAGACATGGCCAACTGTTGGAAACACCAGTCCATGTCCACTGTGCATGCTGGGAACAGCCTTCCACAATGAGTGTCATGTGAACCGTAGTTTGTTGGGATGATACCCCAGTTTCTTCCTTCTCCACAAGCCCTTTCCATCCCTGGGGGCAGAACTGGCCACTGGCATATCATCTAGATGTTTTCTGCATCCTATGGAGGATGGCAAGGAATTCTACAGAACATTTCAAACACAAACTCCTACAAGGTTATCATAACCTGCCTATTCAGGAAGGACAAATACCAATATTCACCATCACAGGACAATCCTGGAATCATGTAGACTTGACACCAAGTAGGTACATGGCTGTATGAAGCCACCTTCCAACAGTGAGCTTCTTAGTAGCCTGGCAACCTAGCAGCAGCCTGGGTGGCACTTGGGATGCACATGGGATACAGGAAGGTGATGTCGCAAGACCGACCTTTCCTGAACTCCCATCAACAGAAGCAAGTAGTTACCAGGAACAAAGCTGCAGGCCTGAAGCAAAAAGAAAAGAGAGATTAAACGTCAGACAGAGCCTTGGCTTAACCAAGGTTAACGTCACCAGCAGTGAGTCACACTGGTTGTGTATCCTCCCTGATACCTGTGTCCCTGGTGGGATGTGGTAAGAAGGGCTCTTCACCTCTGTGGTCCTCTCCTCCTCGTTCATAACCCAGTGTAAGCACGGGGAAACCACCCGGCAAGTCAAGGATACATCTATGACTCTCAGTCCTAATTGTCAACTTGACTGGATTGGAAACCAATGAAAAGAGTCCCCCTGTGAGGGATTGTCATGATCAGATTATCTCAAGTGGAAAGACCCATTCTCAGTGTGGATGGCAGCCCAAGCAGTAAGAAATGTGGCCAGGAACCGACTAATTAGTCCTAGCGCTTAGGAGATAGAGGCAGATTGCTCTCTTGAGTCCAAGGACAGCCTGATCTACATACTGAGTTCCAGGACAGCCAGGGATACATTGTGAGACCCTGTCTCAAAACAAGCTAACACCAGAGATGGGGGACAAAGGCTTTGCTTTTACCTGTTTGCTCTCACTATTGCTGGCGTGTTCATCCGCTCTGTGGCTGCTGCACCTTTCACTGCTATGAGAACCCTGTCGCTAGTCTTTGCTACTTTGTGGGTTGTTCTTTTTCCCACCCTTATTCCTCCAAGTTTCACCACTCTCCCAAAACACACAAGATAGAAGAGATAGGAAGGGAGAGGGGAGAGAGAGTTCCCTGAATCTAACTTCTGTCCTTTTGTTTGTTCTTTGAGCACAACTACCAACAAACCACAACAAAACTATGTAAATGACCAATAACCATCCCACTCTACTTCTCCGGGCCCCAACATTTATAGACTCTATGAAAAGTTCCCGGAATTCCAAACATCACACAGCTGCAGAAATTATCTGCAGCTGGTAAAACCTTGCTTCTGCTAGAGCACGAGGCAAATCATAGTCAGCTGCTGTGGACAGTCTGAAGCAGCCCCATATCCCACACCCGGGATTAAAACCAGAGCACATTCTTAAAATATTTCAGTGTTTTTGAAAGAAATAAAAATTCCAGGATTTTCAAAAGTGAACCTAGTGTCTTGAGAACTTCCAACATGGACTGAAGACCAGCAGGTTTCCAATAATTGCCCCCAGGAATCCCCCGGAACACCGGCCCCCCAGCCTTCAGTACCAGATTGGGAGTGCAGAGACATACAAGCCTCTCTCCTGAGCAGCAGCCATGTTCTCAGCCTCCAATGTGACAGCTGTAGGGGACTGTGCAGACCACAGGGCACAAGCCAATTGAATAAACCCCCTTTTAGTCTAAATTCATCAGGTCAATTCTGGTCCTCTAGAGAACTCTGCTTAATACAACACCCCAGACCTGCCTCTCTGAACTGGAAACAACGAAAAACAAAGAATGTCTGAGAATCATTGGTCACAGAAAGACTTAAGAAGCCGGGGCCTCTAACCATCATGTGGTGTCTAACAGAATGCGACAGGGTGTCCTAAAGGCAACCTGGAGGCAGAAAAAAATGTTGGTGGGAAAGCTGGTAACTCTGGAACGATTCGCCCAGCTACAGTGATGTATGGATATTGCTTGCTGAGCTGGGGACAAAGGTAGTGATGTAATGCTTCAATAGTTGATAGTGTGTGAGAGAGCCGTGTGTACTCCTTTTCAAAGTGTTTCTATCTAAATGGGTGTGTGCACACATCTTTAATCCCAGGATTCAAGAGGCAGAGGCAGGTGGATCTTTGAGTTTGAGGCCAGTCCCGTCTACAGAGTGAGTTCCAGGACAGCCAGGGTCACACAGAGAAACCCTGTCTCAAACAACAACAAAAGCAAAAATAATAATGATGATAAAGCCAGGCATGATTTTATCCCAGCACTCAGGAGGCAGAGGCAGGCAGATTTCTGAGTTCGAGGCCAGTCTGGTCTAAAGAGTGAGTTCTGGGACAGCCAGGGCTACACAGAGAGACCCTGTCTCAAAAAACAAAAGTAAAATAAAATAAAAAGAGGGAGGGTAGGCCGGGCATGGTGGTGCACGCCTTTAATCCCAGCACTCAGGAGGCAGAGGCAGGCGGATTTCTGAGTTTGAGGCCAGCCTGGTCTACAAAGTGAGTTCCAGGACAGCCAGGGCTATACAGAGAAACCCTGTCTCAAAAAAACAAAAAACAAAAAACAAAAAACAAAAAACAAAAAAAAGAGGGAAGGTAAGGTGTAACGTGGGGGGCGGGGGGATCAGTAGGCCTGGTTTTAGGCTTAAGAAGAGAGAAAACCTGAATGGCAGAAACCTGGGATCTCCTGAGCTGACCCTCAGAGGCCGCCGCAGTCTTGACCCACACGTCATCTGCCTCTTGCACACCCAAGCAAACAGCTTCCCTTACCTCTGGGCAGAAGACACGATCTCCAGCAACTTCAATGGGCATTCAGAGTTCTGGGGGGAGTCTTGTTAATACAAAGCTTTGGACAGACATATCTCTCTGACTTGCTCCTACTGCTGCTAACACTCTGAGGTGGAAGACGCTGGTAAGCTGTGGTCACCCGTCACCTGAGAGGAGGGGAAAGATGTGGGTGATGGAGTGCTGTGCTCTGGAAGTTTCACATCCTCTGATTGGCGGCTGAGGGGTGCAACATCCCTGACGGGCACCAAGTTAGGAGAGCCAGGCAAGGCTCTGACCTTGTAGAGTCGAGTCCAGTTCCCACTTCTCCTGTGCGAACTGTCACACGGGACAAATCCCACCCCCACCCCACCGAGCCTCATGCTGTACAGTGCGCACCGTGACATCTGACACCCATGTTTCTGAATTGTTCTGGGTCCTGGATCAAGTGACCACAAGCAAGAGGCCTCACTCATTGAAATAACCCTAGGACTTGCCATGAAGCATTCACTGATTGACACGGATTCAATTTCTAGGTACGTTTGGTTTTGTGACAGCATTGCATGTAGCCCAGGTTATCCTCTCATTCAATATGAAGCTGGGAGTGACCACACGAAACCATTTCGCATTATTTAGTCAGTCAACAAACAGATACAAGTAAGAAGCTTCAGGCTTCCAAGTGGGCTGGAGGCTTGCAGCTCTCAGAGAGAATTTGGGCTTCTTAGAATTTGCTGTCTAGGGCTGATGAGATGGCTCAGCAGGTTAGAGCACCCGACTGCTCTTCCGAAGGTGATGGGTTCAAATCCTAGCAACCACATGGTGGCTCACAACCACCCATAATGAGATCTGACGTCCTCCTCTGGTGTGTCTGAAGTCAGCTACAGCGTACTTATGAAGAATAATAATAAACAAATCCTTGGACCGGAGAGACCAACCGGAGCGAGCAGGGTCGAGCGGAACAAGGGAAAAAAAAAAGAAGATGGAGAAGAAAAGGGAGAGTGTGCCCTGGGCCTCTCCCAGGTCAGAGGCACTACTACTCTGCTAAAGAGAAATGTCACCACCCATAACACTGTGATTCAGTAAGTTCCTCCCAACTCTGTATCCAGGTAGAGGGATTTTAGGAGCTACTTGGAACTTACAGCTGTTTAAAAACACAGCCAGCCAGCCAGCCAGCCAGCAGGGTAAGGTGAGGTCAGGCGATGCCCTTCCTACATTATATTGTAAAGTGAATGGATTTGCACTCCTTTGGCTAGGGTCCCCATCACCAGGGCCATCATTACTGTCCTTGGGCCCTCAGGTCAGCTTACATCAGTGGTCATTCATCAAAGGAAGGAAACCTTTGACTCATCCTCTATCAGCGTAGGGGACTGGGTGAACCAGGCTGCATGGCACTGGCTCAGTGGAGTGGCCTTGTCTGTGCTTCTCCTAGGACCTTGGGGGTGCCTGAATGATCACAGTGTCTGAACCTGGGACGTTGGGTCCACTGTCCCTGCTGGGAGATCCCCAAGCGCCCCCTAGTGTTACTCTTAAGTCTTCATCTGAGGATCAGCTGTGGACCACAAGAAGTGAGGGGCCATCAGGAGCTAGAGTGGTCACTTTGGGCTTGCTGATGCGAGTTACCATATGCCTCTCTATAACAATGACTGCCCTGACCAACTGTGTTGAATAAATGTATAAGGTTGGGGGACTTAATTTAGCTAACAGGCACGACTCAGTCACTATAACCACCCCCACTTTAAGGACCTGAGACACAGAGAGGTTGGATAATTTTCCATATGGTCATCATGGACAGGATTTGCACCTAGGTGTTTTGGTTCAAGAGTCTGTGGGGATTTTTTAACATTTATTTTATTTTTATGTGCCTTGGTGTTTTGCCTGCGAGTACGTCACTATGAAAATGTTGGGGTCCATGTGAGCTGCCATGTGGGTGCTGGAACTTGAATCTGGATCCTCTAGAAGAGTAACCATTTCTCTTAACCACTGAACCATCTCTCCAGCCCCAGAGCCTGTGATATTAATAATGAAAATGATAGAACAGAGATCTGTATACTGTATCATCAAGGGGAAGAGACGCCTAACCCAGGAAGCTTTTGAATTTGTTATAGCAGCTTGGGTGCACCTTAGCATACCCCATTTCTGCTGTGAGAGATATCAACCAGGCATCCTCAGACATACCAGGGGCAGAATGTTCCCAGTTAGGCCTACTTGTTTTCTGTTTGAGTTGTATAGTTTTTTTTTTTTTTAAGCCAGAAAAAGATGCCATGATGGTGGTGCACGCCTTTAATCCCAGCACTGGGGAGGCAGAGGCAGGCAGATCTCTGAGTTTGAGGCCAGCCTGGTCTACAGAGCCAGTTCCAGGACACCCAAGGCTACAGAGAAACTCTGTCTTGAAACAGTCAGTCAGTCAATCAATCAATCAATCAATCAATCAATCAATCCAGAAAGTGTCTATCATAGTTGGCTTACCAGCCATTGAAACTTCTGTGCATAACCACGACTGTCTCTGTCTCTGTTCTCCATCATGGGCACATGCCCTCTCAATGCCAGGACCCACTCGTTTCAACCCAGTGAGAGCAGAGCCTTCGCTGCTATCCTGGAGGACAGCATTCTGTGCATTTAAGCTCCCATCCCAACAGTCTCCCCCTCAGGGATCAGGTACAATGGGCTGGGCTGCGAAGAAAAGGAGGCTCTGGAAGGGTGAGACACCCACACA
The DNA here is from genome assembly GCA_902729485.2 of Mus minutoides. Taxonomy (NCBI): domain Eukaryota; kingdom Metazoa; phylum Chordata; class Mammalia; order Rodentia; family Muridae; genus Mus; species Mus minutoides. The sequence goes on along the minus strand of LR749594.1, from coordinate 1,659,813 downwards.
TGCCCACATGGGGAGATGAGGGCGTGGATCTGCCCGTACTCTCACCTCAGGAGTGCCTGCTCTGTCCCCAGAGATCACTATTCAGACCCAGGGGCTGGGGCTTCTAATACCCTGCATGTGGATAGGATTCTTCTTGAACCAGACTGACACTGAATTGTGCTTTTTGCAAAGCATTTATGGGGACATCAGCTTGTTCAACCCTCAGAACCTACCGTTTAGGTATCAGTTACTGTCTTGTCTCAGAGATGGACTGAGGTTCAAGTTGGGCACTACGACATGGGTCAGTAATCCCAGCATTAGGGAGACTGAAGCGGAGAGAGTGTGGTTTGGAGGCTACATAGCAAGACCCTGTTTCCAAGCAAGAGCAAGAAATGAATCTGAGGCTCAGAGAGAAAAACTGGGTGGCGGTGGGGCTTGCAGACTTAAACCTAGGTTCAGGTTCACAATGGCAGGGTGGATTTCCTCATATTCCACACTGGAGAGGGAGGGGAGAGGGGTTCTGCAGCTCACTGTTGTGGATAAGAAATGGGAGAGCAGGCTTTTGTGAATGTCATCCCTAGGAATCCAAAGCCAGTGAGCTTCCTTAGAAAATGACCAAGAATGAATTAAAGGGGCAGAGGTCCAGAAATGCATTTCATGTAGCCAGACAGAAAAGTTTCCAGGTTTAAAACGAGGCAAAAATAGTTACTACTAATCTTAAGAAAATAAACATGGGTGACCAAAAAAGTTAGCAGAAGGAACAGAGTGAGCTTTTGTAGATACCTGGAAGGAACCCACAAACTTTTCAAAAACTCCTTCTTAAACCTGAGAAGAAAGCACAGACTCTTAGCAGCACCGTGAAAGCCAGCTAATGTTGTCCACGCTTCTAGAGCAAAGGCTCAGTTGTAATATATCAATGTATCACATTCCTCCGAAAGATCAACAAGTTGAATGTTTCATAAAAGCAACTTTAAAGAATTGGAAAGTGTCTATGTGTCATGACCCAAGTGTTTATTTAATCTTGGAACTTGGAAGGAAGAGGCAGGTGGATCTCTGAGAGTTCAAGGCCAGCCAGGGCTACATAGAGAGCCTCTGTCTAAAAGATAACCCAAACATAATAGGATTGGGAAATGGGTAAAGAAGGAAACAATCTCCACACTAGGGACGTTTCTCAGGTGTTCCCAGTGATCTCTTTCCATGGCTCTGTAGTAGGGTCCTGGAATCCAAATTTTCTGCAGCTCAGATTAGCATGTGGTTGGCCCTAGCAGCTGCCTGTCTACTGCTCCTCCATGGGGGTAATAAAGGAACGTGGTGTGCCCTGGTTCCAGGCACTGACTCCAAAGGCACCAGGATGTCTATAGCATGGAAATGCACGGAGGGAGTCTTGGGATTCTTATTTCTACTGCTTAAGAGGACCTCAAGAGCCCAATAGACTTGCCTTATTCTGATCTTCACCCATGGGACCCAGCTCTGAACAAAGTGAATGGGACAGAAGTGAACTGGACCAGAACTCTGGGCTCTAGATGGGGACATGGAGCATCAACCCCTGTGGAAGGTTCCCAGAAGATCTTAGGTCACAGAGGGACTTGGAAGCTTAGTGCTGCTGCTGTCACAGGTATGCCGCTGCTGTCTTCCCTCTCCAGTAAGGACGGGCCCTAAGAAAAGGACAAAGACACACAGTGTCCTTAGTGCTACTTCATCCTTTATGTGCCCCAGGCATCCTGCCCTCCACGGAGCCCTTGCACCTCCTAATGCCCAGACCTGGAGAATACCCTGCAGCTCAGTGAAGCTGATGGGACCTTGAAGAGGGTAGCTATGCAGGGACAATGAAGGGAGTGTCAGTACATGGTGGCAGTCTGGACTAGGGTAGGAGAGTATGTGGCCTAAGGGTTACTGAATACATGCATACATACATACATTATGCATACACATATGCATGCATACATACATAAACATGTGGATGCATACATACATGCATCTATACATGCATAATTGATAAAAACGTACATATTTAGTGTTAAATATGATATGTGGGAAGAAATTCCTAATCTTTTCCACCTTGCTGGTGCATTGTCAGTTGAGAGATAGTTAGGCCAGCCACAGGAAGAAAAAGAGATAACGATTGATGCAAAATTTGGAGTGGAGCTCTGAGCCTTTGCTTCCCTGTGAAAACTCATAAAGCCTGCGAAACCTTCTCTTTCTGTTCGGAAAAGGGTCCTCCTTCCTGAAGCAGATCTGAAAATTCACTGCCTTGCAGCGCACTGGCCTGAACAGTGTCACATCACGACCAGCAGAGGGAGCTCTTGACTAACCTTTCCCAGGCAAAGGCAGGACCCAGTATGCGGATTTGGGGAGTCAGAGGGGTCTTTGTTACCAGTGTGGGGATGAGGGCAGAAAGAACGAGTCTAAGGGTAAGAGTAAGGATGATTAACGACTAAGAACTTTCCCTTTGGGTGCACAACCTCAGGAAGAAGTTGCCTTTTCCCGCAGTCCAAGAAAGACCTAGCCTTTGTTGTTCTGTTTTTGGTTTTGTTGTAGTTGTTGTTGTTTTACTATCCAAAAGCCGAGACATCGGGTAGACCCCCAGCTCTATCCAATGCCCAGTCCTGAAAGTGTGTTTCCCATATCTGCAGGTTCTAAAGGAAGGCCCGCAGCGGTATTTTATTATTCCTTGCTGCGTCGCCTCCTAACGTGCTGCGAAGGAACAGTGACAGTTTTTGAAGCAAAGGCTTTTTTGATTTGAGCTTGAAGCGGCTTTGAGGTTTCAGATCCGGTTTCGGAAAGAAGTGGGTGAAGGGTGCTTGCTGCCGAATGTCGCCACAAGTGCCGCTAGGTGGCACTCGAAGCCCGCGACATGGGGAAGCGCGAGCTTTTAAAGGGGCGGGGCTGGAACGACTTTGAAACCGCAAAGGAACAGGAGCCAGGGTCCTAGGACGCTGCTCACAGAAACAGAAGGACAGCCTGCGTACAAGGACTGGGAAGCAGCCTTCGTTCACCAAGGGCTTTCACTGGAGAGGTGAACGGGGCGAGAGGTATGCAAGCGCTCAAGACTAGAGACGAGAACCCCAGCATTCCCCTAGCACTGGAATGGACTTTGGTCTCAGTCTGTCATCAGACCACCAGCCGGCCCCTGGCAAAAAAAGAATTCTTCGGAGTCTAGAATTTGAAAGGGGAGGAAATGCTCACACCACCCTCTTTCTGCAGACTCTGGGTCTGTGGCAGCAGCTTTTCTCTCTGCCCCTTACTACTAGAGGTAGGGACATGGGAACACGGGATCGTCCCAATCCCTGGGTTCCCTTCTTTGCACTTCCTTTGCATATCCTCAGCCTTCCCCACCCCAAGCTAGACTGTTAGAAGCTTAGAAAAACTGATAATATCCCTCATGCTCTTCAGGATGAGAAAACAGACTCTAAATGTCTAGTCCCCCCCCCCCCCAGGACATCTGAGGGAGACAGCCATTCTCTGCCTTTCCAGAGTCAATCTCTCATCCCCCATCCCACCCCATCCCAGGCAGCCTGTAATTGGAAAAACTCTGTCTTGTAACTTGTGTGACCCCTCTCCAGCCTTTTCCATCTTCTGAGGTTTGACCCAAAGCATTCCCCATCCCTTCCCACTCCTTATTTTGTGATTTCAGTTGACTTAGGGAAGGAAGACCATCAAAGGCCCCAAAGTAGCCTCCTGGCCAGTTGGGCAAGCATTAATCACATTCATCCATCTAGGAAATTCAAGTCTAAAAGCTGCCTGCCTCACAGGTTTAATACAGGGACTTCTTAGGGAAACTGGAACTCACGGGCTTCTCCTCAACTAACAGGGTGAACATGGAAAGAGAAATAAGATTAAAGCAAAGACTCCTGGGACCCCAGCAAGGGGCTTCCGTGGTGGTCCAAGCCCCGCTCTAGGGACCTTAGCAGAAACCCCAGATCTGAGCTGTCGAGCTTAGGGAATTTATGGAGCCTGAAAAGTCTGTGTCTCTTGGGACTGAAGGTCCTTCCATCCTCCAACCTGCTTCTCATACACTGCCAGCTGTAGAAGCAGGGCCTAGCCTCTGCCCAGCAGGTGGCCCAGGAAGCAAGTGAGACTCTGTCTTTCCAAGGTGTCCCACCGCCCTGCAGCTTAGCGCTATCTGCCTCCTGGGGCCTCCGGGGAATGGAGCCGCCCTGGAAAGGCCCCACCCCCTCCCTGGAGGCCAGAGGTATTAGTGCTGCTTGATCAGACCTCATTTCCTGCGAAAATGGAAACATATCCAGGGTCCTTAATAAAGTGAATGACGAGGCTTCGGGTGTAATTGGGCTTCTGTTTGGTGGCTATTTCCTTAAACTGACAGTGGAAAAAATAAAAACCCACAGCACCCAGGTGTAATTATGCGACTATCAAAAGTACAGGGTATGCCCCGGGGAGGTGGCACAGATTCTAGCCCTGATGTAGCAGAGGCAGGCATATCTCCGTGAGTTCCAGGACAGCCAGGGCTATTCTGTCGTTTAAAAAGAAGTATATGGTAGATTAGCCTGCTCTTGGTTTATCCACCTTCTAGGAAAACGGCACAAATGCTTACCCAGATCAAGGGACTCAGGAGGCCAGAACCTCCACTCCACCTCTGCAACCAAGAGCGCGTCTCTCCGACATTCAGCCTCTGGACCTAGCCTGAGATTCTCCCTGCCGCTGCCAAAGGCTCTCAGGGATCGTTATTTATATGCGGGGGCGGGGGTGGGTGGGTGGGTGGGGGTGGATCTATTCCTTTCCTGCAGAGGAGGAGCACCCTGGAGGGCAAGGGTAGGTAGGGGCTGCCTGGTTGTGATTCCCTAAGACTGCTCCCTAGAGCCTGCGCGCTGGCTGCATATTTCTATGTATAATCCAATTTTTTCCGTGACTATCTAGTTAAACTCTTTAACAACAGCTACATAATTAGAATTTGGATTCCCATTAATTTTCCCTGGGCCTCGAACCATTTGCAGCTCACACTGGTAATTAATGCGATACATCACTAACTTTACCCAGCGCCGGCCAGCCCAACTCTGGTCACTCGGCCCGCACCCGACGCCCCCGCGAGGAGCCCTGACTCCAGACTCGGCTTCCAGAGTGGGGGCTGAGGGCCTCCCTCCAAAGCCGAATGCCTCGGCCCGCGCACCCAAAGCCTTCTTTCCAGGAAATTTCACAATTAAAAATATTTATCGGGAGCAGATTTACGTTTCTGGGTTTCCAGTCTCGGGGCGTCTGGGTAGGCTATTAAGAGTAATTAGCATCTTTTGCGCATGCAGATTTACTTCGCTCATTGCCACATAACTCATCCCTAAAAGCCGGCGCAGGCGAACACAGGCTCTGCCGCCAGAGCTACAGCCGCCGCCCGGGTTGACTCAGCCCCGCTCGCCTTGCACAGTACAGACTTTCAGTCTCTCTGAGCCGTTTGGGTCCCTCTAGGGCCGGGGTAGGTAGTGCCAAGGAGTAAAAGGCTCTCACTCAGGACTTTAAAGCGACCCCAGACCAAGAGGGGAAGTCCCAAGCTAGGTTATCCTGGTCCCTGCCTGGACTGCAGGCGGGCATCGTGGCATTGCATGTGTATGCATGAGTGGGCTTCTCTATGTGCATGCAAGCGTGAGCGCCGATTTACACGTATGCTGTTGCTAGTGCGTGTTCTTCTGAGCGCGCATGATGTGCGTGGAAAACCACTTGACCCTCACGGCTCCGCGCCCCGCCCAATTTATGTCCAGTCCACTAGTTCCCATTGCTGATCCTAGGCCACTTAGCTAGGACTTCAAGTCTTGGGCCTCCGCTTCCCCTTTACAGAGCCAGCCTTATCCAGCCAGACCACCTGGAGCACTGAGCCTAGCGCAGGCGCTCTGGAGGTGGGAAGAAATTGGGGAGACACACTCTGTTGCGCGAGGGCCAGCCATGTCCTAGAGTACTGCGTACCTTCTAAGGGTGCACCACAGAAAGCTCAGGCCAGGCCTGGCTCAGTGAAGAGAAGCCCCTGGGGAGGGGGGCAACAGGAAACATTGGAGCCCACTGGGAGGGGTAAGAAGCGGATGGGGTCCTATAAGGGGACAAAGGAGGGCTAAGGGCAAGGAAAGTGACTGGCTCCCGCACCCTGGTCGAGGCACCTACCCACCCACCCCGGGTTCGCTTCGTTATTAACGCGCTGGGAAGTCCGCAAACCGCCCAACTTTCTTCTCTTTAATGAGCCCAGAAGAAGAGGCTGCCCTGGAGGGGTTTGTTCATTAAAGATGTAGCTGGAGGAATATTGTCTCATTAATTATCTGGTTTTAATTACACTCCTACCCTTTGAATCTGGAGATGGAGAAAGTTGATTTGATGGCACCGCCCCCTTTAGCTTAAAGAGTCAGGCCCAGAGAAGGGAGCAGGAGGAGGCATAGGGACTGTGTGTGCCCAGAAGTGTGTGTGGGATTGTCCTAGATATGTCTGGTGAGACTCTGGCACAAGGTGGTGGTGGGGGCGCTCTATATCTCAGTTCGTGTATGGGCGCAGTCTCTGTGTGTGGATCTGAAAATGTGCATGTGTCTGAATGTGTGTGACCACATGTGCCTTCGAGGCTGTGTGGACGGACGTGACTTGGATGTCTATGGGTGTTCTCATCTTGTGTGTGGTTCTGTGCGCTTGGGTGTGCATGTGGGTAGCTGAGTGTATCTACACGCAGGCCTGAGAGTGGGTGTCTAAACGAATAAGCATGTGACTGGGTAGTTGTGTCTGCGAGTGTCTAAGACAGCAGCTTCCTGCCCATGAGTTCGAGTGACAGTGTCTAGCAGTGTTTCTGAGGCTCTGCTATGCCTTGGATCTATGAGTGATGTGGGGGCTTCTGTGACTGAAACGTTCCATGAGGTCTACTGCTCCAAGGACCTTGCTTATTTTCCCAGGGTCCCTAGGGCTAGGGTACCACCTGGAAATCATGGTCCTTTGGGGGGGGGCTTAAGGGGGTGTTCCTCCCTGCCTTGTCCCTTGTCAGGCTGGTGTGGCACTAGAGCGGGGGCTGTTTTCCCTTTAAATCGAGGACACTTTGACAGGGGACATTAAGGACCCGGCTGCTCAGGCTGAGCAGATCATAAAACCGGACAGGCAATTTCTGCTCCCGCCAAATAGCCGGGCAAACTCGTTCTGCATCTTTGGTTTTAATGCACTAAACTGGCAGCTAAGCAGGGAGAGAGCAAAGGAGGGGGTGGGGAGCCCCCCACATATACCGGCACACACACCGGCACTCACACAAGCACCCCTTCACACCCTGTGCCCCGTGCCCAGCCCTGACCCCCCCCACTGGCAGAATTATCAACTAGAATTTGATTAATATGCAAATCGCAGGCAAACAGCTCCATATAATTCTTTCAGTGGAGAGTAATTAATCACCAGTTAAAGCAAATTAATACATATATCAATTTTGTCAGAAACATGCTTAGTTCAATCGCCCGTAAAATTGAAGTTTGAAGTATTAAGAGGCTCTGCAGAAACGCCAGGACTAAAACTTTCAAATTGATCCTATTTAGTAATCAATCAGGCTCTCCCCTCAGGTTAATCTGCCTAATTTTTCATCTCAAATCATACACTTTACTGACACGCCATCTAGCAAACAGTCGATAAAAAGTTAACAAAAATGATAACGACTCAAGCCACAGCCTTTGTGCAGGGCGGGTGGGCGGCAGGGCGGCTTTGATTGCATTTCCAGGGTGCTTTGGGATTTGGTGTTTTCCTGAACCAAGGACTGGGAGCTCCCCCAGACAGAAGCTTCCCTGCCCCCGTCGCCCTGTTCTGTGACTGCAGCCCTCACTGTGGTTGGGCTCCCTTTAGCACAAACTGGTGGCATTTCCACCAAAGTCACTCAGACAGCCAGTTCCCTCCTCACTCTGGCTGCCAGACCGTGAGGGAGCCTGCCTGTCTGCATCCAGAAACTGTGGCCTGAGATCCTCCCCTTGCTGGTGTGTGTAGAAGGCCGGATAGGAGTGATGTGAATGTGTTCAACGTCTAAGGTTTATCTGTTTAATGTTCCTTGTCTTCCTTTTTCTGTTGTTGTTTTGTTGTTTTGTTTTTTGGAGACAAGATTTTGCAGTGTAGCTCTAGCTGGCCTGAAACTCACTCTTGAGCCACAAACTGGCTTCAAACTTGTGACCATTCTTCAGCCTCTGCCTCCCAAGTGAGTGCTGGAATCGCAGGCATAGACCACCATGCCTCCTGTGCCTTTAATTATTGCATATGCTATTGGCTGTCTGAATTTAGACGGATGTGCTGTGTCATAGTCAGTGACACTTTGTGTCCAGGAACCCTGTGTCTGTATCACTGGGCGCCTGCCTTGTGTGTATGTTCATTGTTTCTGGACTGTGTGGTGCTGTGTATCTGGGATGGGGGGTGGCGCTCTGGCTTGACTAGGGGATGCTTCATCCACTCTACATATACATACATGTGAGACCTCTGGCAGCTGGGTACATTGGCTCCCTCACGGACATTTAACCTTGAAAGCTCTCTCAGCAGATGTAAGAGTTTGCTTCTTCCCACTGGGGAGGGGCATGGAGGAGGGGAGAAAAGCCCCTATTGCTTGGCAGAAGGGACTCTCAACCATGACTTCTCCTCACTGCAGAGCCCCAACCCACAGCAAGCTTGGGACTGCTGGAGGGGGTCACGAAGTAGTCACTGAGTCAGGGATACCTCTGTCCCTTTTACTCAGATGTCATATATACTCCTAGATGTAGTTACAACATGTCATGAATCCCTTTATACACATGGTGACAATGGGTCTCCCCTGGGGCAAAAAATTGAGAGCTCCCCCAGAGAAAGCTCTCTTCCTGCTCGCTCACCGAGCTCTGCTAACACAGCTCGGCTGCTGTGCTCCCTCTCAGCACACCAGAATATTGGCAGAATTTTCATCAAAGTGCCTCTCTGTCTGGGTCCCAGAACACAAACAAGTAACCAATTTTCTTCTCCTGAAGTACCCACAACTAGAAACACCTAACTCTCCATTAGGGCAGCCTGCATAAGCAGCTATGTCTACAAAACACAGTCATGGCCATACCCAGACTCCAAAGATGAGAGCAACTTGTTTGTTTATATCCTGTCCCCAGGTCGGCTTTGGCCCCTCTGCATAGAAACACATACAATGGTCATTTATACTCTTCCTGGTGCAGGCAGAGCTGAGCCCCTCTTCACGAAGCAGGTGCTTCCTTCCAGTGAGTCGGAGGGAACCTGGGCCCATTGAAGATATACCTCAGGGGCTTCGGTTCAGCCTAGTAATCAAGTTGAATGGGAGGGGGTAAATAAGGAAGCCATCCAGGGGTGGCAGAGACTACCTTACCTCCTCAACCTTCTCTCAAAGAAGCAGAGCCCACAGTGTGGTGTTCTGTGGCCTTGGCTGCCCTCGGAGTATTCTCACACCCCTGGGAAGGTTCTCTAGACCACCAGCTGCTCCCCTCCGGTGAGCTACCTTCTCTTCAGGTACCCTTGGCCTTTTCCCCCTCATCTTGTGAATTCACCTCTGCCTGAGTCATGTTGGCCTAAAGGTTTAGAGCTGGGGTCTAAGTTGTGCCTACTTCAGTTTCACGCCAATGCTCTTTCTCCTGGCTCTCCGTTCACACCCCGTGCACACCCCAGAGGTGCTCACCCGCAGGTCACTCCCACTCTTTTCCTCTCCTCCTCATAGACTGAGGCACACCGAGACAGTTGCATGCATGTGTCTACAGTGATTGGTTACTCAGGCCATGGCAGCACACCCCAAACACCCCCAGTTGCACAGGCTCCGTTTCCATCAATCAGATGCACATGTTCAGTCTCTGGTCACACGAAGGCATTCGATGACACACTCAGAAATGCACCCTTGTTGGTCTCCATGCAGCTCAACACCTCCCTACACACACACACACACACACACACACACACACACACCAGCACCAAGTATCTTTCAGGACAGGCAGTTGTGTCAAAGAGAAAGAATGGATTGCTAAAGCAGCTAAGAGCCTGGGAGAGCAAAGATGGGGCCTCAAGAGAAACTGGTGGTGGGAAGATCCACCAGGAATGACCCTCTCACCCCCCACATAACCCACACAAAACCCAGGGGCCTCAGTTTTCCTTTCCCTTGGAAGACCCAGTCTATGGCTATATCCTGGGGGCCAGGCACTTAGGCTAGACCTGCATAGGAATATTCTAGAGATCCACCTACTTCCCACATGGCTGCTTACCTGCATCTCAGGCATACAGCTCAACTCAGCCAGCTTTCCCCACCAGCTCACACCCACCCTGGGAGCCCTATGGGATTCACTATTGTATGTGAGTAGCTGGCCCTACCCACTGTACCCACTCACGTTCCCTGTCCTCTTCCCTGGTGGCCTTACACCCCTTGACCTCACCTATACTGGCCTCTAATCTAGCTATTCCCTTCACATCTTTGAGGTCCCCTTGTGTCCCCTTCTAAAAATGTATATATTGGGAGAGCAAATGTATTTCCAGCACAAAATGTCTCCAGGGTCCCAGGAAAGAGGGGTTGCTTGTTGGAGGTGGGAAGAAAAGCCCGGGTGTCCCTGGGTTCTGGTGTCTGAGAGCCAGCATGGTCGGATGAGTGGACTTTTCTGGACCCGTTGGCTTAAAGGGGTGGGGAGGAGGGGGGTCCCCGAGGCAAGCGGCAGGGGCGGAGGGGAGACGTGCGGCCCCAGCCCGTCCCTTTCAGGGGGGACTCATGCATCAAACTTCAATTTTCCGGACGATTGAATTAGTGATTTTTTTTCTCCTGAACTAAAATACACTTAAGTCTTTGGGATTAATTACCACGTTCTGGTCCCTCAGACTGGAGTATTACTTATCGGAGCTGCGTCTGACACTGGCCCGACACCTCGTAAAATAAGGAACTGCGCCTCCCGGCCTCACCCGGCGCCGACCGTCAGGCCACCGCGCAGGGGATGGCGGAACCGCAAGCGCAGAGGAGGCAAGCTCCAGCCGCGTAGCTCGACCTGTCCGCGCACAGAAGGGGCTCCAGTCTACGAAATCGGTCACGTCCCAGGACTCAACAAGCCTCACCAAGGCAAGGTCCAGGACTCAACCAAATAGGGAGAGACAAAGCCTCTAATTGTCCTCTCTTGGTCATCCAGGAACCGAAAGTGGTCTGCACAGGGCTGGGATACCCAAAGAAATAAATCTGTATTGGTCCCAAGTGATCAAGGAACTCTGGGTGAAGGATCGAGCCTTAAAGAACTTCACCCAGAGTGGGCGTGGGGCCCACAGCCCTACACAGAGTCCATGTCACATTCAGACACGAAGAAACAGATATGCAAAACCCACACAGCTCGTGCAGAGCCGGGACACTCCTCAGAGTGATAACCGCACACAGCCTCACCCTAGGCAGGTACCCCCGTGAGAGGCTCTGCGGAGTCACCTGGAGTTCAAGGCTCTCTTACGTCATAGGTCTCAGAGGCAAGACCCGGGCCAAGGCCATTTGAGCGCCCCTGGGCCACTTGCTGGCTTCAGACTTCATCAGATAAGCTAAGAAAATGGCCGGCTAGAGTCCCGGCCTCCCTGAATTAAAGCTCTTACCCACACTTAACGTTTTCCCCACTGTTTGGTGCTTAACCTAGCCTGGAGGGTGAGCCCCAACCTGCGGTGCTCGGCACGGCTGGAGTCAGGCCTGGATAACCTCACCCTGGCGCGCTTCCGAAGCACAGCGGCAGCGGGGCAGAAGCACAGAATTCAGCGGAGCCGAGGTGACCGCAGAGTGGCTTCCTTACGTTGATCAGAGTTCCCGCACGTCTAGTGCTCACCGGCTGGGGCTCAGCCTCAGGTGTCCCTCCCCTCCACACGGTCACTCTTTCCTTCAACTGGACTTCCCTGCCAGCCCACAGACACAACGGATTACTTCTGTCTCTCAAGGCCTGAGCCTTAGGCCTCCTCCTCCAAGAAGCCATCTCCACCCATGAGCCCGAAGTTGAGTCTTGGCCTTTTGCATGCAGCACTCCCTCATGGTCGCCGAGGATTTCCTGACGTTCACCGGTGCTTCCGGGCCTGCAGATTAGATTAGGAGCTTCTTGAGGGCAGCGACCAGCTCTGCTTGCGTTTCAATTTCCCTAGACACCTGCACACAATAAATATTTGCTGAATCGATTCCCCCCTTTTACTTTATTAATCCTTCTCCTTCCGTCTTCCCCTCTTTCTTTTCCTCCTTCCTTCCTCCCTCGTTATTTTTTATTTCTTGGTTATATTCAATTGTCATGTTTTTCAGGCTCATTAAATCCATTTAGAGACAAAAGAATAAAAGGCAGAAGAGAAAAGGGAGGGGGAGAAGGGAGGGGGAGGGGAGGGAGGAGGCCAGAGAAGCAAACAAATAACCCGCTTTAACTAGACGGGCGGATAAATGGCCCCGTTTCTCCTCAGCCCCGATGCGCCTGCTTAGCTGCGCGCCCCGCGGGCGCCGCAGCTCGGGTGGGCTCAGCCCTGGGGCCGCCGCCCCCAGCCCGAGGGGACCCAGCAGGGCCCAGCCCAGGGTCTGGAAGCGCGGAGCGGCCGGAGGTGCCAGGGCCGCTTCATTGGGATTCATGGGCGTGTTGGGCGGGCGGCCCGGGGGCTCCGGGCGCGGGGTGGGGGCCGGGCAGGGGGGGTGGAGTGCGCGGCGGGCGCAGATGCCCGGGTGACCGCCGCGCCGCGGTCCCTGCGCCGCCTTTGTGCCGGGGAGGCGCGCGCGGGGACCTAATCCATCAAATTGTCTACAAATTGTGAAGAAAATTCAAAAACCATATGGTCGCCAGCGCTGGCGCGCTCTGGGCTGCGGAGGGCCGCGGCCGTGCCCGCACCGGGAGCCGCGGGGGGCTGGGCCCGGCTATTGTCGCCTGTCAGCGGCCGCCCGGGCCCATTCGTCCCGGCCTTCATGGTCCGCGCTCCGAATTACAGACCCATCCATCCTAAGAGAGGGCGATTTATGTCGCCCGGGAGGAACCGGCCGCACGGCCGCTTCTTGCCTTCTCTGGTCCCTGTCCTCTCCTCTCCTCTTCGCGTTCTCCTTTTGCTCCTCCGTCTCTCTGCCCCTGTTTCTCTATCAATGGTTCTCTTTCTACCCTGCCTCTCAGTCTCTCAGCCCCTCGCTCTACTCTTAGCATCTCTCGGTGCTCCCTTCTCCTGTTTCTGGCTGTCACTTAGCTCCCTCCTTGGACACGCACGTTCCTGACTCAGGCCCCGGGGCCCCATCGCCTGCCCGAGACCAGATGCGCGTTTCTCACATCAATTTTTCGGAGAAAGGGAGCCCATCGGCCTGGAGGCGGGACCCAACTCTGGTGACAGCGGCCACTCGCCAGCCCAAAGACAACAAAAGCCCAGAGAGAACCCCCCTACTCAGTTCAGGAACGTGAAAGCAGCCTGAGCCCCTAGCCCAGCCACCCAAAGGGTACTAGGAAACCCAGGAAGCAGACAGGACACCTATAGTCCTGTCGCTAGTCAAGCTCTGAGCCAGAGTCTGTAAATGTTACTAGAAATGTCCTACAACCCCCAGACACTCTGGGTTCGCTTTCTTGAAAGCCCAGAAGTATAATTCAGGATGTCCTAGGTGCTGAGTCCCAAACCAGGCTGAAGCCCTCAGGACATAACCAAAACTTGGTGTCTCCAGGCTCCACCCTGATCTTCCACTGAGTGGCACCTGCCAGGGTGTCCGTGTTTGGCAGGCGAGGAGGGCAGGCGAGGAGGCCACACGAGTACACTGCGGAGGTCGGGGGTGGAACGCAAAACCGCGGGATGAGACTGGCCATGCCTCGGAGCCTTCCGTGTACAAAGAGTTTTCTGTCACTATCTCAAACCTGGGTTTTTTTGTTTTTTGTTTTTTGTTTTAACCCGGACCCGACGAAGCAGGCTTCTCAGTCCATTTAATAGCTGCTGTGTGCTTATGGGCCTGGGCAAAAGACACTGCTTCCTCCCACTGCTTGTCTGTTGCCCCTCACTCCTAAGCCTGCCCTGAAACTTCCCCGAAATCTCCAAAGCTGGTGGGACCTACAGGGGGCAACAGGGACAGTCTTAACCTATGGCTGCTTCGGTTAAATCCGGCCCATTCTCGCAAATGCGATCGCGGTCCATTCTAGTAAAATGGCAAAGACTTTATTTATCGGAGAAAGAGGCCTTGGGTACAGTCGGAGAAAGAGAGGGCAGGGCAGGAGCTGGGAAGGGGCACCCGAAACCCACCCTTCCTGGGCCACCCTCGAATGGCCAACTCGAGACGGGAGAGAGATGTTGTTGACAGACAGACCCAGAGCTACAGAGGAGGTGAGGGTTAGCGCTTGGGTTGCCCTTCTTAGGTCTCTGTCACATGCAAAAAAAATTCTAAAAAGAGTAAAAAATAATTCCTAGGGCTTTGGGTTCTGTTTTCGATGATTGGTTGGATGCTTCCCTGCTTTTTCCCTAAGAGCCAGAATCCAGCAATCAGTCCGAGAAAATGCAGGAAGATTTGGAGAAATTTAAAAAATAGTGGGCCTCAGGAGGCAGACAAGCCATCGAAAACAGACTTCTCTCACTGGGGAAAGAAAAGATCGATTTTGAAACTTGCAAGTCAGGGCCCGGCTCTACCCCCCACCCCCTTCTCAGGCAGAGAAAAAAAAAGGCAGAAGGAAATTAAAAGTCAAGTGTAATAGGCCGAGGAAGGTGAGCGGACCGGTGCATTCGCCACATGCAGAGAAAAATTAAAACAGCTTCTAGACCGCAGGAGTTAGTGTTCGCCGCTCTCGAGTCCGCCTCACCGTCAGCCAACCCGGCAACACCGGGTCTTTGAAAACATCGAAATCTCTGAGATTAAAAAATAATAATCATCATAATAATAAAAGAAAGAAAATAATCAAGCTGTGGTGGGAGGAACCCACTATATAGGCTTAAATATTTATACAGAAGCCATACAGAATTGCACGGCGAGGGCTTCCGGGGCGGCGGAGGCCGCGTGTGGCGGCCGGCCCCGCCGGCCGGCCCGGATTTATTGCTTCGAGAAGAAAGAGGCGGCTGTCAGGGGCCAAGCCCGGCCCCGGGACAAGGGTGGAGGCGGGAGGTGCAGAGGAGGTCCCAGCTCCCCTTAGCGGTCCGATCCGGGAGGCGGCGGGCATGCGGACACCAGGGGCCCAGGCGGCAGGAGGTCCAGGGCGCAGCTCAATCGTCCACGTCGATCTCTTCATCTTCCTCATCCTCCGAGCAGTCCTGGCTGCTGGCCCGCTGGTCCGTGAGTGGAGAGGCGGGCGAGAGCTGCAAGGGTCCTCCGCCCGGGGCCTGCGGGGCGCCTGGGGGCAGCACGGGAGAACCCGGCCTAGACTTGGCCCTGCCGCAGCCACCGCCGCCGCCACCGCCCGAAGCCTCCGAGTTCTGCTCGAGTTCGGCCAGCGCCACGATGTCCATCTGCCCGCTGGGGCCCAGTTTCTTGGCAGACTCCACGTCGGCCTTCATCTCCTCCAGATCCCGCTTGAGCTTTGCGCGCCGGTTCTGGAACCAGGTGATGACCTGTGCGTTGGTAAGGCCCAGCTGCTGCGCAATTTGGTCGCGATCTGCAGGGGACAGGTACTTCTGGTATAGAAAGCGTTTCTCCAACTCGTAGATCTGGTGGTTGGTGAAGGCCGTGCGTGATTTTCGCCGTTTCTTGGGCGTCTGCCTCTGTCCAAAGATGGTCATCCCATCGCGGCCTGTTGAGAAATGACAGTGTATGCTCGCGACGAGGGAGTCAAGACCCCACCCAGGCTCTCTCCCATAACTCTCCACCCGACCCAGGCCCGTCCCGCTCTTGTTTCTTCTCCAATTCGAGTCCACTCTCTAACCCTGAGCAAACTGGGCCATGGGACACCTCCTGTCTCTGGTCTCCTGAAAGTCCCTAGGAAAATAATTGTTTTAGTCTCTGCTCCCTAGCAGTTGGTCTGAAAGAGCTAAAGTCTCACAGAGTACAAGGAAACCACATAGAGACTCCCCAAATGTGTTGTGAACACCGATTCTCCACCCCTTTCCAATGGCCGGACTCCACCCTACCCAGGAGTTGTCAGGGGGAAAAAATTCACCCTCTTCCCAGTCCAGGAGTAAGTATAGGAGAGTCCAAGCAGACGGGAAGCCTAGGTAGCCGGCCAGACTCCGGGAAGAGCTTGGGTTCCCACACCTCTCTCAGATCACCCCAGAGGTCCCTAGGAACTAGGCTCCTGCGCCCCTGTCTCCAGTCTCAGCTGCAGAAGCCAGGACTGGAGGGGCCTGGCAGCCGGCGTGGGCACAGGCAGGGGGTACGAAGGGCAGGACACTGCGTGTGGGCGACTGGGCGCAGGGGAAATCTGGGCTTGTGCCTACCTTCGGCTGCCTGCAGGACGCTGACCTCCAGCCCCTTAAAGGTCTTGCTGGCGAGCTCCTCCAAGGCGCAGAGCGGCGAGGTCTGCGAGAGCAGAGCGCGGCCCGCCAGGGGCAAGCCGCCCGGCGCGTGCTTGTCCGCGGCCGCCAGCAGGTGCGCCGCCCCACACAGCGAGTAACTTCTCCGCACCGACGGCTTGTTGAGGATGTCCTCGATGCTGAACGGCGTCAGCGGCTTGTTGGAGTTGGCGGGCGGCGGCAGGTGGTCTAGAGGGCTGCGCCGCCGCTCCTCCCCCGGCGCCGCCTTGCCGTCCTCCTTGGAAGTCATCTCGGCCTCGCTTGGGGGCCCGGCCGGGGCGGCTCGGGCCGAGGGGACCCAGCCCGCGGGCAGCTCGGGCGCCGGACGGTGCGAGAGGAAGGCGAGAGGCGTGCAGGAGGCCGCGCCAGGCAGGGCGCGGATGGGCAAGCGGCCGATTAGCGTGGCGACCCGGGCAAGCGAAGTGGCGCGGGGCCCCGGGAAGAGAGCGCTGACGCGGGCGCCGCCACTGCCACCGCCACCGCCGCTGCCACCGCCACCGCCGCTGCCACCGCCGGGGTTTCCAGCAAGCCCGGGCCGGAGCCGGGAAGCGCCGCGCCGGGCTCCAGTTTCGCCAGCCCCGGTGCTATTTAAAGGTGTCAGGTGGCTTCGCCGCGGCGGCTCCTGGCCCGGGGTCCTGGCGGCGGCAGTTGGAAGAGCCGAGGCGAGGGCGCCGATCCCGGACTGCGAGGGGAGGCGGAGAGACGGGGCAATTGACTATTGCTAACAAGTTAGCCTTGATCGAGGAGTAATCAATTATCTGAAGCTGAACTTCTCTTTCTTCGCTCTCCCTTCTTTCTCCTCTCCCTTCTTTCTCTCTGTTCTCTCTCCCCCTGTCCTCTCTCTCTCTCCCTCCCTCCCTCTCTTCACTCCACTCTGCTCCCCCCGTCCCTCTCCTTCTCTACCTCTCCCTCGCCCTCTCTTTCACTCTCTGTCTGTCCAATGCAGGCGGCTCTAAGTTGGGAAGCTCATTAATTAGCGGGCCGGGGGTAGGAGGAGCCGGCTGGAATTAGCCTGCCTAATGCGCCTGTCAGTCCCGGCTCTACGCCGTGCTCGGCCCGAGATGTTTGTAAATTACATTAGAGGTGCCTTTATTGCTCCCGAACCTGGGGTGACTAAAAAGCCACTGCCCCCCCGACACCCCAAACTGAGAGCTCTGGGCACACCCGTCTCCCGCCGGCCTGGCCGAGATGGCAGCACCAGCCCGGAGGTCTCAGGCTCTGCAAGCCGCAGTTGGGAAGCTTGAGAAGGGTACCAGGATCCCCAGCCGCGGAGTGACGCGGTCGCTGCGCGGGCCAGGTAAGAACTGGAGCCCAGGCGGGTCCCGCTGCTACCCAGCGTGGACTTTGATGATCCCAGATCAAGAACCCAGAGTCCCTATTCTTACACACTCTTGTTCCCCACCCGCCCCCAACCCCAGCCCTGGGCCGTGAGCCTGAGAAAAGGAGAAGCTGAAGGCTCCCGGGGCTGGCCCCTAGGAGGTCAGAACGGGCTGCACAGCCTTGGGTGGGCGACACGGGACAGAGGTGGGGATCCTAAGGGCTGGGGGAGGGGAACAATTGGAGAGCTCAGTCTTCCCCACCCGAAGAGGAGGAGGGAGGAGTTGGTTGTTCTGCACGCCTCTCCCCTGATCTGAGCCTGAGGCGGGCGCCCTACCTCCTTCTGCAATCTTGCACACTCTTTCCTGCCGCCGTGGCTCTCGGGGCAAGCTAGGGCCACCACATGTCTGATGACGGGCGTCTGACGGAAACTCGGCCGGGTGTCGGGGTTACCCGGGCGGGTTCCGGGCTTCCCCGCTGCTCTCTGCCCGGGCCAGGGCCGGGGCCCCGCTGCCCGCCCCGCCCAGCCCAGCCCGGCACAGGGCTTGAGTGTACAGCACAGCCCGACTCCAGCTGTTCCGGATGCGGGGTGGGGGCCGGGAAGGGGCCGGGCCCAGGGCTGGGGCTCTGCTTTCGGAAACTCGTAGCGAGGCCGGAGAACCTGGTTGTGGATCCCAGGGCCTGGAATCTCTGAATATTAGGCCAGCATTTTGTGTGCATCGTTATTTGAAAATGTTTGTGGGGTTTTTGTTGTTGTTGTTAACGTGTGTATTTGCGTGTGGTCCTCCGTGTGTCTTTCTTTAAACGTTTATGGATCTCGGGGCATTTAGGCGGGTTTGAACCTCAGATATGCCTTTCTTTTCCCTTGAGACGCGACAGTGGGGCTGTGCTCCGGGGCCCTCTTCTCTCTTGCTACTCCATCTGGTTTACCTTGGGCCCAGATTTTCCACTTCTTCTCTTGGAAAAAGGAGGGAAGTAAGAGGGTGTAGGAACCAGAAGGAAGAATACTTTTCCCTTCACTAGCTTCACACACCAGACTCGCTTTGTTTGTAAACTCCTGAGGTCTATGTAGTCCAGAAGCACAACTTGGGTCAGAGAAAGGTTTCAAGAGCAGCTGGAGAATTTGTGGACCAGGGCAGGGAGTGGGACAGAAAGAATGGGACCCTCCCTATAGGTAGAGAGGGAGAGAGGAGGAAAAAAACCTTAGCTGGGGGACGGGAACAGGCTTCCTCAGTGTAGGGGCCTGATATTTATTTAATCATTTGGATTCATGGCATTGTAGCCTTGTGGAGTAGAGAAAAGGATTTGTACCTGGAGGCCCTAGTGTGATGAGGGACTAGCCTGCTTGGGAATGCTAGAAGCCATCTTTCTACTTCCTTCCCAGACTTCACCCTGCGTCTTCAGGAGGTGGGGAGAAGGTAGGGGGTGCTCTGAGGCAGAAATGCTGATAGTAGAGTTCCCTGAGTGCCACAGATCCATCCCAGGTCCTGATGCATCAGCATCCCTTGTCTCCCACCTCTCAATCCCACTGCCATCCCTGATGCCCTGGAAGCTCAGAGGAAGTGCTAAGCCTTGTAAGAGGAAGGTCTAGGGACTGGTGGAAGGAACAGGAGGGAGAAAGGGCCAGGGAAGCCTTGAAGGAGGGCACATGGGTACATGTGCTCTCTCCCTACTTCCTGCCCTCGGAATCCTGCCCTTCCCTGTTATAACACCAAGCCCTTGATGAAGACTAAACCTTAAAGTTAAACCCAGTGTTGTGGCTTGCCTCCCAGTTTCTGAGGACAGGGAGAGTTGGGGATTTCTGAGAAACTGCCAAGAAGAGTGGAGTGTGGTCTGGGGAGCAGAAAGACCCACTCTCTCTGGGATCTTTGTTCATATCTTGTCAATTTCATTGCCGTTCTACAGTCATTTGCTGATTACCTCTGTGTACCTCCCCTTCCTGCCTTGCCCTATCCTCTGGTTTTGCTTCTTTGGCCTAATTGGTTAGCTCCTCAGCCAGGAGCTCAGCATGTCTGAGGATGCAGGGAGCTGTGGTACCACCTGGCATTTTGATGTTTCTGTTCATTTTGCCCAGATTCGTTGTCCAGGCCACCTTGAAACCTATTTACTTGCCCCAGCCACCTTTTCCTGAACCTGAAAGCCTACCCTATCTCCAGCTTCCCAGCCCCCAAGAAAAAAAAGCTGTGTGGTAGACCAGGGTCTTCTAGAATCTTGGGAACCCAAATCCACTGGTCTTTAGTACCCCTCCTGAAGAGCAATGGTGTATATTCTGAGTTGGTGATAACACTTCCCCACCTCTTCCCCCTCCCTCCTGCCAGAGTTTGAGACCCTTGAGTACAAGAGCCTCATTCAGGGGACTCCAAGCAAACTGGATCTACCCACTCCTAGGAGACACCCAGTTCTTACCCATCAAAGATGTCAGGTGAGCTTCCATACAGAACATAAGGTCAAACTGATCGTACAAGGTAGAGGGGAATGGCCCTGGGCCAGACTGAGCTCTCTCGGAGGAGTTGAGAGATCACAGGAATCAAAAAGGAAGCTTCTGAATCAAAAAGTTCAGAAGGAGGAAGTGATTGCAAGAAACCCAGTCACCAAAGTTCCAACTGTGTCTCCCTATCCACAATCCCTCCTAGGACTTCACACAGTGGTGGGGGTGACAGAGAAGCTCACACACCCCAGTCACCCACCCAGGGACTTTTCAGCTGGACCCTGGAATCTCCTCCACGTCCCCAGGGGAGCACCCATTGCAGAGACTGCTGTTCCTGTGTCCCTGTGTCCCTGTGTCCCTGCAGTCCCTGTGTCCCTGAGCATTGAATTATTGTTCACCGGCTACAAGGCTCCAGTTCAGCCTCACTCCATCTCCAATGGAAGAATTATTCTGACAAAATAACTGTTGGCAGTCTAATTTAGGGGAAATCCCAAACAAAGAGGGGGAGAAATATCCCAAACAAAGAGGGGGAGAAATATCCTGTAAACTGTTATGGACTTGTGTTCTAAGGGGAACCCTGCAGACCCAAATGAAACAAGTTGTTTCTTAGCAAAGGACAATAATTCAATTAACCCATCCTCCAGGCTCATCAGATTTACCCCAGGTTACTTCCACCTACTCTCAAGCCAGATTTCCTTCTCAAGAGGACAGTCTGGGTCTGGCACCACTCTATATAAGTAATGGCCACTAGTTCTGATGGCTCTTGTCCCGTAGGGACTGCTACCCAGTCCCTGAACTTCAGAGAGCCCCATCAACCTGGCTGAGCTAGGATTAGTCATCTTGGGTTTTACATTCTGTCCTGGGCCATGTTTATAACAGGAACAATAGCCATGACTATAAATAAAATACCATAAACCCTTAGTTTGCCTGGTTCTCAGATAAGCTTTATTCATTTGTTACTTTACAACTTGTTGAGGTAGTTACGACTAATATTTCTCATTTTACAATAAGGACAATGGGGAGATGGCCAGGAGCCTATCTAAAGACATGCGCTTGTTGGGGATTAATTGGGATTGGAACACTATTATTGCTCCCCCCCCCCACTCAGGTCTGTGCTCTTATTCTCTGATCTCTGTGACTCTTAACCAGAGGTCTCTCCAGGCTCTGTGAACAGGTTTCAGGAGTTCTGAAGACTCCAACACTTCCCGTAAACTTCATCTACAAGCCTGAGTGTGTGTGTGTGTGTGTGTGTGTGTGTGTGTGTGTGTGTATATATATATACATACATAATTTTCCCCCTGTGGCTAATATTATGTAACACAGTGGATTCTCAAAAGGGTTGGAGATCCAGAAAAGGCAAAGGGCAGAAGGAGGCCGGCAGGGGAAGGGAGGCAGGCCAATGGGGAACAGGAAGAAAGCTACCTCCTCCCAGGCCTAGGAAGCAAGAAGCCAGCTGCTCCAAACACCAGGCTGGGCTCCAAGCCTACTTCTGAACCTGCCCGGCTCTCCCTTTGCCAGGCACAGCTCTCCTGACCTCTGCCTGAGGCTGTGGGGGCAGGGTTTGCGCCTGGGCTATTCTTTGGGGAGCACACACACAACTGCTCCCTTCCTTCTTTGGTGGGATGAATTCCTTTAGAGTACTGTCAAGGCACTTCCTGCTCATGGATGGAGGGACTAAATGTTTTTTGGAAGATGTAAAAGAAGCACTGACACACAGACACCAAATAACAGAGACACCAAATGATGGAGATAGGCTGAAATGCAAGAGTCCTCCAGGGATTGCTTGAGGGCTGTGTGGTACCCAGTCTCTAGAACCTCTCCTTTTGTTCTAGGCCTTTGCCGCCACTCATCCAGGGTCAGAATGGCCTCTGCCCCTCTCTTCCTGGCAACTCTTTCCCTATGCCAGTGCCCAGCTCATCACCTTGGGGAAATCCTCCCCGGGCCTATCCACCTCCTCAGCAGACCCCCTGAGAGTCACTGTCACATTGCCAGACATGTGATGGTTTGTCTGTCAACCCTTCTGCTTCTCTCTCCATCTGGATGTGAACTTGAGGAGGACAGAGCAACCATTTCTCTGCGTGCCCCCAGTGCCAGCCTGGGGCACGTACCAAGAGCTCCCCAGATAGCTGTTGAATGAATAAACTAAACAGATAAGAGACAAAGAGAGACAGGCAGAGAACTCACTCAGTCTTGGCCCATGAGAGAGGACAGGGTGTGCAGGAGATTGTTTTGGTCAGCTGCTTGCAGAGGGGTGCAGCGCCCTGCTGCTCACACCTCCAATACATGCAGAAGGGTGCAGAGACTTCGTTCTTTAAAGCTTTTCGAGGGGTGGGGGAGGGGTGCTCTTGGGGGAAGCTAGGATCTGGATCCAATGTGGCCTGGCTGATAACTGGACTTCGTTTCATTTTGTTTTGTTTTAAACAGGATTGATTCCCTGCCATGGGATAGGTTCAGAGATGGAGAGGAAGAAAGGACAGAAGATTGGGCTGGAGTGAGGAGCAGAAAGGTGGGGCAGAAAATGCACCCACTGTATCCTAATAGCCCCGGGGTTCATGAAGAAGGTAAAGAACCCCGTGTGTCTAGGTGGCGGGGTCCACTAGTTCTGTTCCAAGCAGAAGTTGGCATTAGTATGCACTTTGATAAGCCAGAAGCATTTGGGTAGGTGGTTAAAGGATAATCCTTCAGAAGCAAGGGAAATAGACCCAATAAAGGTGCCTGCCCCGGAGACAGGGCCTCCTTCTGTTGCTTAGGCAGTGAATTACTTGCCTGGAATGAAACCCCAGACCCTGGTGTACCCCCGGAAGGTTATTGGAGTGCTGTTTAGCCCTTGGCTGGAGGAGCTGAGGAACAGCATCCTGCTCTTGTGGATGGGCCGACAATGCAGGTCTCCTTCCACCTTCCAGCTTTTGACATTCATTTTTACTAATTGGCGGGGGTGGGGGTGGGTCCGTGGTAACCCTGTTAATGGTAGCCACATTCTCTGCTCCACCGACGTTTCTCTGCCTTGGAGATGGTGCTGGGCACAGGAAACATCAAAGTCTTGGGGTATTATGCCTGTTTGAAAGGCTGAGGCAAGGAAGCGGTAGAGGCCAGGGTACTAAGAGCCAGTATTGGCAGCAAGGCGGGTGCGGGGGGGGGGGGTTGGGGGGCGGGAAGAAAGGCCTGAGTCAGGCTTCTCATAATAAACGGCACGTGAATAATTCAGCAGCCTGGGGGATCATTGCATTAGCGCCATGGCCACCCCATACCGCCCGAAACAGCGGGCTCACCAAAGAGCTGGGGGCTCACCTACCAGCAAAAGTAAGAGACTTGGCTAGAGGTCTCCTCGCTCCTGCTCCTAGGCGTCTTGAATTATGCCCAGGCTGAATCCTACCAGCACCCCTGTCCTGGATTCCCTTGGAGTCCTCTAGTGAATGAACATCTTCTGGATAACGCTGCCCCATCTAAGGCTCTACAGTGCTCCCAGACCGTGGGCTAGAGAAAACGTGCCCAGATGGGGCCAGGGTAGGAAAAGAGGATGTAAGTGTCTGCCCTGAGAAAGCCTGGCAGCTAAAGGGTTCTGACGGAAAGTGGATGTGGCTCTAAGCAAAGCGAAGAACAAGGGGCTCCTCCAGAGCTTGGAGCCCAGCTCCCTCCAGGTTGCTGTGGGATTTCCCTTGAGATTGAAGTGAGTTGCTGGCAAAGTGACGACAGAGCCCTCCACGGGCTCAAGTCCCCAGGTACCCTAGCCCATGACACCCACAGGTCCAATTTCCATGATGTCAGACCTTTTTTGAACCCAGCACATTCTGTCCCTTGAAGGAAGTGCTAAGCTACTTGTCCCGGAAGCCTGGTTTCGGTTCCCCAGAATCTGTTCCCCCTGGCCTTGCCTGTCTTCTTCACACCCTGGGTTCCTGACCTAGAAGGCTGCAACCACCAAGTCCCACATCTACTCACACCTTTAACTCCTTCAGAAATCCACAGATTTCTCCACTTTCTGCCCACCGCTTTGTACTTCGTTCATTTCAGTGAGATCAACCCATCTCGCGGGCGGGTTCTTCGACTGCCTGCTCTGGCTCCAGAAGGGTCTTCAAAGCCCAGCCAGTTCCGGGGTAGGAGACAGCTCACTCAGCCCCTGGGCTGCTGCACCTCCCTCCCTCCATCCCTTTGGCAGCCCTTTCAGATTGATTTGAATTTGTTCTGAGGAGCTTGGTCCGCAGGTCTGGCTCCTGGGAAAGCCTGGATTTACTGTGCAGCTCCTGCAGAGGGCTTCTATCTAAGCTAAAGGCAGCCCAGGTATCCTCATAGACACATGGCCTCAGGTGAATCTTAGCTGGCTGTGTGGCCTTAGGTAGGTCTTAACCTCTCTGAGCCTTGATATCCACCATTGGGCGGAAGGTTTAGGAAGGGCGACAGACAGCTAAGCATTTTCTTTTGTTTAGGGAAGTGGACTGCCTGTCCACTTAGGATGCCTAAGCAGGAAGCAAGGTTAGAGAGACCCTCCATTTGTTTTAACGAGTATTTTGGAAACAATTGGCAGTTGTTTCTTTTGTTTGGTTTGTACAGTAGATTGGGCTGCCAGGCACGTGAATCCTCTCTAGTACTTGCATATCTCCATTTGCTGAAAAGAACTAGGAGATTCAGCCTTGGTGTGCCTCACAAGCATTGTTTGAATCCAGAGCCCAATCTGGGCATCTCTTGCGTTTAAGCCGAGTTTTATCTCTTGGATGAGAAGTGGAGTCTGGCAGACTGAACAGAGGAGCATTGCTTGTTTCTGACTAAGAAAGTTTTGAAAATTTCATTTTATTTTCTTTCTTTCTGTTTTTGTTGTTGTTGTTTTGTTATGTTTTTCTAGACAGGGTTTCTCTCTGTGTACACCTGGATGTCCTAGAATTCACTCTGTAGACCAGACTGGCCTCAAACTCAGAGAGACCCACTTGCCTCTGCCTCTTGTGCTGGAATTAAAGGTGTACACCGCCATGCTCCACTCAAAACCTCGTTTGTTTTTTGTTTTAGATTTATTTTATTTATATGAGTACACAGCTGTCTTCAGACACACCGGAAGAGGGCATCAAATCCCATTACAGATGGCTGTGAGCCACCATGTGGTTGCTGGGAATTGAACTCAGGACCTCTGGAAGAACAGTCGGTGCTCTTAACCGCTGAGCCATCTCTCCAGCCCCAAAGCCTCGTGTTTTTTTTTTTTTTTTTTTTAAGTAAGCGATTTTGGTGGCATTCAAGGAAGGATGGAAGTAAAACTCACAGAGGGACTTTCAGGGACTTTCAGCAAGTTAAAGGAGAAACTCAGGGGGGATGGGAGTGGGGTGGGGAAGCAGTGTCTTCCCGGCTAAGAAAGAAACCATCATCCGTCACCTGTCCGTCGTCCTGAGGGGCTATCTCCCTGTAGACCAATAGGAAGCAAGAACTCAGAGGGCCCCTCCACTCTCTTCCTCTCCAGCAAGACTTCTCAGCAATCAAGTGATTCCTGAAACTGCAGAGGCGGCCTTGGCCGTAAGGAAGCAGAGTGGAAATTGGATCCTGAGACCCTCTGGGCAGGCAGCGTGGGCTTGCGCGTGGCTCTCCGGGACGAGGTCATGGCCCTGTGGTAGCCGGTACAGACCAAGCGTCCTGCGCCACAAGTCCCATTACATTGTATTTATGTTTCACTTTATTGTTTTTTCCCCTCTCTTATTATGGTCTCACTCTGGGGGAGGCAAAGGATATAATATATTCATCTTTATTATACCAAATCTGTGTGAAGCATTTAATAAAACGCTGTTTCCCCACAGCCAGGGACATTAGTAAGAGCCATTCTTAAGTTAATGCTCCTGGGCAGAGAGCGCCTGCATCACAGCGCCTGCTGCTGGCGGATGGGGGGAAGCGCAGGCTACTCTGCGTCCTGGGTGTTGTCTCTATGGCGTGGGTCCACGCGATTCCTGGGGCTCCTGCTTAAGGAGGGTGTCAGAAGCTCACAAAAGCCCGCTTTGTTCCTAACCTGTTTTGCACGTAGGAAAACGAAGGGGATTTCATCACTGACCTTGTTGTAGCGTTTTGGGAAGACTAAGGACGCTCAGGATGCAAGATCTCAGGAATGAGACTGCAGGAGTGGTTTCAGACTGCTCGGACCAAGTCGAGCCATAAGGGAGCAGAGAGGGCAGCTCTAGGTTGAGGGGAGTCCGGGAGGCTCCACAGACTCCTGGCCCTCACCTCCAGGAGCCAAGAAAAGACTCAATCTGTCTTATTTGACCCTTGAGCACGCCCCTCCCTCTGTGTGTGCGCTTCAGGAGCTGTTCACTTGTTTGTTTGTTGTAAGCAAGTGTATATGTTGTGGCCCACACATGGGGTTTGTGTACTGTTTTGTTTTTTGAAACAGGAATGCACTATGCATCCCTGACTGGCCCAGAACTTGCTATGTACACCAGGTTTGCCTCGAACTCACAGAGATCCACTTGCCTCCGTCTCCTGTTCTTCCTGAGTGCTAGGATGAAAGATAGTAGTGTTTTTACATCTGTTCTAGAAATCAAACTCAGGCCTTTATACTTACATAGTAGGCGCTTTACCCACTGAGTCATCAACCTAGCCCCAGGAAATTTATCTTTACGACCCATTTTACAGTTAGTAAACTGAGGCTCAAAAGGATCAAGTGGCTTGTTTGAGGCGAATTGGCTAGAAAGACTCGCAGCCTGCCTCGGAGCCTATGTCTCTTAATTTCCAAAGCTCTCGGGATCCCTGTTCTCACTACTGCATTGCCACATTCTCTAGGGCTTTCGTGCCCTATAAACTTTACATTCTGTTTTCTACACACACATGAAAAGTCCCCCAACACACACACACACACACACACACACACACACAGACACACACACACACACACACACACACACACACACACACACACGAGATGCTCAAGGAGAAACCATCAGCTGACACTTCATATCCAGGCCTGCTACTCCATGACCTCCAGGGCCCACTTCCTGGCTACTTGCACGGTACAGATATAATCTGCTTTAGACATCTTGAAGCAAAACACCAGAGACAGCAGCGGCTAGGCAAGACCAGCCAGAGACTCTGAGCAGGAGCCTGAAGAAGCCCCGTGATGCTCTGTGAGATCTACTCTCCCCCTCAGCTCTCAGTCTTCCTTTGCTCCCGGCATCTCTCTGTGGTAGAAACCCAGCAGCTCGCGCCCTCTTGGTGAAGGCAGCCTGAGTAAAAGCTCCTTTGGAGGCTGGAGGTTTTTGAGGAACCTGACCCCTCCCCTGGGCTGGCCTTCGACTAACTGTGTTAGACTAAGGTGCTAGGGGCCTCGAGTTTAAGGAGACGTGATCTCCATGTTGTGTGGAGTCTTTCTGTTTGTGCCTTAGCCATCTCTCCACTCCAGGCTCACCGCTGGGTGGTCCCAGGAGATGAAGACATGACCCTGCTGAGAGAGGCTAGGGAGGCTGCACACAGCTCAGCCTTGGGAGTGTCTTTTCAAAGGACAGAGGTGTGAGCTGTGAGAAGAGAGGCCTTATGTGGGAGTGAACAAGCAGAGCAGAATAACCGTGGGTTCATACTATTACCACCATACCACCCTCTACCACCTCCATCACCGCCACCACCATCAACACACTGTCACCACCACACCACCACTATGACCACCATCACCACACCATCATTACACCACCAAACCACGGCTACTGCCACCATCACACTACCACCCCACACTACAACCACACCAACATCACCACCGCCACTACCACCTCCATCATTATCAGCATCACCACCATGACTACCATCACCATACCACCACCACTCCCACCAATCTTTCCCATTCTGCCAGCACTTATCTTGTGTTGAGTAAGAGCTGTGTCCATGCCGTCTCATGTAAAGCATAACTGTTTTAGCCATTTTCTCCTTCCAGCTCTAATAGTTATTGTGGAAAGTGAGAAACACATTGGATCATGGTGTGATTTGCTGCTGTGTTGTAGCTGCTGTACAAGGACTTTTCTCAAGCACAGTATGTATGAATGGGTTAGCTTTTCTTGTCTCATCCAGTGTGTGTGTGTGTGTGTGTGTGTGTGTGTGTGTGTGTGTGTGTCTGTTTGTGTCTGTGTGTCTATATGTGTGTGTATGTCTGTGTGTATGTGTGTCTGTGTGTGTGTGTGTATCTGTGTGTGTGTGTGTGTGTGTGTGTCTGTATGTATGTGTCTATGTGTGATTTCTCTCTCTCTCCAATTCCAGGTCATGCAAGGAACTGAATAACACATGACAGGTATGGAATAAATACAGTAGGAAAAAAAAACAAGAACACACCAATATCTAAAAGCTGTCTGTTACCTGGTCATAGTGGCTCATGCCTTTAGTTCTAGCACTTTGGAGGCAGAGGCAAGTGAATCTCCAAGTTTGAGGCCAACCTGCCTCTTCTACAGAGTGAGTTCTGGGACAGCCAGGGTTACACAGAGAAACTCTGTCTCAAATAAACAAAAACAATAATTAATTATTAATAAGCCAGCTGTTTTGTAGACTGTCACTAGCAAAGCCACTACACCAAGGTGACTCCTGGGGAGCCAATACTACCTCTCCAGGAACTTCGTCCTCTTTTCCACAGCTGGGCTGAGTACAGTCGACACTTTGAGGCCTCCATCTACATTCTGTGTTGAGCAGTATGCTAGTTTGTGAGTAAAACATGAGCCAGCTGAACCGGCTGGGCTTCTATCTAGGAAGAATAAGCCGAGGACATGAACTGCTCAAAGCTCTTGAGAAGCCATGAGGATGGAGAAAGGCTTTCTGGGGGATTAGAGCCTGGAAGGATCCCACAGCCAAGAAATCTGCATGGCAGATCTGGGTCTGAGTTACCTCTGGAGAGTGGCTAGGGTGGAGTGGTTGCGGGAAAGAATCCAGAAACTCAGAGTTGGAGTGAGGGGCAGTAAGGACCAATGGTCAAAGTCAGGAATGTCCATGATAGTTTTGGGGTCAGCAGGCCAGCCTGCCTAAAGTAACATAGGATAAATGGGAAAGACAATTGTGGGATACCTTGACTGTCTAGGCCCAAAGCTAGAGACCAGAAAATCAAGTTCAGAAATTAGAGTAAGCAGGGTCTGAAAATCAGAACCCAAGACCAATATTTAACACCTAGTCTCATCCAAAGCTGTTGCTTCAGATGATGTAAGAGGTGGTCTTTAATTTTTTTTGTTATTGTTTGTTTTGTTTTATTTTGTTTTTAGATGGGTCTCCTGTAACCCAAGTTGTCCTCAAACTAGCTATGTAGCAGAGGGTAACCTTGAGCTCCTGATCCCCCTGTTTCAGACACCTCAGTGTTGGGATTACAGGTGAGTCCTACTTTGCTCAGTTTTATGTGGGGATTAAACATAGGGCCTTGTGCATCGTAGGCAATCATTCAACCAACTGGGCTTCACTGCCCGGCTCGAAGTGTATTCCTATTGGCAAGCGAGACTGACTCTACCCCATGGGGCTTTGTGGTACCAGACTATAATTCTAGCTCATAAGACATGAGAGTGAGAGGATTGGGAGTTCAAAGCTATCCTCTGGTGCCTAGGGAGTGAGGCCTTGTGCTATAGAAGACATCTCAGAAGAAAATCAAATCAAACAAAAAAAACCGGGACTCTTCGAATTGGTTGAGACAGAAAATCAGAACCCAAGACCAAAACTCAACACCTACTCTTGTCCAAAGTTGTTGCCTTAGATGATATAGGAGGTTAGCGTGAAGCCTGACGCCCCCTCCCCCAGGACAAGAATGAATTAGATGTCTGAGGTGCCCCAGATTAGAGCTTGAAGTCTGGCACTTTCTGCCTCCTTCTAGGCATCCCGGGGTGGGGCAGGAATCCTTGGGCTCTGAATACCCGCCTAGCCGACGTCTTACCTTTACCGTCTAATACAGGTGGGATCTTAGTGTTCAGTGGGCCCAGCTGGGCCATGCTGCTTGAGGGTGGAGCTGTGGTGTCTGTGGTGGTGCCAACAGAGCCAGCGTGTAGGCGTTGCTGTACCGGCCTGTCGCGGAGCGCAAGCCTGCCAAAGAGCCAGAGCGCTGTGCCGCGTGGAGGGTGTCAGGGGTGGTATTGTCGGCACACAAATGCTCAACTTTATGTACTTTTAACTAGAGGTGTAACAGATGGCCCCGTTTCTGTCCAAGCCAGGGAGACTGGTGCCCATTCCGGCTGTAGCCAATCAATCGCGCCACTCTGGGGGGAGCTACAAGCTGGGCTGGGAGGCCTGGAGCCAGCAGCCACACAAGGCTGTCTGCTTGGGCTGCCTCCGCCAGCCGCTCATCCACAGGCCCGGAGGAAGGAGGGCAGGCAAGTGGCATCCCTGCCTGGAGCCTGGACAAGGCCTGTCAGGGAAGCAGAGCCTGAACCTATATACCAGGTTCCAAATGGCCAACAGAGACAGTCAAGTCCCCAACTGACCCCGCTTGGTCCTTGCTCTCATGTGGTTCCTCCTCAGCATCTAACCCTGCGAATATCTAACCTTGAGACAGTTCAGAAACACAAATGTGCCATGCCCTGCACTGTGGGCACTATGCATTATTAGAGACTGGGGCAGACAATCCCACCATTGGGAGGAATAACCATGGGATTGCATAGGGCATTTAGAAATACCCAAGATATTGAGAGAAAGAGAAAATAGACCCGAATGGTCCCACAGTTGGGAGAAATTCAATAATGCATTGCTTTATTTTATCTAACATTATTTATATATTTATATTTTAAATATATTTTATTAGTTTTTGAGACTTAATGGCTTTTGTTTTGTTGAGGCAGTGTCTCATGTAGCACAGGCTGGACCCAGCTCACTATGTAGCTGCGAGTGACCTCAAGCTCCTGATCTTCTTGCCTTTACCTCTCCCGTGCTGGGATTCCATGTTCCTGCCACAATGTCTGGCTGAAGTAGTTGATTCTCCTATTAATAGAGTCAACCATCAAATAGGGAGTGGAACTTTCTATGAGCCAATTCCTGTCTTAAACATAAATAACACATAATTTCTGTTGCTGAGACTTTGCAGACAGGAGAGGCAGACAAATGCACAGGTTAATTGGAGCACTGAGATAGGATTCATAAATCTGTAAAAGGATTGCAGAAGCTCAGAGAGGGAACATTTCATCGTGCCTGTGTGATCCTGTAAGATGCCAGCAATGGCTGGCTCTGAGGTTGTGCAGGTAGGGGTTTTCATGGAGAAGGACATCTGACAGGGAAGGGACAGATGTATAAAGACAGAATAAGCTGGGCATGGTGGAGCACACCTTTAATCCCAGCACTTGGGAGGTAGAGGCAGGCGAATTTCTGAGTTTGAGGCCAGCCTAGTCTACAGAGTGAGTTCCAGGACAGCTAGGGCTATGCAGAGAAACCCTGTCAAAAAAAAAAAAAAAAAAAAAAAAAAGAAAGAAAGAAAGAAAAGACAGAATAAGAAACTGCATGGTTGGGCAATTGTTGCACATGCCTTTAATCCCAGCACTCAGGAGGCAGACACAGTCCGATCTCTCTGAGTTTGAGGTCAGCCTGGTCTACAGAGAGAGTTCTAGGGCAGTCAGGGCTACGCATAAAAACCCTGTCTTGAACACATCCACCTGCCTGTCCCCCCAAATCAACTTCATGGTAATGGTCAAGGTCTGGACAAATGTGGGTGGGACAGGGGTTTGGAATATGGAAGAAGGAGCAGAGAGTATGAAGCAAGACAAGAGAGGGGACAGTCCTGACCCTCTGTCACAGTTTGGCAACCTGACCCAGAAAGGCTCACCTCTTGGTTGCTCTCCTGTTACCCTAACCCTGCATCCCAGGTAAGGTCAGAGGCAATGAATAGGGGAAGAGGTGAGGGAGGCGAGAGTAGAATTCAGGAGTGAGCAGCAGACCATTGTCCACTGATGGAGTATCTGTGCCTTTCCAAAGGGTCCCAGGGAACGGCATGGGTGACGTTTAGTCACTAAGCTATAGCATTAGCTTACTGATCAAGGCTAGGAAGGAGAATGGTGCAGGCAGGCCATTATTCTTGACTATGGGGGTTGGGGTATAATCCCAGACACAAGAGGATAACAGTAGTCTGGGCAAGACACAGGGATCCATTCAAATAACAGTTTTTTGGTTTTTTTTTAAAGCGCTGTTTGTGGCTGAGCCTATAAAGTTTGTCATTGGAGCCGGGTGTGGTGGCGCACGCCTTTAATCCCAGCACTCGGGAGGCAGAGGCAGGTGGATTTCTGAGTTCAAGGCCAGCCTGGTCTACAAAGTGAGTTCCAGGATAGCCAGGGCTTTACAGAGAAACCCTGTCTCGAAAAATCAAAAAAAAAAAAAAAAAAAAAAGTTTGTCATTGGAGTTGGGTCTAGGGAGAGCATGTAGGAACAGGGAGGGCTCCCAGAAGCCATTCTCCCCTGTAAGGTCCAGGCACTCTATGCACCTCTTTATTTCCATGTGTATCGTTCCTCATTAATATTATCAATTATCATTATTAATTAATTAATTAATGACAGCATTAATTAAATATAATTAAGTAACAATTATTATTACTACTGCTAAGGGAGAAGAAGGAACGATCCTTTCTATGTTCTGAGTCAAACCCAAGAGTGTCCATGTTCAACTCAGTTAATTCCCTTACTGTGAGGTTAGTTAATTTTGCCATCCCCATTTTACATACAAGAACACAAAGGCTCAAGGAGGTTGCCACCTGCTCTGCATTCGAGCCACGAAAGTGGTGAAGCCAGGATTCTCACTCAGGTTGGCCTCCAGAGCCGCTGCTCATAACTGCTTCTGACCTCCGTGCAGCAGCGAGAGCTTCCTGGGTTTTCTCATAATTTCTCATAACTGTGACTTGCGTTTGACCAGCCGGCCCCTTCGAGTCTCTCTCTACATCACCCCTGCTAACTGCTCCAGTCGCTCAGTATTTCACAGTTCAAATTCCCAGGAGAGGGAATCGGACCGGACCGGCTCATCTTTTAATGCCAGGCCACATGGTAAGCAGCTGCCCAGCTGAGGAGAGCCCTGTGCGCTCACAGTTTGGCAGCTGTGAGTGAACAACGCTTTACCAAGAAAATGTAAGGCACAACAAGAGGATGAGGCTGCCTTCATGGACGACAGGCTATGGCTTGGGTCTTGAGATAACATAGGGCTTTGGGAGGCAGAGGACTCGGAAGGTAGAGCCAGCATGGATATAGGATGGGGATTTGGGGGTGTGGGGGTGGGATAGAGTCAGGGTGCCTTACTGGGCCAGTGGAATGTGTGAGAACAGTGCAAGGTAGGCTGGAAAGGTAGGACTTGAAGGTCTGTGACAAGCTGGAATGTAGTTCAATGGGAGTCACAGGATGTCTTTGAATAAGAGACAGATGTGATTTGGTGTACCCATGACCTTCTAAGCCTCCTAAGAACAGCCTTCCCAAAGCCCTGGGCAGTTCCAGTTTATGCCGGTGTCTCACTGCAACTGTGTATTTTAATCTGGAATTACTAATTTGTTGTTGTTGTTGTTGTTGTTGTTGTTTTTTTTTTTTGTTTTTCGAGACAGGGTTTCTCTGTATAGCCCTGGCTGTCCTGGAACTCACTTTGTAGACCAGGCTGGCCTCGAACTCAAAAATCCGCCTGCCTCTGCCTCCCGAGTGCTGGGACTAAAGGCGTGTGCCACCACGCCCGGCGATGGAATTACTAATTTTTACAGAGCCTCCTCTTGCATAACACATTCTGGTTTATCCGGACATGATGATGTACACCGTAAATCCAGCACGGAGGAGGAAGAGAAGGCAGCAAGTTCTAGGACAGCCTGGGCTACATAGTGAGATCAAGGTCAGACAGGGTTACGTTTTGAGGCTATCTGTATATATGTAGATGCAGTAGTACATGCCTGTAGGCCTAGCACTTGGGGAGTGGAGGCAGGAGGATGAATAACTCAAGATCATCCTTGGCTATGTAGTGGGTTTGAGGCTAGCCTGAGCTACATGAGACCCTGTCTAGAGGTGGAAGAGCATTATAATCAAGACACAGCCTGGTTTAGATGCCTGGTTTAAATGGGCTCATGGGCTGTTGCTGTAGCAGGATCAGTGTGGATGTGGTGAGAGTGAGGCAGGAAGTGCCATAGTTCAGGAAAGGGCAGAAGGGAGAGAATACAGAGCAGGTGGGTAAGAGGGCCAGTATGGACCTGGCAGACGTGGGTTTGGGCTGACTTGGGGAGAGGGAAGGAGGGCTTCCTAGTTCCTACTGGTCAAGCTTGATTGAAAACATGGTAGGATCTGAGCTGAGGCTTGCTAGAGACGGAAATTAGATGGGGAACAGAGGTTATGGTAGTTAAAGACTTTTCCAGGGTATCATAGATGCTCAGCGGGCAGTTGGGCTAGACCAGGACTTGGAGCTGTCAGGCAGAGATTTGTCCAAGCAGATGGCTAGTTATAACCGGGGAAGTGGTTAGTGTGCCAGAGAGGGCGGGGTTACATTAGAAATGAGCCCAGTTTCTAGGAGATTTCTGTGAGCAGGAAGCGGGAGGAGGGACAGAAGTCGCTGGAGTAACTGAATGAAGAGGAGTACTAGGAAATCAGCAGCTCAGAGGCCGCAGAGTTCTTCAGAGGGACTTGCAGAGCATTGATGAGCAAGACACGGAATGGCCAGTGGGCTGGGGTTATTTGCGCATCACAGGTGACAGTGACAGGCTGCAGTGCAGTGAGCATTGAGTGACAGGTGGCAAAGAGCCAGAGGTAGGCTGTGTTGGTTACTCATTCAAAAACTTTATCCAGGGGCCTGGAGGGACGTCTCCGGAGTTAAGAGTGCATACTGCTCTTGAAAAGGACCAGAATTTGGTTCCTAGGACCCTCAGGCTTAATCCAGGTCCAGGGGCTCTGACAACCCCTTCTGGACTTCATAGGCGCCAGCACTCATATGCACATCCCCCCTCTGCAGTGAGAGTTGTGGCTTCTTTAAAAACCCAGTTATGTTATATGAATATGGTTCTGTTTTAAATCCCAGGTGCGGAATATGGGGCTGCTTCAGATTGTCCATGACCACTAACTATGATTTGTCTCATGCTTTAGGAGGGGCTTGATTTTTGCCAGCTGCAGATAGTTTCCATTTGGAATTCTGGGGACTCTGGAGAGGGTATAGATGCAAGAGCCCAGAGAGGAGCCTCGGAGGCTGCTTCACCCCTGCTGCACGCTCGTTCCTGTAGCTGTGGTTCATCAACTAGTCATGAGCAAAGAGAGAGGAAGAAATCGGATGACCTGACAAAGATTGGTCTTGCCCCCAAGGAATTCCATGCCCCTAATCATCAAGAAGTAGTCTAAAGAGATCTATGCCCTTTTCCCTCTAACCTTCTTTCTCACCTATCTAGTTTTGGGGACTTGGGGTGGTAGATATAAGAACTCAATAAAGTAACCAAAAGGTATGATTACACCCTTCCCTCCCACATACTACTACTACTACTACTACTACTACTAATAATAATAATAATAAACCCTAACGTTGTCAAGGAGAAAGGATGGAGGGAGAGATGGGGGCGGGGATATAGATGATGCTGATGGCAAAAGTTCCTCAGAGCATCTTTTCAGAAACAGGAAGGAAGGAGACAGTTAGGTGCAGCCACAGAGAAATTCTGAGGTAGGCTTGTAGGTTTGGGGAGAGGTAGAGAGGGCATGAAACTCTCTTATTTCACTCAAATGTGGACTGAGTGTGATTGGAGACAGTGTGAGTAGGCTGCCATATTCACCTGCTCCAGTGTGCCCAGGAGGAAGAGTCAGAGAGTGGGTGGCAGCATTGTGTAAGGCTGGAGATTGGTGGACAGGCTGGCAGGAGGCAGGGGGCTGAAATGACTGGTGAGGGAGGGCTGGAAGAGGAGGGGAGAGCAGGGCAGAAGGGGAACGGGGCAGGGAGAAGGCAGAGGGCACAAGAGAGGAGTATTGAGGGAGTGACCAAGGTGAGGGGAACATGGGCTGGGCTTAGAGAGCAGACTTCAGACCCTAGATTTCTGGGATTTCTAGAGCTGAGGGTGGTCGTGCTGTTCTGTGAGTAGAGGATGATTGGCTGTCCTTAAGACCTGGAGGGCCACAGCAACCCCAGAATGGGGACCAGGGAGGCTGGAGGCTGCTAGGGATCTCTAACACAACTTTTAAAAAGCACACAAGTGGAAACAAAGTAAGCCAGGCGGTAGTGATACACACCTTTAACCCCAGGCAGAGATAGGCGGATCTCTTGAGTTCTACACAGCAAGTTCCAGGACGGCCAAGACTACACAGAGAAACCTTGTCTATAAATAAATAAATAAATAAATAAATAAATAAATAAATCCACACAAATAGTGCGTTTCTTAATTTTAAAAAAAAGTCAAATCAAAACAAATGAATTAGGGCCAGAATGATTGAAATGGAAATTTGTGGTTTCTTTGGAAACTCGGGGCAGAAGCTTGAGAGCCTGTAATGTCTGGAAAGAGTACAAGTAGAACCCCACAGAGAGCGAAAGAACGAAAGAACGCTCTTGCATTGCTTAGCTGGTCTTCACTTCCTAGAGAGAAACTCATCAAAGAACTTCTTGTGGTGTTCGGCTGATTCTTTTTCTTTGGTTTTTGTTTTTGTTTTTGTTTTTGTTTTTTGTTTTGTTTTGTTTTTGAGACAGGGTTTCTCTGTGTAGCCCTAGCTGTCCTGGAACTCACTCTGTAGACCAGGTTGGCCTCAAACTCAGAAATCCGCCTGCCTCTGCCTCCCGAGTGCTGGGATTAAAGGTGTGCGCCACCACGCCCCACTCGGCTGATTCTTGGTGCTTCTGCTGCCTTGTGTCGACTAGGCAGAACCTGGTGGTTTCTGCTGGATCGAACAATTACTCCTGTCAATCAGCAACCTAAGTTTTCCCACCTACTGTCTACCCCTGGTTTTGGAAATGCTCCCTACCCCAACTACCAGGACCATAGGCCTGGAGCTTTCAAGTATACACTCAAAATAAAAAGTGTCTCCTAAACTCCTTAACTTTACCTTCTGTTCCTGTCTATATCTGTCCCAGCAGGTTCCAAACAGCTGCAGACTTGTTCCAAACAGCTACTGATTTGTGTTTGGTGTTTGCTGTTGGACTGGATGGTCCTAGAATCCTGAATAAAGTAGGCTTAGAAAAACCTAACCCTATAAATGAAGTCACTGTGGGTAAAAGAAGCCCTTGCTGCTCTTGCGATAGATTTAGGTTCAGTTCCCAGCATCCACAGGGCAACTCACTGCTCTCACTAACTCCAGGGGAATTCAACACCTTCATCTGGCCTCCCAGGGGGACAGACTTGCATGCAAAACACTTAATACACATAATAAAAATAAACTGAGCATGGTGGAACCTGCCTTTACTCCCAGCACCTGAGAGTCCAGGCCAGCCTAGTCTACAGTCTACGGAGTGAGTTCTAGGACAGTGAGGGCTAGCTACATAGTGAGACCTTGCCTTTTTTTTTTTTTTTTTTTTTT
>LR749594.1:1540072-1584593 GCA_902729485.2 Mus minutoides | reverse complement strand
GAAACCCATACCCACTAATTAGATCTTCAAGGAGCTTTTAGTCACATAGCAATATTTCCAGGATAAGTTTTTTTTTTTAAATATAGAATACAAAGTAGTTGATACAGAATGATCCATTTAAAGCTGGGTTTGATGGTATAGGCCTATCACCCTCGGACTTGTGACAGGTTTGGAGTTCAAGGCTAGTTGGCAGACACATAGATTCTGTTTTAAAAATCTGGCAGGGCATGGTGGCACACGCCTTTAATCCCAGCACTTGGGAGGCAGAGGCAGGCAGATTTCTAAGTTCAAGGCCAGCCTGGTCTACAAACTGAGTTCCAGGACAGCCAGAGCTACACAGAGAAACCCTGTCTCGAAAAAAAAAAAAAAAAAAAAAAGATATGCATCACCAGATCTAGCTTAAATATTTATTTTGAAAAGTGTTCTGTGTGTATGTGTGCGCACATGCATGTGCACATTAGTGCAGAGGCTCCTGAAGGCCAGAGTGGCTGGATCCCCGCTGGAGCTGTACTTACAAGCAGCTGTGAGCCTTCAGATAAGGATGCTGGGAACTGAACTCAGATTCTCTGCAAGATTCGTATGCATATGCACTCTTTGCTGCGGAGCCCTCTCTCCGGCCCTTGTTTGTTTGTTTGTTTGTTTGTTTACTAAGTGTGGGTACATTCGTACTGCATACGTATTGAAGAACTTGCAGGAACATGGCTCTCTTCTTCCATCACGGACGAACTCTTCCAGGGATCTGACCCAAGTCATCAGCGCTGGTGGCTAGCGCCTATACTTGGGCAGCCACCCTGACAGCCAATTTATTTATTTCTGAGACAGGGTCTATCTGTGCTGCCCGGGCTGGCTCAAAGTCATGCTCCTTCTCCTGCCTCAACTTCCAACTACTGAGATTACCAGAGCGAGCCCCCACACCCAGGTTGATTTTCTTTTCTTTTTTATCTCTTTAGCTCTCAAAACTTCAACCACTAACTTTTATATTTAGAATTTTAAAATCCTGAAAATAAGAGAATTTTGAGATTGGGCTGACACCTCAAAAATAAGGTAGAACTAATTCAGACTCCAGGCCCATAGCCTATGACCCAGTCAGTCTGCTTTGGTTATCGGTGACTGGCCCCGTGGGGGAGGGGAGACCGGCAGCTGGAAGTCAGCTGTGTCCAGAGACAATCCGTGTCCAATGGGAGGTGGGGCTCATTTCTGAGCTGGATGGAAGCCAGGCTTAGGGATGGGGACCGGTGTTCACTGCTGCTCCCCACCTCTGTCCCCAAGGAGCCAGAGACCCCAGGGTGAGACTCTGCTCAAAGGATGTCTGCAGCTCCAGGAGAGGAGTGAACTTCTAGACTCAGCAAGGACAATGTATGGGGACAGATCCTGGCCTGTGAGGCCCCTTTCCACTCCTTCCCAGGACTTCATAGACTCTATCAGGAGTAGAGAGTAAGCTGATCCAAGCTGGCATGGTGCCACACAAGGTCAGAGTAAGGATTTGGACCAAAAGTCTCAGTTAAACCCAGCTGAGGTTTAGTAAAACCCTAGCTACAAAATTCTAGCCTATCTTTAATGAATCAGTTACATTAAAGCGGAGAAGAAAAATGCATTAAAAAAGGGCTTTGGGGCTACTTATTTGAGAGCACATGTCGAGCTTTGTCTCAGTCTTGCAGCTAGGGAAGAAGCCCGTGAGAGGCCCCATCAAAATTATCTCTGGGGAGAGGTATCTTTGGGGATCATTGTTAAGGTGGACTGGATAGCTCCTTCAAACACTCACTGTTGGTAGAATAGACTGGGTTCTGAGAAGAAAGAGAATTCTGAATCTCATGAGAAGTTTGTCAGAGGAGTGCTTCAGCCCTGAGGTCAAGGAGGCTGTTCAGAGGCTGGGCAAGGGCTCAGTTGATAATGTGCTCACCTTGGCAAACACCGGGACCTGAATGGATTCTCAGAACATATATCAAAATACCAGGTGTGGTGGCATGTGTCTTCTGAGACAAGGTTTTTCTGGGTAGCCCTGGCTATTATGGAACTGGTTCTGTAGAGCAGGCTGACTTCATACTCGCCAACATCGGCCTGCCTCTGAATACTGGGATTAAAGATATGTGTCACCATGTCTAGCACATGTTCTAACTTTAACTCTGGAAGGCTGTGACAGGCTGACCCCTGAGGCTCATCATCGTGCCTGGTTTATACAGTGATGGAGACTGAACTCAGGGCTTTGCACAAACTAGGCAACCATTTTACTAACAGACCTATACCCTAGTCTCCCTCCTTTATCTTCAGTTGAAAATTCTGCCTTGGTTCCTGCTCCAGGGTGGCAACTTAAACATGAAGCAATGGATGCACAACGTCTAGGGTCACCTATATCCAGGTCTGGGCAAGCCAGAGGCAAAAGGCAGAAGATGCAGGCCGGGTGTCTCTGTGCAAGGATCTAGCCAGGTCAGTGCCTCCAAAAGTCCCCTCCTATTGGAGACATGATGGCAGGCTTGCAGCTTCTACTTTGGAGCTTTGTGCCTAGTTGGGGTGTGTGTGTGTGTGTGTGGAGGAGCCTTTAGTAGTAGGACAGGTGATTCGGGATGGTGAGGCTAAGTTATCCTAAACTGCGCTGTAAGAAAGCGTTTGCCTTGACCATTCCTCTTTCTTTCCTTACACTAGAACTTGAGCTCAAGAAGATGACTAGTGTTATTTCTTGAATAGTATACATTGTATCGCTGACTCTTTTTGAGGCAGGTTCTCAAGAAGCTCAGGCCGGGCTCAGACTCAGGCTGAAGTCAAGGACAGCCTTGAGTGCCTGATCCTTCCACCTCTACCTCCCAAGGGTTGGGATTTCAGGGTTTTTTGTTTTTTTTTTTCTGTTTATTTTGGGTTTTGAGACAGAGTTCTGATAGGTGGGCCTAGAACCCATGATCCTCCTGCCTCAAGGTCCTGAGTGTTGGGATTAAAGACATACATCACTATTACCAAGCTTCAAAACCGGTTCTCCACAAAATATTTTATTATATGTTAGTTTTCTTCTTTAGTTGTTCAAAAATGGCAGTGAACATGACTAGGCACGGTGACACACTCCTGTAACCCCAGAAAATGCCCATAGACCCAGGATCTTGAGTTCAAGTTCAGCACAGGCTACACAGTGAGACCTTGTCTCTGAAACTAAACAAAAACAGTAAATGCTTCCTACGAATTAATAACATAGAAGAAAATCTCAGGGCCAGGGAGATGGATCAGTGAGGAAAGGCACTTGTCAGCAAACCGGTGAGTCAAAACTTGATTCCAGGAACCCATACAGTAGAAGGAAAGAACCAACTCTAGCTGGTTGACCTCTGACCTCCACATCCACGCCATGAGCTAGCAGTCCCCCCCCCAGCCCCAATGTATAAAATTCCCAGACTGTGGCGATACGGTGGCATGTAGCTTTAATGCTAGCATTCCAGAGACAGAGAGAGGGAGGGAGGTCTCTGTAAGTTCTAGGCCATCCCGGTCACACACTGAGTTCCAGGACAGCCAGGACTACACAGAGAGATCTTAGTTGAAAGAGAAAGAAAGAAAGAAAGAAAGAAAGAAAGAAAGAAAGAAAGAAAGAAAGAAAGAAAGAGAGAGAAAGAGAGAAAGAAAAGAAAAAGAAAATCAGATCTTGAAAGTACCTGATAACTAACCAAACAGCCCTTCCACTGTATCCTTGCTTTTAAGGTAGTCATCCTGGTTAGTTCTTTGTCATTTTGACACAAAATAGAGTTATTTGGAAAGAGGGATTCCTCCATCAGACTGACCTGTAGGCAAGTTCATGGTGGCAACTTTTTGATTAATGACTGATATGGGAGGGCCTGGCCCACTATGGGCAATGCCTACCCCTGGGCAGGTAGTCCTGGGGATATGAGAACACACCAAGAAATCCATAGAGCAAGCCAGTAAGTACCACCCCTCCATGGCCTCTGCTTCAGTTCCAGACTTGAGTTCCTGCCGAGATGAAACGGAAAAGTATAAAATGAAAGAATCTCTTTCCCTAACATAGGGATTGCTTGTGGCCACAGTGTTTGTTGAAGTAATACAATACAAACTGCAACAGTAACTGAAACCCCACGTCCTATATTCACAATATAAACTGTAACGTACGTAACTGAAACCCTACATCCTGTATTTATCATCCTCTTGCTTTCCTTTTGATGTAGTTTCCTTCTGTGTAGCCCTGGCTAGCCTACAACTTGCTCTGTAGACCAGGCTGGCCATGAATTCACAGAGATCTGCCTGTCTTTTTCTCCCAAGTGCTAGGGTTAAAGGTATGTCCTGCCATGCCCAGTTCATACTTTTTGTTTGTTTGTTTGTTTTGTTTTTCGAGACAGGGTTTCTCTGTGTATCCCTGGCTGTACTGGAACTCACTTTGTAGACCAGGCTGGCCTCAAACTCAGAAATTCGCCTGCCTCTGCCTCCCGAGTGCTGGGATTAAAGGCGTGCACCACCACGCTCAGCTCATACTTATTTTTTTTAAAAGATTTTATTTTATTTATTATATGTAAGTACACTGTAGCTGTCTTTAGACACTCCAGAAGAGGGCGCCAGATCTCGTTACGGATGGTTGTGAGCCACCATGTGGATGCTGAGATTTGAACTTATCACCTTCGGAAGAGCAGTCGGGTGCTCTTACCCGCTGAGCCATCTCACCAGCCCCTACTTATTTTTTTTAATTGTATGTAAAAATATTCGTTTGAGACAAGGTCATATAGCTCAGGCTGGTCTAAAACTTGTAATTCTCCTAGTTCAGCCTCCCAAGTGCATGTGCGCCTCCAACCCCTGTCCTTTTTATACTTTAACTGTTTCACCTGGGTATGTTAGTAGACATGTATAACCCCAGCATTTAACTGTGATAACAAAACTTCTGAGCTGAAGTCACAGAGTCGCAGGTTTGAAGCCTGTCTGAAATACACTGTAACACCCCGTCTCCCAATCACCACCACCAAAAAATGTTCATTGCTTTTAATTTTTTTTTTTTTTTTTTTTTGGTTTTTCGAGACAGGGTTTCTCTGTGTAGCCTTGGCTGTCCTGGAACTCACTCTGTAGACCAGGCTGGCCTTGAACTCAGAAATCTGCCTGCCTCTGCCTCCCAAGTGCTGGGATTAAAGGCGTGCGCCACCACGCATCAGGCCGTAAATGACTTTTTTTTAAGTTCTTAAGATTTATTTTATTATTTTATGTGTGTAAGGTTTTGTCTGCATGCATGTGCATGTCTGTTGCCCTTGGGGTTCAGAAGAGGGTGTTGGATCCCTGGGACTGGAGTTACAGATGCTGTGAGCTTTCATGTGGGCACTGGGAATTGAACCAGGGTCTTCTATATAAGCAGTAAGTGCTCCTAACCACTGAGCCATCTCTCTAGCCCCCTTTTTTGTTTGTTTGTTTCTGTTTTGTGTTTTTGTTTTGTTTGTTTGTTTTGAGACAGAGTTTCTTTGAGTATCCTAGGCTGTCCTGGAACTTGCTTTCTAGACCATTTGGCCTAAGATTCACAATGATCCACCTGCCTCTGCCTTCCAAGTGCTGCGATAAAAGGCATGTGCTACCATGCTTGGCCCTATAAAGTGGCTTTAATGGTGAACATATTGGAGTGAAAACAAGACATTAATTTACAGAAACATATCAAGTAACTACCACTCTAGATAGACTATGGATGTGACTTGACTCAAGAGTCATGACTGACACCAGCATCCGGGAGGCATGCTTTTAGCGGTTGCTTGGACTCTGGCTGGTCACTGTGATCCTTCCAGGTTGACATCCCTGGGGCTGGGAGTGCGACTGCTTCAACTCTACTGCAAAACAAGCAAGGTTAGCAGTCTCTGATGTTCTGAACAAAGCACAGATCTCGAGAGCTCAGCAAGTGTCTGACGAGCGAGCAAGTGAGAGAGTGGCAAAGCTTTGCCTTAGAGCGACTTAGTCTTAGCCTCAGAGGAAGAGTAGAATTTGAGGGAAGATTAACAGGAAATGAGAGTTCTTCCAGGTGGAAAGAATGGCATAAAGGTTATACTAATCAAGATGTATTTATGGGCTGCTGAGTTTGGGAAGCAAAGACTAGTGAGAGAAAAGAACATGCCAGATGTGGTGGCAGGAGGGTTGGGAGTTCTTGGTCATCTGCAACTACTTAGGGAGTTCAAGGGTAACCTGGGCTACTTGAAACCTGTCTCAAACAGAGTTGGTGAGATAGCTCAATGAGGGAAAGGTGCCTGGCGCCAAGCCTGATAAACTAAGCCCAAGCTCTAACACCCACACGTGGAAGGAAAGAACCGACCCCCCAAAGTTCTCCTCTGACCTCACATAATCACTGATGGCATATGCATGCGCTCAATACATAAAATGTTAAAATGCCCCTAAACAGGGGAAAGGAGGGAAAGAAAGGAAGAAAGTCTGTTTGGAGAGCCTGAAAAAATCTAAAAGGACCTGAGCCTTCCTTTATGGAGTCATACCCAGCCTCAGAAAATCCTTTTCGAGGTTAGGAAATGAGGTGGTCCAGCAAGCTAAAGCACTTTCTGCACAAGCCTGATGACCTGCATTTGACCGCTGGGAAATACAGCAGAAGGAGAGAAATGACTCTTAATTGTGTCCTCTGGCCGCCACACATGCATGTTGGCACACACACACACACACACACACACACACACACACACCCCTTCACTCACACTCACATGTATACACACACACAAATGATAATAATGTGTAATGAATAAAAGAGGGGAAGAGGCTGGAACTGAATCTCAGCTACCAAAATGTGTGAGCAAAGCCTTGTGTTCAATCCCCGGCATGAATAAACTAGGCGGCACGGTGTCTCACATCTGTAATCA
The DNA here is from genome assembly GCA_902729485.2 of Mus minutoides. NCBI lineage: Eukaryota > Metazoa > Chordata > Mammalia > Rodentia > Muridae > Mus > Mus minutoides. Next base: position 1,577,790 of record LR749594.1, on the reverse strand, counting down.
CAGACGTCAACAGATAGAGTCAGGAGAACCAGAGATTCGCGATCGTCCTCAGATGCATATCAAGTTTGAGACTAGGCCGGGATACCTGAGATTTGACTCAGAAAAACAAAACAGCACAAAACAGAACAACAATAAGAAAACATTTTAAAGCCACGTGAAGTAGCTCATGCCTTTAATCTTGGCTTTTGGGAGGCTGAAGTGGGAGGACTGAGAGTTCAAGATTTAGCCTGGATTACATAGCAAGACCTTGTCTCAACAACAAGCAAAGCCTTGGGTTTGGTGATGGAGATGGTGATGATGATGATGTCTCCTTGCAACACTACCATGCATGCACATAGTATACTGGGGCTACTTTACCTCCTCTTGCTCTCTCATTCTCTCTCATTTAAAACTCCTTTAGTGGTAGGGGCTGCAGGGAGAGAGCTATACCTGCTCAGAGGAGAAGGGAAAGAGGGATGGGGGAGGATTACAGGAAGGGCAGTGGGCAGGATGTAAAGTGCAAAGGAAATAAGTAAAATAATAGACAAACAAAGAGAGAAAGAAATCTGGTCTAGTCTTGTTTTGAGACATTGTTTCTCTGTAGTCTTGCTTTCTTTTGAGACTTTGTTTCTCTGTGTAATCCTGGCTGTCCAGGAACTCACAGAGATCTGCTTGCCTCTGCTTTCCCGGTGCCGGGATTAAAGGTTTATACCACCTTCCCACAAAAAACAGTTTAGTTTTTTAAATTCTATGTGTATGAGTGTTTTGTCCCACTTTATGTATATACACCACTGCATACAGTGCCTGAGGAGGCTGGGATTGGGCAACAGATCTCTTGGAACTGGAGTTACAGATGGTTGTGAGTTAGCCACCATGTGACTTCTGGGACTCAAATTGGGGTCCTGTGGAATGCCTAACTGCCGAGTAATCTCTTCAGTCCATCACTGAAAGCTCTTGAGCAGGTGAGGAATGTGCTGAAAGAACTCAGCCGCTGAGCGGCTAGCACCTGGTTTATGGGGGAAATTCTCCCCGTGTCCAGTCTAATCCTGCTGTTCGTTCAGCCCTCAAATATTTATCAAAGGCCGGGAGACAGCAGACACTGCCCTGTGGATTCAACGATGCATAAAAATAGACTCCTCAGCTCACAATTCTCTAGTGAGCCAGAGACTAAAAGCAAGAATCTCATCAACATCAAAGTACAAGTGTAGTTAAATCCTCAGGGAGGTGTCCGTGGCATTGTGAGTCCATTCAGGAGTGGGAGGGTGTGTGATTGAGGGGGAGGGGTGCTGGTTTAGGAGCTCAGTGGGGTTGTTCTGAGTTGAGAACTGGCATCAGAGTAGATTCTGGGAGGAGAAGGGATTAGACAGGTGAGGAGAAGGAAACACACTTTAGTGCAAGGACCCTGTAGCTGCAGAGTGCAGCTGGGTCTCTAAGGGAATGCAGGCTGTTGTGGTAGGAACAGACACTGGGAGCCAGTAAAGGCCAATAGCCTTTAAAGATTTGGACCTATCTCCTGGAACAGACGGGTATAGTAAACTTAGCTGTGGTGTGAGCAGGTGATATTCTAAAAACAAGTTCTCAGGAGCTGTGAAGGCTGTGAGTGTGACTTCTCCAAAGCCTGTCTGAAGAAAGGGTGCGGGAAGCACGCAGCAGACAAACTGCCAGGGAAGAGTCCGACAGAGGGCAAGTTGAGAAAGGAGAACAAAAGCGACGTCCATGCACAGTCGTGGTCTAGGGGAGAGACCCTGAAAGAACCCATTAGCAAGATTCTCAGGCAGTAGGGGAGAAAGGCCGGCTCCCGGAGAACGCACAACCTCTCAGTAGCAGAACCTAGAAGCTGTAGCAGTGACCGAGTTTGCCCAGGAGAGGGCTCCACCCTTGGGAAGATGGCTAAGTCTCAAGGATTCAGATCATCTCTGAGATCCCCCAGAGAAATGATGTCCAAGAACAGGGCCCTGGGGACACCCTGCCAGGCCTAGAGGAAAGGGAGCTGGGGACAGCGGCTGAAGGCAGGCTTCACAGCACCACTTAAGGTACCTGAATAAAAAGAAGCAGGAAGGGGACCAGAAAGAGCACTGAGCCCCAGTGACCAGTTTATGAGCAGGGACAGAGAGGTGGCATGTTTGGGTGATCAGCAAGCCAGGGAGACCTATGGGTCCTGGGTCCCCATTCCCCAAGGGAAAGACACGATAGGTATGGTTTTGCTTCCTCTTGTACGTGGTGAGGAAGCGTAGGAAAGGGTAGCGGGGCAATGGCCAGGATGACGGGAACAGAGATGGCTGGAAGGAGACAGCATCCCCTCTTCTCACCCCACCCTTTTCTTTCCAAACCTCCCTGGGCTCCAGAAAAATAAGGAGACAGAGAAAACGTCTTTAAAAGGATCTGGACTGGGTGGCAGGTACGGAAATGAGGAACTGGAACAGAGCCCCATGATGCTTGTCTATAGTTTTTATTTTGTGTATATTTATGTATCTGAGTATTTGCTTGGAGGTGTGCATGGGAATCATATGTATCTGGTCTCCACAGAGGCCAGAAGAGGACATTAGATCCTCTGCAACTGGGGTTACAGGTGTTTGTGAGCTGCCATGTGAGTGTTGGGTATTGAACCCAGGTCCTCTGTAAAAGCCCCCAGGTCTCTTAACTGCTTAGCCATCTCTCCAGTCTCAATTTATCCATATTTTAATAGTGTGAGGTGTGTTTGTGGAGACCCAGGTTTACCTGAACATGTATGTGGACATGCATTTCATCCTTATTCAGTCACCCAGTTGTGCTTGTTCATACACACCAACACACATGAACCTATGTAGGTGCTCACACATACACAACCACATGCTCAGCGTGTCACACATCTGAACTCTCAGCCATGCCCAACAGACGCAGCTGTTCACAGTGGTCCACGAGCTGTGTGTGTCATGAGTACTCTCTAGCAGAGGTTACTAACTCTATAGTGGTATGTGGAAATAATAGAGAATTCAGAGAGGCAACATGTGGGTGGAGAAGGCATCCTAAGATAGGTTCTGTATAGCTGAGGGGGTGAGTATAGTGATGCGTGTGCATTTGGCCATGTGTTCATTCACTTAGCAGAGTCAGCAGGAAGCCACCTTGTGCCAAGCCCTGAGCTGGATTAATCAAGTACAAGCACTACGCCCATTCACTTCTTTTTTTTTTTTTTTTTTTTTTTTGGTTTTTTCAAGACAGGGTTTCTCTGTATAGCACTGGCTGTCCTGGAACTCACTCTGTAGACCAGGCTGGCCTCGAACTCAGAAATCCGCCTGCCTCTGCCTCCCAAGTGCTGGGATTAAAGGCGTGCGCCACCACTGCCCGGCCTCCCATTCACTTCTAATGGGCTCATCGAAGACAGGCCTTTAGGACACAGCTGGTAAATGTCTCTCTGGAGGAGGCCCCATGTGCCATGAAGGGAAGTGGACACACGGTTAGAGAATTTCCTCCAGTGGAGTAAATAAAGATCCCAGACTGGAGAGCATCCTCCCGACACGAATCGCTGGACCTCAGCTGTACAGTATCTGCTTGCATCATTTCTAGTCTCTCACACATAAAGGGGCCTGGAAGGTAAACAGAAAGACATGACTCCATATGGGGTTCAGATCTCAACTGTGTAGCAATCTACTTCTTGGGGGGCCTCATAATTGGGGTGATGATATGTATCCTGCAAGGATGTAGTAGTCACTGATTGCGGCATATAAAAACTATCACCTAATAAGAACTTAGTGGGTTTTTCCTTATTTTATTTTTTAATTTTTTTAAAACTTTATTTAATGTATGAGTGTTTGGCTGCATATATATCCGCCTTACTGAAGAGGGCATCATATCCCCCTATAGATGGCTGCGAGCCACCATGTGGTTGCTGGGATTTGAACTCAGGTCCTCTGGAAGAGCAGCAGGTGCTCTTAACCCAGCGCTGAGCCATCTCTCCTGTGCCCAGGCTTCATTTTCTTCCGTCTTGCATGGAGGCACTGTGGTGCCCAGTTAAACAGCCTCTGAGCTGATGTGCAGAGAGCGTCTTGCTGGTGTCACCTCAGGTTGGCCTGCCTGGTGTCCTTTCTCCTGCCACACTCCACACATTGTTTCAGGCATTGGGAGGCTGACCTGGATTCTTGTATCTTTTTCCTTTGCTTTGGAGTAGTCAGCTACTCTGTCGTTGATGGAGAAACTGGACTGACTACCCCAGACTGGCTGATTTCTATTTGAACATTCTTGGACTTTTGCTGGACGACAAACTTGCATTTTCCAGGAGTACATTTACTTAGGGGTAAAACATACATGTGCTCACTCTTTGAGTCTTTGTTTGGGTTTTGGTTTTTTGAGACAGGGTTTCTCTGTGTAACCCTGGCTGTCCTGGAACTCACTCTGTAGACCAGGCTGGCCTTGAAATCACAGATCCGCCTGCCTCTGCCTCCCAGGTGCTGGGATTAAAGGCGTGCGCCACCATCACCTGACCGATTGTGTTCATTCTTAGCACTGCCCACCACTGGTCCGTAGTGACTTTCTTGTCTCAGCAGTCAGTGCTCTCTGGTTGTCAGTCTGTCCTGTCTTAGTCACATCACCTTTGGATCAGATGCTACACCAGGAACTTTGTATTCATAGTCTTTAATCCCAACAGCTCTAGAGAGTATTATTTTCCTCTTTAGTTCTTTCCCCTCTGAACATATTAAATCTTTAAAAAAATATTATTGTCCATTCTGGGGATTGGATACAGAGCCTTCTTCATGCTAAGCACACATCAGCCAAAGGAAAGCGTTACTACCTCCATGAGGCTCTGAGTGGCTAATGGTTTGAATAAGGTGACACGGATGACAGGTAACAGAACCAGTGTGTAAACACACAGCTGTCCCTGTGCCCAAATGTGCTCAGATATGTTGTGTTGCCTCTCTCCTGCCACATAGTATAGAGCAAAAGCCTTGCTTATTCCTCCCAAGTTGCTCTGTGGAGCCAGAGGAAGAGCTTACTAAGGATGGCTGAGTTTGATGAGTGGATGCCCATGAAGAGGTTGTGTTTGGGACACACAACACATAGCGGGGAGCACTGACATCAGCACAGACCCACAGAGGGGCTCCCAGGGGCGGTGGAAGCCCTCCGGAGATCAGAACTGTTCTTTGAGAAGGAGGGAGGGAGGGGGGAGAGGGAGAGAGAGAGAGAGAGAGAGAGAGAGAGAGAGAGAGAGAGAATGAAGAAGAAGAAAAAATATCACCCTTAATCAACTCAGACCTTAGTTCCCTCATCTGTAAGATGTAGAAAATATGGTTAGGTGGAAGAATGAGGAGCAGTCAGTGCCACGCTGAACGTAAATTAAAATAGTGTCGGACATGTTTTGTTTCTTTGTTTTTGGCTAAGGATCTAACTATGCAGCCCAGGCTGGCCTGAAGCTTACAATCTTCTCCCTTCAGCTCCTGACTGATAGCAAATTAGAATTTTCAACGTCATAGGATTTTGGTCTTATTAAAAGTGCGTACTTTTATTTACTTCATCTATATCTTTTTGTTGTTTTTGTTGTTGTTTGTTTGTTTGTTTGTCAAAGCAGGGTTTCTTTGTGTAGCACTGGCGGTCCAGGAACTCACTCTGCAGATGAGCCTGGCCTTGAACTCACAAAGATTCTGTTGTTTTGTTTTGTTTTGTTTTGTTTTTTGAGACAGGGTTTCTCTGTATAGCCCTGGCTGTCCTGGAACTCACTTTGTAGACCAGGCAGGCCTGGAACTTAGAAATCCACCTGCCTCTGCCTCCCGAGTGCTGGGATTAAAGGCATGCGCCACCATGCTCGGCTGAAATAGAATTTTTTAAACTTAGACAATTTTCATACAGTATATTAGGATCATGTTTTCCCTTTGCCCAGATCCTCCCAGATCCCAGCCCCCACCTCTTTCCCCACCCACCCTTATGTTCTTTTGACTCTCTCTATCTTTAAAGCAAACAGATAAGAACAACCAAAGCACATGCAAAAATACTTTCCCACAAAACCTGGGGAGGGGTGGAGGGTTCAGATAAATCAAAAAGGCAAAAAGTTTACAAAAACACCATTGGGTTCATTTTGTGTTTGTCAGCTATTCTCTGCACCAGGAAAGTGGTTAGTACTCCAGTGAGACTCTGTTTAAAAGGGGGAAGGGCTGGAGAGATGGCTCTGCAGTTAAGAGCACTGACTGCTCTTCCAGAGGTCCTGAGTTCAGTTCCCAGCAACCACACGGTGGCTCACAACCATCTGTAATGGGATCTGATGCTCTCTTTTGGTGTGTCTGAAGACAGGGACAGTGTACATTAAATACATTAAATAAATGCTCTTAACCACAAAGCCATCTATCCGGCCAATAAATAGATTTTTTTTTTTTTTTTTTTTTTTTTTTTTTTTTTTTTTTTTTTTTTTTTTTTTTTTTTTTTTGGTTTTTTGAGACAGGGTTTCTCTGTGTAGCCCTGGCTGTCCTGGAACTCACTTTGTAGACCAGGCTGGCCTCGAACTCAGAAATCCGCTTGCCTCTGCCTCCCGAGTGCTGGGATTAAAGGTGTGCGCCACCACCGCCCGGCTCCATAAATAGATCTTTAAAAAATAAGATAAAATAAAATTTAAAAAGCAGTTATCAGCTGCAGATAGCTTCTTGCTTAGGAGTAGGCACCCCAGTCCGCTTCCTCCTCTCAGTGCTGGGACGCTGTCCGGCCTGAACCTGTCTAAGCCTTGTGGCTGCTACCACAGTCTATGTGAGGGCATCCGTCCTGTTGTACTGGAAGACATTGTTTCTTTGCAATCACCTAATCACCTCTGGCTCTTACAATCTCGCTTTCTCCTCTTCTGAGTAAATCCCAGAGCCCTGAAGGGAGAGATGTCATGGCGACACCCCACTGAGACCTGAGTGCTCCCAGGTCCCTCACTTCTTGCACACTGTACAGTTTGATAGGATTTTTCCAATTGCAGCCCTCCCTTTTTGTAGTTTTACAAAATATATGCTTCCAGATGCTTAATCTTAGAGACCCAGGTTGAGATCTGGGTAGGACCTGGGCATTTACAATTTTTGTTGCTGTTCTTTTTTTTTTTTTTTTTTTTGGTTTTTCGAGACAGGGTTTCTCTGTATAGCCCTGGCTGTCCTGGAACTCACTTTGTAGACCAGGCTGGCCTCGAACTCAGAAATCCACCTGCCTCTGCCTCCCGAGTGCTGGGATTAAAGGCGTGTGCCACCACGCCCGGCTTTTTTTTTTTTTTTTTTTTTGGTTTTTGGTTTTTGGTTTTTGGAGACAGGGTTTCTCTCCCTGGCTGTCCTGGAACTCACTTTGTAGACCAGGCTGGCCTTGAACTCAGAAATCCACCTGCCTCTGCCTCCCGAGTAAGGTGTGCGCCACCACACCCGGCTGCTGTTCTTATTTCAAGACAGAGTCTCTCTGTGTAGTCCTGGCTGTCCTGGAACTCACTTTGTAGACCTGACTGACCTCGAACTTGGAGATCTGCCTACCTCTGCCTTCTGAGTGCTGGGATTAAAGATGTGCAACACCTAGAAAACACAGGGAGGGAAGGGCTCCGGATGGAGGATGTAAGTAACCGGGTTCAAGGCTGTCAGGACTTGGCTCCTCAAGGACCTGGCTGTTTCCTTAACTTTATTTAGCTTCTTGTAGAAGTAAGTGATCTGTGCCCTGACTTCTAAGATGGTGGTGGGCACTCTGAGATCTGAAATAAGAGCTCAGTTGCTATTGTTCTTATTTCTGCTAATCCCTTCCCTACCTCAAAGTCTGAGAAGCAGAAGAGGTTTGGAGCAGGGAAGAGGTCACCCAGCTGATTTTTCTCCTGCCCAGATCCTCAAATCTACTAAGCCGCTCTCTCCCCAAGACCATGAGACCTCACTCTCCCTTATTCTTATGCTTGGTAGAAGGAACCAGAGAATAGGGCTTGGCTAGGGCCTCTGTGTGTCCTCAAGTGGGAGCGAGTACAGGTCCTGCCTTTACTGGGAAGAGTATGTGGGAAGAGAAGAGGAGAAATAAAACAGAGGGCAGGATTAATGGCGTGGCTTCACAAGCTAATAGCGCATTTACCAACATCTCCTCCTCTGACTCTCCCATCCCATCCAGGAGAAATGGCCACAACTTGAGGCAGCCTGTCTCTAGGAGTCCTGGTCCAGCTCCTCTGAATCTCTCTACCTCCCTTGATTTTGAAGTCAGAAAGAAAACTTCTCACAGTGAGGGAGACTCTTGTATATCCACAACCTCCTCTGGAGATGAAAGTTAGATGCCAGTGTTTCCGGTCAAGCCTGTGCTATCCCCAGAGCTGCCCAGCTCAATGGAAAATGTTATATGTGTTGATGCTTTGGGGAACCTATGCCCTCAAAGCCCTGGCACTTTCCAGTTTCTTCCAGCCCATCCTTCTTATCACATCATCTCTCTCTCTCTCTCTCTCTCTCTCTCTCTCTCTCTCTCTTTCTCTCTCTCTCTTTGTGTCTCTCTCTGTGTATCTCTGTCTCTGTCTCTCTCTCTCTCCAGGCCTTCTCTCTGGAAGCTGAACTGGAGCTGGATTCCCAAATAAACAGTAACTAATTGGATTAGGAGCTGATAATACTGTTGACCTTTCTTAATGTCTGCTGGCTGTCTTTCCACCACACTGAGGCTTAATTGTATAGGGTAGGGAGAAGGGTGGGGGACTTCCAGGAGTGAATCCTGACCCCTGTTAACCTCAGATAAAATGGGCTCAGCGTCTTCCCAACTGCCTGTCATCCCCCATGGAGCAGGAACACACACATGCTCCCAGTCTCATCAAATAATTACACAGATGATACACACATGCATAGGCATGCATGCAGAGATGCAAAGGCTCCCAGAGGCACTCTGAATCCACACATGCGCACAGTGGACTTTGAACCTGGATTGTGTGCATGCATAAGTCCCACTCAAGTGAGATACGTGCAAAATTGCCTATGTGATAGACAAGTACATTCATATGCACAGTACCACACATTTGTAAAATGCAAGCACAGAGGTTCACATAGACAAATATAATCATAAAGATGATGTAAATGCATTATAAATATGCAGATGAATGACCACAGATACTGACACATGAAAGTAAAATACACTGGCAGACACACAATACTCCATACCTAATGCTTGGAGAGATCAGCATATGAAATACATGACACATGTGCATGCACACACATGCTTACCATGCACATACCTTTGCACACTGTGCACACCGGAGCCCTCTCCCTCCCCCAATACATACAGGCCATTGGCCCCTTCTCAAACGCCAACTCTTTCAGTTTCTGCTGCTTCTATTTTCTATATTTGTTCCTGGGAATGTTCTGAGATCCTGAGTTTATGGGTCTCTTGGAGTTCTGGTCCAGTCTCTGTGCATGTCTCCATCTTATCTTTGGGACCCAGTGTCTGCTATCTCTCATCCTGGCATACTGGCTGATAGGGTAATAGAAGGGCAAGAGAAAAGAGGAGGATTGGAGAAGGGAGCCAGAGAAGGTGGAGAAGAGGGCCGGGAACCAGGGGAGCGGCGAGGGGCGGGGAGCACGGGCGGGGGAGGGGCGCCTGCCTGCGCACAGCAGATGTTGCAGCTCCTCGGATGGAGCTGTTAATGTAAGTGGAGTTTCTGCAATGGTAATTAGGAGGGCCCTCATTACCCTGGCGGAGCCGGCTGAGAGCCGATAAAGCCGAGGGGGAGAGGGGCCGACATCAGGGTAATGGGGGAGTAGGGCCATTGAGGAACTGGAGCCGAGCCGGTGACTGCTCTGTGCGCAGCTGGAGCGGGGCGAGAGGGATGCGGAAGGGGGGCGTGGGCCGGCCCGGAGCCCGAGGTGGGTCCGGACTAAGAGCTGCTAGGCTTTGGCTGCCAGTGCACAGAAGAGGGCCTGCAAGGACCAGGTCACGAGTTGGCCTTATCTGCCAGAGGGGCGGACTGAGGAAGGTTACTGCCCAGCAGGCCCCACGGTCTCAGGCGTCTGTGCTTGCATTCACCCTAACAGCTGGACGGAGTTGGGATCAGAAGATGAGGCTATGGAAGGGGCAGCTTCTGCTTCTAGAGGCCTCTCCATTGTACAAGCATGTGGAACCCAGGTATAGACTCTAGAATATGCAATAGGAATGTTAATGACCGTGTGGGAGACTCCAGAATGTCATGTTTGACTGGAAAGGACGAGCTGCCAGAAGTTGGACCCCTAACTCTTTTCTTTTTGGATATTTGGAGTTTGAACTGAGTCCTTCTGTCCTTCTCTTCTCTTCTCTTCTCTTCTCTTCTCTTCTCTTCTCTTCTCTTCTCTTCTCTTCTCTTCTCTTCTCTTCTCTTCTCTTCTCCCCCTCTTCTTCCCTCCCCTCCCCTCTCTTCTTCCCTCCCCTCCCCTCTCTTCTTCCCTCCCCTCCTCTTTCTGTCTCTCTCTGTCTCTGTCTCTGTCTCTGTCTCTGTCTCTCTCTCACACACACACACACACACACACACACACACACACACACACACACAGAGGGAAGCACCCAAATTAACAAACTGCTGCTGGCAGCCAGTTCCTAGAGCCCTAAGCATCTTGCTTTCCTTTCTGGCGGCCTTAAACCAAGCAAAAGAGGCTGGGAAGATATCCACCTGCAGCTGCTCCCCAGCCAGGATCTCCCACCAGAAGGGGTCCAGAACCCAATCTGCTGTCAACGCCAACTGGGTATTCTCAGTTGAACTCCAGAGCTCTCCCCACTGAAAAGTGAGCGGCTTTGCCTATACACTCAACTGCGAGCAGAATGCCCCCCCCCGGGGGGCTTAGCCAGGAGGCTAAGAATCTGCAGCCCAAGCAGGGCAGGGGAATGGAGGGGGTCTTTGCAGGCAATCTCCAGCAGAGGTCCCATTGCCTCTTTATATGTCCTTCACTCAAGCCCCACCTCGGATGCTCAAGGTCATTTGACCCTGGCCAGCCTGGTCTACTGACTTAAGGATTGCCTAAGCCCTCCATCACGGAAAGCATAGACCAGACAGAGGGCCAGGCAGGTTTTTACACCAGGCAAAGGGAAAATCGAGCCTTTGCTGACCCCCAAAGGTAAAACAGCACTTCCCATAAGACTGAAAGGACCTGTCTGGCGTCTCTGAAGAGACCAGAGGAACAGAGCTCCTAAGCTTGGGGAGAGCCCCAGATCCCTCGTCCACACTTAGCTGTGTGGCAGAGCAGGGGTTAATGGGGAGAGGCTGCAAGGCTGGAGCAGGCGGTGGCTCCCGCCTCCACCCCCCCCTGCCCCCCAGAGTTGCTGACTCTTCTTTTTGTTCAGGCTGACAGCGAGCACCTGGTGTGCTCCTGCTACAATATTGCTCCTGCCTCTTTCCCCCCAGGCCCCAGGCTCTCTTCTCCCCCTCCCTGCCTGAGGCAGCCTTCCTCTCTGCCTCCTTTTTTTCCCCCTGCCCCTCCTGCCTATGGCCTCCCAGGCGCCCCCCACCCCACCCCAACCACCACAAGCACCAACCCTGCGGTGTCAATAAACACAACATATGCTGCCATTAATGTGAAAATCGCACCCTCCACTCCATTCATCCCCTCAGCCTGCCTGCCTGCTGGGGGTGGGGGGTAGGGATGGGGGTGGCAGAGGAAAGGTCAAGTGGGAACCGTTAACTACCCCCCCCTCTGCTCCATTCCCTTACCCCTTCTCTGTGCTGTAAGGGGGCGGGGCATGGACAGAATTTGGTTGAGGGTTTCTGAGACAAATTCTTTAACTTCCCCCACCCCCATGTCCCCCATAGAGAAATGTGAAAGTCTTCCTCCTGCTGTCCAATCGCCTCCAACTCCAGAGGGAGGGCAGGTGAGGCCTGAGGCCCGGCAAGGAGAGCCAAGCTGGTGAGAGAGTCACAGGGGTCCTTTTTTTGTGTGTGTGACAAGTTAGGAGTATCCCCTACCACTCCAACTTCTTTGAACTTGTGTCAGTCTGTCTACCCAGTTCTAAAAGAGGAACCAAAAGTGCGTAGGTGATCTGGGGCATCAGGAAGCCTTTGTGGAGGGAACCACATACTTTAGATGGCCAAGGAGGGAGTGGCCTGGCCTCAGTCTCGTCAACTAAATCACTGGTTCCAAGACAGCAGGGAACAATAAAGATAAAAATAATATAATAACAACAGCTAACATGTGTTGAGGGCTTATTTATGTAGCAGGCATTGTGCTAAGCATGTTATAGGCTTTATCTAATTTGTTCCCCCTAAGACCCTATGGGGAAGTTACAACGGATGGCCCCATTTCACAGCTGAGGAAGAACAGGCTCAGTAGGGATAGCTATGTGTGCTCACAGAGCGCCAGGACCAGTGCGGGAGACAAGGCCAGTGACAAGGTGAGGTCAGCGTTCCTATTAGGGCCACCTTACAAAAGAAGAAAAAAAACTCTTGGAAAGGCTTAATACCTTGTCTCAAGTCCCAGCTAATACTAAGAAGGTAGCCAGGAACCTGGGTCTGTCTGGTGGCCAAAGTTTGAGATCTCAATTCCTCTATATTCCTGCCTCCTTTTCCTGTTTTTCTCTACCTGCAGAAGTATTGGCACCATGCCCCTCCAATCCACTTCACTCGGGGTTGGAACCGCTGCAGGGCAGCAGAGAACTGAAAGCGGGTGACCAGCCTGAGCCCAACTCCTCCCTTGCTCTATGGTCACTCCTTGCTACTGCTGAGCTTGGCCCATCCAGCTTTTGTCCCCATTCTGAGGATTCGCTGTGAACAGGCCAAGTGCCCCTTTAGGCTCCCAGAGCACAAAGCCATTGTGCTTGGCTCTGCAGCTCCTCGCTTCTGAGACTCCAGTTGCTTTATTGATATTAACCTAACCCCCACCACACTTCCCCACTTGCCCTGGCCCAGTCTGACAGGCAGAAATCTGCTGCCTGGGCACCACCCTGACCTCTCTTTTCCTCTTTCATTATCTACTCTCGGGCACCAGGGAGCCGGCACCAAAATTAAAACAATAACTAAAACCCGAAGTGGGCCCAGCAGCCCCCATTCGCACCCCCGGGAAGGGAAAAAAGGCCACAAAAACACCTGGAGAGGAGAATAATCAATGGGGTGGGAGGGGGGACTCAATCCCATGCCAGGACCCCCACCTGTCTTAACCCTTTCTCTCCTGCACAGTAGCCAGGACACCCTCATGTTATCCCTCTTGCTCATTCTATATATATATATAAAAATCAACACAGCAGACTCAGGCATCAGCTCAGCCATTTAGTACTTTAGGGTTCAAGAAAAAAACTGAGACTATGTAAGGCCCCCAGCAACCCATCCTTTGTGGCCAAGAGCCCTAAAAGACCCCAGTCCTGCCAAAGGAGGAAATTCCTCTGCAGGCAAATTCTTGGAGGATTTTCTGATTACTTGGTGATTGGGACTAAACACTTGATAAAGTATACTGACATATTTCGTCTTCACAGCAACTCAGGAACGAGGTGATGATATTGTTCCCACTTATCAGATGTAGGAAAGTCAAATGTACCCACACTTCTGTCAGCTACGGAATCACAGGAGCAGGTTCTAAAGCAAGCTCAGTGCTCTGTCCCGGGAGCCTCTGACTTGACCGTTTTGCTGAGCAGCGTGGGTAGCTCTCTCCAGAGTACTGTGGAGCTTGGCTAAACAAGGAGGTCTAATTCAGGGATACTCTAGCTCCTCATTTCCCAGGTTATAGAATAGGACCCCTGTGACCTGTCATCTCATTTCAGAGTGGCCAGCCAGAAGGAAAAGTGGTGGAAGCAGGGCTAATTCAAGCGTTGCTAAGGGCAGCAGAGGGGGCAGCTATAGTTGAGGTCAAGTGGAGGGCCAGAGAAACTTGGCAAAGTTTGTTCTCTCTGACTGAAGGTGTGTTTCCTCAGGCAGCCCACCAGGATGTCTAGGGACCAGAGGCTCCAGCAGAGGGTGCCATACAAGAGTGAGGAGACAAAGTTAGTGGCACCAAACTGTCCTGTCTCAACCTTCTTAGCTGGTCTAGAGGGAAACTCTAACCACCCACACCAAACTTCCTCCTTCAGCAGGGCCCTTCTCTGCTTCCCTTCATCCATACTCCAGCCCCAAGGGGCTTCAATTCACCTTATTATCTTAGCCCAGCAATGAACAAGCCCTTGTTCACCTTGCTTCTGCTGACACAAGAATGGGACTCTTCAAAGGCATTGTAGTAGGGAGAGAGAGAGAGAGAGAGAGAGAGAGAGAGAGAGAGAGAGAGAGAGATATCAGAAGAGCCAAATGTGTTCTTATTACAGCCAGGCACTGATCATAAGGACTTTGCCTAAAATCTTCCCTAAATTCTAAGAGGTAGGGACCCCTATTCTACAGATGGAGGAAAAGAGGTTCAAGCTGGTAAATGCCACAGCTGAGATTTGGATCCAGGCAGCACACCCTTATGTAACACATGTTTTTCCAAAGCAGAGAGGGAGAGGGAGAGAGGGAGACAGAGAGAGGGAGAGAGAGAGACAGAGAGAGACAGAGGGAGACAGAGAAAGACAGAGACAGAGAGAGACACAGAGAGAGAGACAGACAGACACACAGACAGAGGCTTTAAAGCTCTTTCAATTTCTTTTTCTTGTTGTTCTTGTTTGTTTGTTTTGTTTTGTCTTTTTGAGACAGGATTCCTCTACATAGCTGTAGCTGCTCTGGAACTCACTACGTAGACCAGGCTTGTCTTGAACTCACATCCACCTGCCTCTGCCTCCCAAGTGCTGGGATTAAAGTCCTGTGCCATCACAGTTAGCTTCAACTTTTTCATAGTACACTAGACTAAACACTTACATTCCCCATGGCATCCTTGCCCATCACTGCAGTCCTATAAGGCATGGCAAAGTGGGGCATGCATTAACAATGCCAAAGGAATTCTAAAACAACCCAAGTCCTCAGAGGATTGCCTGCCAGACCCTAGCACAAAGATAGGTATTTACCCTGATCTTAGCATTGGCCGGTGTAGGTTCTAGACTCAGCCACACTGACTAGCCAGAGGTTCAGTGATACCAGAGGCAGGTCTTCTGGTCTGATCCTTAAGCCTTTCTGAAACCTTCTCTTTATTCATCTCCCTACACCATATGAGAGCCAGTATTGGCTTCCATAGTTAGTCCTTAGGGCCCCCAAATATCTACCTCCATTTCCCTCCACAGACTCCTCAGCATCCTTAGGAGCCCTCAGGGGCCACTCTTCCTTCAGCTCAGGTCTCAGTTGTGCCTGTCAGCCTGCAGCATATGGTTAGGGCCAGGGCCACCCTTCAGAAGCACAGCTCCCTCACTCTGGCCCCTTCTGAGTTTAAGTTGTCCTGGAAGCCAGAAGCCCTCTACTTCCAACTGTCCCCGGCCCCATCGGGACAGACACTATTTTGCTGTCCCCTCAACACAAGCCCTCTGCTGCTCTTGTTCCTGACACAAGAGTTTCCTCCAAATCCCCACACTGCCTTCTGTGACCCACTTAGAATCCTAACTCCATGCACCTAAAATAGAAAGCACTCAATGCAAGCTTTTCGCTTCCCGCTACTGCTGAATAAAGCTTGCCTCTCAGGAAAAAAATAGAGATACAGAGCCACCAACCAAAGTAACAGTTGCCCACCTATTAGAAATGTTCAACCACCATTCATTTGTCCAGGCTAACACAACTGTTTCCTACTTGCCTGCAGTGATATCAGTTCATGTGAGTCTCTCCTAGTATGTGATGTGGTGTGTGTGTGTGCATGAGAGAGAGAGAGAGAGAGAGAGAGAGAGAGAGATCTGGGCATTGATCCGGCTCCATTGATAGCTGATTGTTTTCACACGTGACTCGGTTGCATTCCTCAAATCTCCGCCCTTCTGCACGGTTTGCATGACAAGCAGCTAGAAGCCTCAGTGGGGAGAGGTCGCTCACCTCTGACCAGGATATAATTGGAAAAAGAAGGTCATTGCCGCCTTTGCTTCTGGGGCAGATCGGCTTCGTTCCATTTGTGTCACAAGCTCTTGCCAGCACGTATTCTCATTGACATGGAGACAATGGCTGTGCCCCACTATGGAGCCCACAGAGATGTGCTCAATGTGACACAAACATACCACAGACCCACACTCTCTCTCATCAGGGCAGGCATGTACACTGTCACGCACACACAATAGGTGCTGTCAATAAACACAGATGACATTGATGACACACAGGACGATGGGTACCCAGTGACATCCAGACAGAGAGGATGCACAAAGAGAAGCAAAAAGCAATGTTTATCCAATGACACAGATACCCCCACATTCACACATTTGTGACATGGCCATATTCAGAAGGGCAAATACCTAGGGCTGAGCTACCACATTCAACCAAAACAAACAAACAAACAAACAAACAAACACCCAGCGTATCAGTAGTGGCTCTCTTTAGGTAATACCCACTTGGAATTGTATCAGAATTAAGTGGGGGAGCTCTGACAAAGGTACATGATTCCAGAAACCCCTGCTGGCACATGCACACCTCTTACAGTTAAGGTATGTGAGTAAATCTATTTGTGTTAAAGGAGCCTCATCAAGCAGTTCTGATGGAAACAGAGGCTGGGGATCACTGACGTGCCTCTGCCATTGGGCTCTCCTCTTCCTGATGGTACAGCTCGTTGGCAGGGAGGTTGGGCTGTTTGTTCTTCTCACAGTCCAGGAAGGGACAGGTTCCAAGCTGATGAAAAGAAAGGGGTGATGTGTCAGTGACCAAGAGATTAGGTGGTCAGACAGTTCCCAGGAACTGAAGGAGTTAAAACTGGGCTTCATGCCATTGATCCTTAGCAACCTTGGCTGGCCTGGTTAGCACCTTATTCAGTGCGTTGAAGGACCCCTCTCGTGGGGACATTTCAAGAATTCCATATACCGCCATCAGGATGTGAAGGACTAAATGCCATACCCAGGTCGAGCTGACAGTAACCATTGGCTAACCCCAGGCTCTGTGACAGTCTTTGGGCAATAAACTGCTCCAGGGTCCCAGGGAAACCAGCCCAATACTAGCGAAAGTCAAAGGCTCCTCCTATTCCTGGGCAGGGGCGCTGCCCTACTCCCACCCAGCTGCATGCACCCTAAGGCCTCTGGGAGAGGGTAGAGGTCGTTGGCCATGCAAGGACCAGGCATTGGAAGCGACAGGTCACAGCCTCGACAAGGAAGCTCAGAGATCCCCTTGGCGACCAATAGGGTCGCGCCGCCCCCTGGCGGTTCCACAGCACAGTTGAGGTCGGAAAAGCCAGCGGCTTGGGGGTCGCACAGCTCAGAGACTTGTTCCTCCTTCCTCAATTCTAGGGGTCGAAGGATGCTAAAGCGATGTCCCCATGAGGACCTTCTGTACCGTCCTTCCCTTTGACCCTCCCCGTTCCCTCCTTNTCCCAGGTCGCTGGGGTCCGGGCCCGCGCCTGCCGCGCACACGCACGCGCGCACACGGAAGGCAGGCGCTGGGTATATAAATATCTCCCGCTCTCCCCATAGCCGGGCAGATTTATTCCGCTGCCAAGCCTGCAGAAAATTGACTTGTTCATGGAGGCGGCTATTGACACATCACCGGGGGGAGGGTTAGGGGAGAAAGCAGTGGAGCCGGCGCCCCTCCATTATACGTTAATGTAATCAGCAGTGTGCGAAATGACTGCGCGGAAAATAGCATCACTGACATTTATATTAGAGGATATTGATGGCAGGAGCTGTGACCGCATCACTCTGCCTCCCGTTTCCACGGATTGACACAGGAGCCTCTTGTTGGCTCCATCCACGCTTGCCTCCCCTCCCCTCCCCCTCCTTCCCTTCTCTCTTACTCTCTCCACCCACTCTGTGTCTCTCTGGCTCTCCCCCTCTCCGCGTCTTACCCCCACTCTGCTTGTTCCCTCTTCTGATCATTCATTTTCCAAACAATTCTTGAGTACCTACTGGGTGCCCCTCTCAAGGGTCTTTGCTCGTGAATTTGCCTAGGTTTATCCCTCTCTTCCCACCACCCCCCTTTCTGCTTTTGCCCTCTCTCTCCCGCCTCCCCAGCTCAGCTTCCCCTCCCCCTTCCTGCCTTGGCTCGATGGCTGGACCGCTGCTGTCACAGCAGATAGATAATTGAAAAATGGTCCTCACCTTTGCAGCCAGCAGGAGTGGTTCAGGCGGTAACCGCTGGGGTTACCTACTCCATCTCTCAGGCCCAGGCTCCAAAAGAGATTCTGAGGAAATTGGATTTTACATGGCTGTTTTATCCGGGCAGAGGTTTTAGTGTATATAAATACAGGCAAGGACGCTTTGGCGGGAAGGATGAGTGAGGCCAGATGTTCTGCTCTACCTACGCCACCTCCAGGTTCAGAGGAGGCGGGCAGGCCTTGGGCTCTGCTCTGGGTCCCAGACCTGAACATCCCTGCACTGCCCGTCATTCCCGTCATTATTAGGGACAGAAAGAGGTTAATGCCTATCAGCAGCTCCTCCAAGGCTGTCTTGGGAATACAAGTGTCTTTGTCAGGGCTTTGCAAGGCACGATGCTGAGGAGAAGAAAGAAAGGAAAAAGACCGTTGAAGTTTGAAAGCTAATTCTCTCAGGAAATATTTATGGAAACTTTACCTTGAGTATTGTTTGGGGGGTACAAGAGTAAGTGGTTTAGGCATAGTTGTTGCCTTCAGGAACAGTCTGCTTAGGGCATTGTGGGAGCTCAGGCTAGAGAGAAAAAAAAAGGCCAGGGGTGGGAAATAAAAGTAATGTTAAAATTTCTTCTTTGGGACCTGATCAAGAGGGGAGCTTGGAAAAAGAAGGTAACAGAGCACGCTGGGAGATGGAGACCCCTCCCGGGTACTCTGACCTAAGAGCAGGATGGGAGATGGAGACCCCTCCCAGGTGCTCTGACCTAAGAGCACTTAGTTCTCAGCAGTCGCTGAACCTGTGGGCCAGCTCACCTCCAAGATGGGAGTCTCTGGAGGGCTAAAGTGCTGTACCATCAAGGATCCAAACTCAGGGTGGAAAGAGGACCCGAGTGGGGACTGCTTTGGGGGAGGTCTAAATGGGAGGCCCAAGGCCAGCTAGGAACATCAGAAGAAGCCAAACATGTGAGACTGTCCATATGTAAAGGGAAGACATTTACCTTGGCTTACAGTTTTTGGACAATCCAGTTCATGATCAATTAGCTCTGTTGTTTTGAGCCCCAAGGCAAGACAGAAAATTATGGCAAGCGTCTGTGGCAAAGCAAAAATCACTCCCTTCATAGCCGGGAAGCAAGAGAAAGAACTAAGTCCTGGAGGTACAATGCTTGTCCAGCATGCAGAAGGCTCTGGGTTCAATTCCAAGCACCGAAGGAAGAAGGAAACGAAGATCAGGAATCAGATGAGAAGAAAGGAGGGGAGGCAGTGGATGGATAGAGGGAAGAAAGAAAACCAAATCTCCTTTGTAATCAAGACACCCCCCACCCCCAATTCCAATGGGTGTCATATCTCCTGGGACTAAATCTTTAATACATGGGCCTTCTAAGGGCTTGAGATACAAACTACAGCAGGAAGAAGTAGAAGCTGGGGGTGGGGACAGGGGAGGGGCGGCAGAGGCGGGACAAGGGCGGGGCGGGGCAGGGCAGGGGCGGGGTGTGTGTGTGTGTGTGTGTGTGTGTGTGCTCAGAGAGGATTCTTCAGCACCTGAAGCCTCAGTTGCAGTCACAAGCAGGGTTTTGTTTTTTTGTTTTCTTCCACGTGTTGCCTGATCTCTGAAATGAATCCAAGAAACTGAGGGAATCATTGCTATTGTTAAGAAGAGGAGATTGCTTGAGCCCGGAGATTGCTTGAGTCCTTGGCTGAAGGGCTGGAATTAAGTGGTGGACCCGGACACAGACTGCTCACTGAAAAGCTCCTCCTGAGCACAGGACAGAGAGCAGCTGTCTCACCATAGCCACATCACTGAAAGCTGGACCGACTGCCCCCGCCCCCCAGAGCAACACCCCGAAGCCCCCTGTTCTCGTCCACATCGTTATGTTGTTACATCATCAGCTTTGGGGCAGGACAGGTGCAGGATGGATCATAGCCATCCTCCCAGCTGCTCCCACACATCCCAGGCACTCCCAGATGGCATCCTGGGAACGCCAGTCCAGCTGTATGGTGGGAGTAGTCTGGGGTAACTAGACTCCTTCTCTGAACTCTCCCCACCTGATCCTTGTCAGCGTTTTCCTCCTCCTCTAAAGATTACATCCATCTGCCAGCTCAGTGCAAAGGAGTTTCTTTTCAGCTGTCCAGGAGTTAGGCCTTTCTCCTTGCCTTCATTACCTGTGCCTCCCTCAGCCTCTGCCCTCAGAGAACCACAGGGAAGCAGACTCTCACTCTCCAGCTTCCTCCGCCCCCAGCCACTGTTTTTATTTTCTCTTCCTGGGACTCATTTGATATACGGACCCTAAGATTCCAATTTAGGAGGTTGAATGTTTGTGCCCCTCTAAAACCCTTGTTGAAATTTAACCTTCACTACAATAAACAGTATTAAGAGATGTCTATGAGGGATGACTAGGTTGTAAGAACCTGCCTTCATATCTGTTAGGGGCCAGAGAGATGGCTCAGTGGTTAAGAGCACTGGCTGCACTTCGAAAGGTCTTGAGTTCAATCCCCAGCACCCACACGGAGGCTTACAAACATCTATAATGAGATCTGAATCCCTCCTCTGCTGTGCGTGAAAACAGAGCACTCATGTACATAAAAGAAATAAATCTAAAACATAAAGTTAATGTCCTTATAAAGGGCTGGGAGGAAGCCAGGCGGTGGTGGCTCACTCCTTTAATCCCAGCACTTGGAAGGCAGAGGCAGGTGGATCTCTGAGTTTGCGGCCAACCTGGTCTACAAAGTGAGTTCCAGGACAGCCAGGGCTACACAGGGAAACCATGTCTTTAAAACAAAAACAAACAAACAAACAAAAAACAAGAAGGGGCTTGGGGGAGCCTATCTGTCTATTCCCAACTGTTTGAGGGTGCATCAAGATGTACCATCTATGAAGCAAAGGGAGCCTTGAACAGTGTGGGGAATAATTTTTAGTTATTTACATTTTGTAATAGCAGCAGGAGTAGACTAAGACCTCTCAAACAGACTGGGGCTGAGAGCACAGTGCATGTGTACAACGAGTGTGTGCACATCTAGGACACAGGGGCTATCACTTTTAAAGCAGTTTTGGTTTTTCTGTGCCAATCAAATTAGGAAACTGAGGGTTGGGGTTGTAACTTAGTTAATAGAGGGCTTGGCCAGCACACATAAAGACCTAGGTTGGATACTAACACAAATGCACACTTGCTAATCTCAGGTGAAGGTCGGAGATCAGAAGTTCAAGGATATCTTTGGGTGCATAGTGCTTTTGAGGCCGGCCTGGACTACATAAAATCCTGACTCAAAAATAAGCAAATTAGGAACTCGACATTTCAGAGGAGAAAGAGTAGCAAGAGAAGTGGCGTCCCACAGGGGAGAGATACCTCCCACTCCTCCAGGCCTTATAAAGTTAGACTTCTAGGATGTGATTCAGGATCATCTGCCCAACAAGCTATCAGATGATTCAGGGAATGGGCTTTGGAAAGAGCTGGAAGCGGAGAAACAATAACGTCACATTCACAGCAACTCAGAACCCCTCTCTTCCCTTTCCCTGCTTAAGCGGACAGCTGGAGACTGGGTTCAGAGGATAAGGGACCCATGAAAGCAGCTATGCTGTTTCTCAGGATGAAAGAAAGTTGCCAGGAGCTGGGAGGTTGAAGGTCTGGATAAAGATCCCAGTTTTACAGAGAAACACTCCCAGCCTCGGCATGAGCCTTGTCATCGAGGCTGCTGTTAGCTGTTGCACTGTGATTGGCACCGAGCCTCTCTGCTTTTAAGTTCCTCACCTGGAAAGGGAAAATACTACATTCCAGTTCTAATTTCTTCATAGCCCTGGCTGCCCTGGAACTTGCTCTGTAGACCAGGCTGTCCTTGAACTAAGAGATCCACCTGCCTCTGCCTCTCAAGTTCTGGGACTAAAGGGGTGGGTCACCACTCTCTGGCTAGTTCTAATTTCTGAAGTGTTTGGAGAGCTGGACTTGGGAAGGAGTAAAGCTACTTCAGAACTGAATATTCAGACTTCGAGACGGATAAAGACAGTTAATGGTACCGAAAGTGAGCGGAGCCTGGAATCCCTCAAGGGACACTTGGAGCCTAGGAACTGCTGTGACCAGGACAAGTGCAGAGCAGCAAATCAGCCCAGCTGTGGGAAGAAAAGCAGGCTAGATCACCAAGCAGTGCCACCTAAATTGCCTCTGCCCTGGAATCCAGCTGCAAAGCCCAGGACTGATGGGAAGAAACTCCAATTAGTAAGGCAGCTGTCAGTCACTCTCAATGGCAGGAAATCTGTGCGTTACTATGGTCTGTGCTTGAGCAAGGAATATCAGATAGGAAGTGAGATTCTGTGCTTCCTTTCTCCAGTTTCTGAGTAAGTTGCCTGCCTTACTCCGAAGAGCATTAACATCCCTTCGGCTGTTAGAGTGGAGGAAACCGGGCACCCCTGGTGGTAGAGCTGTGGTTAGCAGGGGCAACACCTCTAGACTTGTTAGAGGAACTGGGTACAGAGTATGAAGCAGGTGGAAGGGGCCAGCATGTGTGTGTGGGTGTGTGTGGGGGGGTTAGTGAGAGTAATGGAGACACCCCACTGTCATCTTGCCTTGCCAAGATGAAACAGAACAAGCCACTAGGGAGACTTGGAGCGGAAAATCGCCTTGGATGATACTCCCCAGAGGGAAAGGACTAGAAGCCCAGAGTCATGGGCAGCCAGAAGCCAGCAGTCAGGGGACGAGAGGTGAAGAGAGAAGGTATCCCTTTCCACGGATGTGCCTTGGCTCCTGACTAAGCGAAGAGGGGCAGATTTTCTGCCTTGTCCCAAGCCCCTGCATCTGCCGCCTTGTTTACCTCATGTCTATTTATAGTCACAGGCTCCAAGCCTGGTATGGGACTCTGCGATTTATATGACTATAAACTTCCAAAGGGCATGGAGAGCTGGCAGGGCAAAGATAGGGACAGAGGCAGGCCTCCTGCAGTCAACACCCTCCCACCTACTCTGACCTTAAATGCTACCAGAGAACAAGAGGTTCTAAGGCCAGACCCAGAACACCAAGCCAGGGGCAGGAAGCCACATCACTGGTTTGACCCTTCTTCCCCTGAGTTCTGGATGTGGAGTGAGGTACAGATGCTTTAGTCTGATCTCTTCACACACTTGGGAGCATGTAGGGAACTTCTGTGTGGTAGAGTGGTTTCATCAGACGATGACTGAGTGAGTCTGAGCCACTCTAGACTTCAGAGGAGGAAGTGGAAATGAAGACCTGCAGCCCAGGCTCTGCCTGCCCTACCCACTGACCAACAGGAAGAAAGATGAACCATTCTCATGGCCTCCTTCTCAGGGTGCCCTTGGAGGCCTAAGCCGGCCCACCCCTCACTCAGATCAGAGATGGTTAAGGCCTGACTATAGGATTGTGAGAGCAGCTCCTTGCTCTGTCTTTTCCCCCTAGGAGGACCCCTGTTCAGACTCTCTACTTAATATGTCTCCCTCTTTATGCTTGCCCACTCTCCTGCTCAAGTGTTTTTAGACTTTGAATGGGTGTCTAGACTGAGTTCTCCCTGCCCAATCCATACCAACCTCCCACTGCACTCCACCCTCCAACCCCCACCCTCCACTCCAGGAACTGTCAAATGAGCATTTAAGGCTGGGTAGCTCAGCTCTCTGACTGTCTCAACTGTGTGTATGACAAAAAAAAATATAGATAAAATGTTATTTCTGGATATGTCTGTGAGGGTGTTACCAGGAGAATGTTCACTTTTGGTCATTAGGATTCTAGAAGGAAGATCTGCCGTCACCCAGGTGAGGGGCAGCATCCAATCCACTAAACAAAGAGCAGAAGACCAAGCTCCGCTTTTCCTCCTGCCCTGGGAGGTGGCATTGCTGGGGACCCCCTGGTTCTCGGGGCCGAGATTATGCTCTATTGTGACAGCTCCCAGCGACAGATCTTGGTACTTCTCAGCTTCCATGATCTGTGAGCCAATCCTTCACAATAATAAATCAACGCCTCTCTCCTTCCTTTTCTTTCCTCCTGCCCTCTCATCTCAATCATGTCTGCTTCTCTGGAGACCCTTAATTCAGTGTCTGAACTCCAGCAGCTGGGTGGGGCAGGTACGAAGAAGAGAAAGCAAGCTGCATCTGGCTGGAAGGAGGGTAGAGCTCCCTTCCTGCCCTCTCCAGGGGG
The DNA here is from genome assembly GCA_902729485.2 of Mus minutoides. Lineage (NCBI taxonomy): Eukaryota > Metazoa > Chordata > Mammalia > Rodentia > Muridae > Mus > Mus minutoides. Next base: position 1,553,726 of record LR749594.1, on the reverse strand, counting down.
AGGCAGCAGAGGACCATGGGAACTGCCCCATCCAGCTATTAGCACGAGGTTCCTTCAGGCCTCTCTATCCACTTTGGAGCCCATATGGAGGCATTCGTGTGGTCTGAAGTTTTTTTTGTTTTGTTTTGTTTTTCGAGACAGGGTTTTTCTGTATAGCCCTGGCTGTCCTGGAACTCACTTTGTAGACCAGGCTGGCCTCGAACTCAGAAATCCGCCTGCCTCTGCCTCCCAAGTGCTGGGATTATGGTCTGAAGTTTTTACACTTGCAGCCCATTTCTCTGGTACAAAGATACCTTGGGAAAGCTGGCCTGTTTTCAACTTAGTCTCCTGCCCCTTCTGTTCATTCCTAAGCAGTGATTTCTTTCATAAATAACCAAAACAAACCAAAACACACTTTTGTCTCCAGCTCCTGCCCCTCTTTATACCTCTGAGCTCTCGTCACCCTGGGCCCTATGTGACATCAGACTGTATAGAGCCAGTCTGGCTGGTTTAGTTTCTCTGTTCCCTGGGTCATCACTACGATGACTACTTTTAGGTAGAACATACCCAATCTTCCCTAGGGAGTTTTACTTCCTGGTGTCTCTTCTTCTCCTATCCAAACACTTGGCAGACTTACTTCCTTGGGTACAGGGACTGGGTCTGGCCCTGGAGATGCCGAGGGAGACAGTCCTGTGTCAGCCAGCATTGGGCAGTGATGATTTGGAGGACTTAAATGCCTCAGCCTAGAAACCACACCCTCCCCCGGGCATGGGACTCCGGTCCCTCAGTCAGATAGGAAATTGGCCTTGGCAAGATCAAGGACAGGTAGAAGAGGAAGGTTAGGAAAGAAAAGGACATGGGCAGGGAAACATCTCAGTTGTTGACATAGTTAAAGAGCTAAAAGGCTTCGAAGTTAGACCCTGGGGCAGAGATCATCTCCTGTTCAAGGCTGGGGTGGGGTTGGGACAGGTGGCCTTGGTTGGAGGTCAAGAGGGACATAAGAATGATCAAGTTTTAGAGAGCCAAGGAGGGACTTTGCACTCTAACCTGGGCAGAATGACCAGGACTAGGGGTCTGACCTTGGTTTAGTAGAGTTGAAACCTCAGCAGACCAGAATCCTGTGCCAGCCAGTGACCAGCATAACCACAGCTGGAAAGGCAGCTGGGGAGATGGGAGTGGACCTACCTTCTCTCTCCCACTGAGTCACCTGGCATTTGTTCAAGATTCCAAGATGGAAGGTAGGCAGACATCTCTCCCCAATCATCTGACCTAGCACCATTTCACAGAGAAAGGGAAATGTGGAGAAGGCCCTTAGTCCCTGCCACTGCCACCACCTCATCCGCCAGCCAGCCAGCCTCGTTCTCAGACCCAGCCTGACCTCATCCCGTGGAGCTCCCAGCTGACCTGCCTGCCTGCTTGCCTGCGTGCCTGCTCCAAAAGTTTGTCAGAGATTGGATCTCACTGTGAGTTTTGTTCTATGCCCAATACTGCCAGGGCTTTAAGATAGGCTGGGAACCCCCCTCCCTTTTCCTTCCCCAGACTGGGGCTTCTAGTGAGGTGGGGCGGGGCTCCGTTGCTTTCCATTACAATGCCTTTTCACTGTGCCTCTCTGCCTGTCTGTCTTTCTCCTTCAGCCACTGTCCCCTCTCTTCTTACCCTCTCCTGGAACTGCTGAGATGGATCTCTGAAGCTTCACGTTTCTGGGGTAATTGAGTTGTGCTCCTTGATCATGCTGGGGAGGAGGCAGTGGCTGCCCATTGGTCTGGCCCTCCCCCCAACTCGCGTAGCCCCGCCCACCACGATCCGGCAGCGAGCGGGGAGTGACAGGGTGCTTCCTCTTCCCCAGCCCAGCTGCTTTCTCCAGCTCCCCGACTCCCCCTTTCTCCCCCCCCCCTCCCTGCTCCATCTCCTGCACAAATCACATGGTGACAGCGCCATCCAACCTTTGGGGAAGGGTTTGTAAATGTGTCTTCCTTAGCTCTGATCTCCAAATTGTTCCTTTTATTGCATTTGTCACGGTGAAGATTAAAGTCCCTGGGTGGCCTGCACTACAAATCACAGAGTCGGCTCTGGGAGCAGCTGCAGGTTGGGAACCGATGGAAGGGTCTGAGCCCTGGTCCAGGGTGGACTTGTGTGTACACACTCACTCACACACTCCCCGTGTGCAGTGTGAACGAGTACCTAAGAACAGAAAGCTGGGGCCCCCAATTGCCATTCTGAGCCATTTGTCCCCTCTGTAGCAAAGGATGACTTCTTCCTCCAGACTGTCTTCCAGGATCCCTCTACCCACACTAGAGGTTGTGGGGATAACTCCGTGTGGTAGAGTTCGTGACTGGTGTGTTGGAGGTCCTGGGCTCAGTTCCTAGTGCTGTAAGTAAAGGGAGCCAAGGTGAGCCTCTCCCATTCTCTAATGGATGTTGCTGTTCACGTTGGTCGGTCTTCCTCTCAGGCATGAGGGAAAGCTATGCTCACTGCAGAGATATTTTGCTCTCTTAATGGGTCAAGGACAGCCCAACAGCCAAACTCCCAGTGTCTGAGCCCCATAGGTACAGCTGGCCTGTCCTTGTCCACAGCTCCCACATCCTTTTCTTTCTCATCCCGGACACAACTGGATACAGGAGAGACACAGCCGAGGAGCCCAGAGGACAAAGCTCCCTTGTACATGCACAAAACAAAACAAAACAAAAAAACGGTCCCTTTCCTACCCTTATGAGGTGGGCTTCCTGTCTGTCCCTCATGTACATTCATAACATTCAAATTTATGCCGTAATCTCCGCCGCTCCATATGTATGAGCCTTTGATGGGTGTTTGGGTTTATGGGATGCACCCAGCCAGCCCTCCGCTCCCTCACCCGCCCACCGCCTCTAACCACTGCAAAGACGCTCGTACATAATTGACATCGGCAGATTCTTTCATTATACAAGATTTAGCATCTGCTCGGGGATCGCTCTCTCCTCACTCACTATAGATGACTTTTCCCTGCGTTTCCTATTATCAATTCAAATTAGCCCCCTCTCTCCACCCGACCAGTGCAGCGTTTACACTTGACAGTGAGGAAACCGCAAGGCTGTAATGGGCTTCTCAATTATTTAGGCCCAGTTAGGCCAGGACCCAGAAGGCCTCAACAAGGGTGTGTGCTGGGATGAGGTCATCACAGGAGAGGCTAGGGTAATAACTGCTGGATTTCTCCTCGACCTCCTGATAACCTTCACACCTCTCACCTTGGGGACTCCCCGATATCTGGGTCTACAAGGCTGAGACAGTCCCTTACTGTCCCCACACTCCCTAGTAATACCATCAGGTGTATTTGTTGTTGTTGTTGTTTTTGTTTTTGTTTTTCGAGACAGGGTTTCTCTGTGTAGCCCTGGCTGTCCTGGAACTCACTTTGTAGACCAGGCTGGCCTCCAACTCAGAAATCCTCCTGCTTCTGCCTCCCGAGTGCTGAGATTAAAGGCGTGTGCCACCATGCCCGGCTCCATCAGGTGTATTTACTCAATAGGAGCACCTAGTGACCTACGGACATTAACCAGAGAAGCAGGAGTCTTTCTTGCCAGTTGGGCCCACCCCTTCCTTTTATGAAGTCTTTCTTTAAGGCTTGGTGAAGATAAGAGGTGGTACCCCAGGACCTCAGAGAAAGGTACTGAAGCCAAACTCTGGAATGCCAGGAGAAGATGAGGAAAACAGGAAAGCCCGAGAACTCAGAGGTGTTGCAAGGGCTTTGGGAGACTTTGGCAAAGCAGAAAGCGGCTTAGGAGGCCTTTGCTCTCTGTTCAAACCACGGGGCTGTGATGAGCTGTAATTAGGTCAGTGGTGCCCACTTGCTGTGTCTCTCTGACTAGTCCAGGCCCAGCCTCCTGGGATAAAGCTCTTGGGCCCCGGGCGCTGGTCAGGAACCACTGCACTCTCTGAAGCCCTCTAAAAGCCCAAGTGCTGGGGCAGAGTCTGCCAGTCAGCACCAGGCCCGAGCCTCAGAAGACTGCCAACCTCTAGCAGTGTTAGGCAGTGTCAAACAGCCAGCTCTGCTCCCCCTCAGCCCTGGGCTCCTCGGCAGCCCTCCCCTCTCTCTCCTCTCCAGCCCAGATCAGTTTCTGAGGGCAGTGGTGGGGGAGGTGGCAGGGGGAGGTGGCAGGCGGAGGTCTGGGAGGCTGTGGGATTACAAGTGGCTTTCCCATGCTAGCCTCTGCAGAATCAAAGAATTCCTCCATCTGACTGGATTTACACTAAGTCACAGGCGTGTGGGACCTTCTTTCCCTCAGCAACAGCTGGAAACAGCCCTAAATATGATTAATTAATGCTGTGAAAAGCCCCGGACACAATTAAGGTGTGTGTGTGTGTGTGTGTGTGTGTGTGTGTGTGTATGTTGGATGGGGTGGGGGGGAGTGGGTAGGGGAGAGAGCAGGGCAACAGGAGGCATGTAGATTTCCAATTTAGCTACCTACGGGGGCCCTCCAAGGAAGCAGAATGACATTTCCCCAGAGACACTTCTTTGACATCTATCCCAGGCAGGGGTCATTTTATCCTGCCTCCAGTTTTTGACAGATTAGTCCTTTCCTTTGTCCCAAGGGCACTGGGCTATTTTCTCTCTGATGTGGGAGGGGTGGTAGGTCAGGCAGATGTGACATCTTTCCTTTACAAGTGGAATATTCTCCAAATCTCAGTTTCTCTTGCTGATTCTAACAAGCAGGGACATACCTTGTTGGACACTGCTGCTCAGACAGAAACCCAAATGGAAACAAATGGGAACCCAGAGGAAGCCGAGTGAGCGACCGATGGGTGAGCCAGACCTCCTGTCCTGTAAATGTCTCAAGGTCCGTTCCCTCCTCTACACCTGTAAGAAAGACTAAACGTTTATCCTGTGGTCTTTCCATGCCCCAGATCCAACTCTGTGTGACTAGGTCTTCATTCGCTAAGGGATGGACCGTCTTTGCCTTATCAAGATGTTTGGTGATAATCAGTATTACCTATAATGATAAGGAAGAGGGGGGGCACAGACCATTTCAACGAATCACCAAAAATTCAGTTCCAAATCTCAATAATGTCTTAGGGTTTTCTGTTGCTGTTAAGAGATACCATAACCATGGCAACTCTTATAAAGGAAAAGATTTAATTGGGGCTGGGTTATAGTTCAGAGGTTTAGTCCAGTGTCATCATGGTGGGAAGTATGACAGCGTACAGGCGGACATGGTGCTGGAGGAGCCAATAGTTCCACATCTGGATCAACAGGCAGCAGAAAGAGAGAGTGATATTGGGCCTGGGTTGAGCATTTGAAACCTCAGAGCCCACCCCCAGTTACACACTTCCTCCAGCAAGGCTGCACTTCCTAATAATGCCACTCCTTATGGGCCTATGGGGACATTTTCATTCAAAGCATCACCAGTAATAATAATATTAATAACAATAATGAATATATTTGTGTTTATACTTGAAGGATTTTATATGTGCATACAATGTATATTTTTTTAATTTTAATTGAATTTTTAAAATCTTACGTGTGTGATTGTTTTGCCTGAATGATACAAGGAGGTCAGACGAGGTTGTTGGATCCCTGGAACTGGAGAGAAGGATGGTTGTGAATCATTGTGAGGGTTCTATGAACAAACTCTGAATCCTCTGAAAGAGCTCTGACTTTGGAGCTCATGTGCTATCTCGCCAGGCCTGACAACATCTTTTTGTCACATCCACTCCCAGTGCCCCCCACCCAGTTCCACCGTGCACTGCTACACTTCCTGGGCTTTGTTTTATTTTATTTGGTGCTGGGGGTGGGGGGCGTTATTGTTTTGTTCTGTTTTTGTAACCAAGTCAAATTAGTGTTGCCCATATGCCAGTCTGTGTGGGGCCATCCACCTGGGGCATGAGGAATTTACAAGAGGCCTCCTTAAAGAGTGACTTAACGATGCCTTGCACCTTCTGCAGAAGCTGTCAGTTGCTAAAAGCTCCTCAGAGCACTGTGGGCCCTTCTTCTACCTACGCTGGAATTTTGACTAGCTTGATTGTATGCAGGTCTTGTCCAGGCTGCCACAGCCGCTGTGTCTTCATGAGTCCAACCTCTGTGTTGTGTCCACAACACAGTCCTTGCCATCCCCCAGCCTTTACATTCTTTCTGCCAGCTTTCTGACGTGTTCTCTGAGCCTCCTTGAGGTGGGAGGAGTGATACAGAGGTATTTATTTGGGGTTGAACACACTCCCTGTCACATATTATCAGAATTTTGACAAGTTAGGAATTTTGTTTTTGTTTTGTTTTTTTGAGACAGGGTTTCTCTGTGTAGCCCTGGCTGTCCTGGAACTCACTCTGTAGACCAGGCTGGCTTCGAACTCAATAATCCGCCTGCCTCTACCTCCCAAGTGCTGGGATTAAAGGCGTGCACCACCACTGCCTGGCTAAGTTAGGAATCTTTGCATTCACTGATTCCCACTGCAAAAAGATTTTTGGGACCAAGTTTAAGAGTATCATAAATCTATGGGGATAAGCATAATCACTTAGAAGGCCATAAATTATTATTTATGACAGTAGACTCACATGCTTCTGTGTTGCCGAAATGATTCAGTTCAAGAAGAGGTTGCCTGAGTTCTAGCACTGATGGAATGAATGAGCATGGGAGAACCCCATGATCTAATCCTCATCCCTGGTCCTTCTGGGGTCAAGGGGACATCTTAATAGCCTGGTGTACTGGCTAGTTTTTATGTCAGCTTGACATAGGCAGAGTCATCTGAGAAGAAGGAACCTCAGCTGAGAAAATGCCTCCATAAGACTGGGCTGCAGGCAAGCCTGCAGAGCTTTTTCTTAATTAGTGATTGCTGCAGGAGGGCCAGCCCATTGTGGATGCTGCCATCCCTGGATTGAGCAAGCTATAAGCCCATTGTGGATGCTGCCATCTCTGGGTTGAACAAGCTATAAGGAGCAAGCTAGTAAGCAGTACCCCTCCCCTCCATGGCCTCCACATCAGTTCCTGCCTCCAGGTTCCTGTCCTGTTTAAGTTCCTGTCCTGACTTCTTTCAATCATGGACTACAATGGAGAAGTTTAAGCCAAATAAACCCTTTCCTCCCTAACTTAATTTTTGTTATTGTGTTTCATTGCAATAATAGTACCTCTAACTAGGACACCAGGTTTTCAGGAGAGCAACCCAGGAAGGTTTGGGAATGTCCAGATGTTCCTTTGGAAAGGGTCTCCATACTTCTTGGTAGAGCACATAGCAATCAATGTTCCTGAACTTAAACCACCAGGACTGGAGTCAATATCTGGGTACCAAAACCAAGGAAGATGTAGATCTTCCTCGTCAGCCCTCCCTTGTCTCCCAGGAAGAGACTAAGCTTTGCAGGGCAGTGACCTTTGGGAGCATTGGTGACATTCCTGGTCTTTGCTGGAAACAGAGTAGAGATGTTAAGGCCCACACCAGCATTTCATATGCTGCACCTCATAGAACATTGGGCCATCAAGTGAGGTAGTTATCATTGTCTTCTACTGATGAGATAAGAAAATGGAGGCTCTTGCTTGGAGCATCAGAGCTGGTTCAAAGCCACACATCTTTCTCTTCAGGGGCAATGCATTCTCGAGTAAGTCAATACAGAGTCTTACAGCGATGGGCATAGGTTCCAGAGTTAACAAATGAAAATACAGGATTCCCAGGAAAACCTGAGTTCCAGATAAACCAATAGGCTTTCATAAGTGAGGCTGCAGAGAAAGATGGCTCAGCAGTTAAGAAAACTTGCTCTTGCAGAGGACCTGAGTTCAATTTCCACCCACGTGGCAGCTAATAGGTGTCTTTAACTCTAGTCCCAGGGGATCCAATGCCCATTTTGATATCCAAAGGTTCCTGCATGCATGTGATACACATATATATATTCAGGCACACATGTGTCACTGGTCAAGAACACTCAGTGCTCTTGCAGAGGCACCAGGTTTGGTTTCCAGCACCCACCTGGTGGGTCAGAACTGTCCATAAACCCAGTTACAGGGGCTCTGATGCCCTCTTCTGACCTCCTTTGGTACCAGGTACATACATGGTACACAAATATATGTGAAGACAAAATACCCATGCACATAAAACAAATAATTTTTAAAAGATAATCATTTATTTTTACTTTATGTGTCTGGGTGTTTTGCCTACATGCATATCTGTGTACCAGGTATATGCATTGCCCAGAGAAGACAGAAAAGCATCAGATTCCCCCCTGGAATTGGTATTACAGAGGATTCCGACCTATCATGTTGGTGCTGAGAATCAAATTCTCAAGTCCTTTGAAATATTATCCAGTTCTCTCAATCACTGATCCATCTCTTCAGTGCTCCCCACCCCACCCCACCCCGCCCCGCCGCATTCTTTCTTGCTTGCTTGCAGGATCTCTCATTCCGTAGCCCAATTTGGTCTTGAACTCACTATGTAACACAGGATAGCCTTGAACTCTTGGTAATTCTCCTGCCTCAGCCATGGAGTGTTGGCATTATGTGGCAGCTCTTCCTCGCAGGAAAGCCCAACTCTGAGTAGCCCAGGAGGTGGGTGATGGAGGAGGTAGCTCTTTTTCATCTCTTAGGCCCACTAGTTCTGGCTCGCCACAACCAGCCATAGGCCCCGACTCCACTCTGGCTCCCATCTCTATCTTTGGCAGCTGAGCTCTGCTGCGCTTCACCCGGGGCTCCATCGCTCTCTCCAGCGCCTGCTCAGGCGTTTGCTCTTTTTGCCCCCGTTGGGCTCACATTCCTACTCCCAGCTAGCTTGCTCTGCTTGCTCGGGGCGTCTCCCTACTGAAGAATTATGTTGCATAAAGCAGCCGCCACCATCTTGAACTGGCAGTGAACTTTGCTTTCTACATATAAATACAGATAGCAATCACACCCCAATCAGCGCCGAGGCTTCGGGGCATCATCTCAGCAACTCTAACTTTCCCATTACGATAATGTGATTTTCACTCAGTCTATAATATCACCAGCCATGAATAAAGCAACTGGCTCTTTCTGCCTCTCTCCTCCCCACCCCCACCCCCCTTCTCTGCCTCTCCCCACCCTCTGACTCTTCTTTTCCTCCCTCTTGCCTTCCTCTCTGTCTCAGCAGCCCTCCTGGAAATATCTCCATCTCTGCCTCTGCACCTCTGAGCATCGCGGTCTTCTTCTCCTAGTCTCTGCCCCCCCCCCGCCGCCCCCTCTGGGACTCACATTCCCTAAATACTAATGGTGGGGATTTGCAGTGCCCTCAGGCCTGTTTTAAATTCTGCTCCCCAGCTCTGCCATCATCTGCCTTTGCCTGAAGGTGAGAATCTGCCAGGGACCGGGAGTTGGGTTGGGGGGGGTAAGGAGGGTGAGGGGGGTAGGGGGGTGAGAATGGCTCGTTGCTAAGCTTCAGAGGGGGGTGAGGAAGTGGGGAGGGGGGCTATGAATCAGATCTTTCCTCCTTCCCTTAGGTACCAGGATGGCTTTTGGCAAAGGACTCCCATCAAGAATGCCCAAGTTAAGAGTCAGCGACCACCGACCACCGGAACCACCGGATTCAGTGAGGGAGATATGAGACATTCTTACTTAGGAGAGGTTCAGGAGGCTCTGGTATTCTGCATATTGGGGGACCCACACCCAGACATCCCAAATGCCAGGCAACTGTTTTAGACCAAGCTGGTGAGAAGGTGCTTCCGAGAGCCCCGAGAAAGGGAGAATTAGATCCAGTCCTTCCAGAATCTCCAGAGTTCAGCTTGGTCCACGGCAGAGCGGTCCAGGCTAAAGGTGCCTGGAGAAAAAGCGTGCACATTCTTGATCAAGGTGCCAGCCACCTTTTCTGCTCCTGAGGAGGCCTTCTCTCTCTTTTGTGGAGACCTCTCAGGTCATAGTGACCGGGTACTTTGAACCTCTGGGTTTCCTTTACCACCCCACCCATGACTTTTTTCAAGTATTAGCTGTGGCAACCTGGACAGAGCCTCAGTGTCCTCCTCTATGAAATGAGACTTATATAAACCATAGCCTGATGGCACAAGTAGGGGGGGGCAAAAATCAAAGTCCAAGGCCATCTTAGCCACACAGAGAGGTCAAGGGCAGCCTAGGCTACATGAGTCCTTGTCTTTAAAGGAGTGGGGACATAATAATGGTATCTACTACCTACTCTCTGAATCATATGATATGGGTGACAAGCTGACACATAATAAATGCTCAATAAGTGTTAGCTGTTATTATTACCACCACCAAATATTGAGCAATACCTTATGTTTTAGCTAAGCAGGTTATCACAGAGGTTAAGAACCTGGGGATAGAGCAGTTTGTAGCAAGGTAGACTTGAAAGTGTCACCGTCACTTTGGGACTCCATTTCCTCAACTGTAACATAATAGGAACAGTCTTTGGTCCACAGGGTTGGGTCAGCCTTAGCACAGTGCTGGCATGTGCTAAGAGCTCTAGAAATATCAGTGAGTGAGAACCAGACACTATGGGTGATGGGGGGGGGTGAACACATCAGGGTGCCCCAGAGGCCACCTTTTGCATGGGTTGGGATCTGGGATATGGATCCTTAACTTTTCCTTTGCCTTGGTTCATTACCGACCTTTTCTCCCTGTTTTTGTTGTTTGTTTTTTGTCCCCACCCCCAGCCTTACAATGTTTCTCTGTGTAGCTCTGGCTGTCCTACAACTCACTTTGTAGACCAGGCTGTCCTGGAACTCAGAGCTCCACCTGCCTCTATCTTCTGAGTACTGGGATTAAAGGTGTGCGCCACCACTGCCTGGCCCAGCTTCCACACTCACTGGAAGACGATTTTATATTAGACAGGGCCAAAAATGTCTAAAAAGTGTGTGTGTGTGTGTGTGTGTGTGTGTGTGTGTGTGTGTGAGAGAGAGAGAGAGAGAGAGAAAGAGAGACAAAGAGACAGAGACAGAGACAGGGACAGAGAAACTTTACTCTTACTATGTAGCTCTAGCTGACCTGTAGCCCAGGCTAACCTTGAACTTGCAACAATTCTTTTGCTTCTGACTCCCGAGTGATCAAATTATAGGTAAGTAAGTACTATCCTCACATCTGTCTCCAAACTACTGATAGATATAGATTTAAGGGTTTTTTTGTGTGTGTGTGTTTGTTTTGCTTTTCAAGACAGAGTTTCTCTGTGTAGTCATGGTTGTCCTGGAACTAGCTCTGTACACAAGGCTGGCCTTGCATTCAGAGACCTGCCTGCCTTGGCCTCCCAAGCGTTGGGATTAAAGGTATGTACAACCTACCATACCTGTCTCAAAAAGTGCTTCCTGAATGTGCTGTCTTAAGCAGAAGTGACCAATTAGGATCAGGTGTCCCCATCGGATTTCTTTAATTTCTAAATGCCGTTTGCTTGCTTTTAGTTGACCTTGTTTCTCTCTGAAAGTTCCTTTGGAAATATTCAAGTGTGAGCTCCAGCGTGACTTTCATGTGGAAGCACAGTTCTCAGCTCCCTCAGGCCAGGAAAGGTCTCAGGCTGCCAATGTTAGAGCTGGGCTGGGCGTCCAGCATCATTGAGGAAGGAAAGAACCAGGGCACAGTGTCCAGCCAGAGGCTAATCTGAGCCCCTTCCCTCATACTTAGCTTCTTCAAAGGCCTTGGCTATGAGAAGAATGATGCTATCCTTCGAGGTCCAGCCACCAAAGCAGTCTCACTCAAGGTCTTTAGTGAAGGGAGTTGTCTTGGCTAGGGTTTTACTGCTATGAACAGACATCATGACCAAGGCAATTCTTATAAGGACAACATTTAATTGGGGCTGGCTTCCAGGTTCAGAGGTTCAGTCCATTATCATCAAGGCCAGAACATGACAGCATCCAGGCAGGCATGGTGCAGGAGGAGCTGAGAGTTCAACATCTTCATCTGAAGGCAACTAGTGGAAGACTGGCGTCCAGGAAGCTAGGATGAGGGTCTTAAAGCCCACACTCACAGTGACACACCTACTCCAACAAGACCATACCTATTCCAACAGGACCACACCCTCTAATAGTGTCACTCCCTGGGCCGAGCATATACAAACCATCACAGGAGTGGACAGTCTGTGAACTCAGTGGAGGACTAAGTGTCAGGTCTTCCTGTCCTTTCTCCTTTTCTCCATGAGGAGTAAGACAGGGTCCATTCCTTCTAGGGGGCTCCAGTCCAGAGAAGGAGACAGATGTGAAAATAGGCAAGTCAGAACATCAAAGGTGTTAGTTAGCTTTTTGTCACCATGACTAGAACACATGACATAAACAATTTACTGGAAGAAAGAGCTATTTTGCTCATGGGCTCAGAGGGTTCAGTCCATCCTGGGGCTGGGGAGTAATGTTCTGAGGAACAGAGCTCTATGCATTGTGGTGGGCTGGAAACGCCAGCACACAGCTCTTCCTTCTTCCTCTTTTATTTCAAGACCCAGTTGACGGGGACGATGCCAATGTGGTTCACTTTCCTCTTTAGTTAATCTTCTCTGAAATACCCTCATACACATACAAAGGCTGTCTCAGGATAAACATCAGAGGGAGAGCCACTCACAGTTGCAGGGCACGAGAAGATGAGAAGAAACTGTCCTTTCTGGGTGGGAGGGGGGAGTGTGGCTCCTGGAGGAGGCAGGCCTGGAGAGGAGAAGGGCGTTGTTCTGTTCTGTTCTGTCCTTATGTATATGGTTGTTTGACCTGTGTGCCACTTGTGTGCCTGGTACCCACAGTGGTCAGAGGAGGGTGTCTGATCCTCTGAATCACAGGTGATATGAGCCATCACATGGGTGCTGGGATTGAACTCAGGACCTCTGCAAGAACAAGTGTTCTTAACCACTATTCAATCTCTTCAGCCCAACTATCACATTCTTGCCCTCGGTGAATGGTTGGATGAAGACAGATGAAGACTGGAAGACATAGCACAGTCGAGGGATAGATAAATAAATACAATGTATTAGGGTTTATTTATTTATTTATTTATTTATTTTGGTGATGCTATCTTCTATCTTTTATTTTTGTTTGTTTGTTTTGTTTGTTTTGTCTTAAGACAGAGTCTCACCATGAAGCCTGGCTATCTTAGAACTCACTGTATAGATCACACTGGTTTCAGATCCACAGAGATCCACCCACCTCTGCCTCCTGACTTCGAGGGGAGGAATTAAAGGACGCTCATATCCAGCATTCATCATTAGCATTTTAAAATGAAGGAAACTGTGTCATGGGGAGGCAAACACTTTCCCAGGCTTACACAACTAGTGAGAGCAGGAACCAGCCTCAAGCCCCAGTGGACTTCAGCTCACCTTTGTTGTTGTTCTGAGTTTTGTAGAGGGCCAAGTAAGAGAGGGCTGCATGTGCTCAACTGTTAAGTGGTCAGGGTGGTCTCCTGAGAATCCAGTCCTCTCCCCCTCTCCTCCTCTGGTCTCTTTCCCCTCTTCCTCTCTCCTAAGTCCTATAAGCTGCTGTGTTCAATTCCCCTTCCTCTGGCCCATGGACTAAGTGGGACTGATCCTCTACCCTGGCTCTTGGGGGGGGGCGCCAAAAATCCCACCCATTTAATCCCAACTGAGGGCATCTAAACAGCAACTTCTTCACTCCCCAGCCTGAGGTAGATGAGCACTGAGCACTGGGAGGGGGAAGGAGGCAGGTGGATAAAGGAAACAGGATTGATCATCCAGAGAAAAGCCATACAGGGACTCGAAGGAAGAGACAGACCTGCCTGAGTTACTAGCCCTTTAAAAACAGACCATGTTCAGGTTGGACATGGTAGTAAATGCTTTTAATCCTAACACTGAA